>JAWNPR010000041.1:20460000-21048050 GCA_035047405.1 Drosophila stalkeri | reverse complement strand
ATCGAAAAAAAAAGAAAAAAAAAGAAAAGAAAAATACTGCAAAATAATACTGCAAAAAAAAAATGAATAAAATAAATACCTAAAATAAAATACCAGATCGAAAAAAAAGAAAAAAAGAAAAGAAAAAATACTGCAAAATAATACTGCTGCAAAAAAGAAAATGAATAAAATAAATACCTAAAATAAAATACACAGATCGAAAAAAGAAAAAAAGAAAGAAAAAATACTGCAAAATAATACTGCTGCAAAAAGAAAATGAATAAAATAAATACCTAAAATAAAATACCAGATCGAAAAAAGAAAAAAGAAAAAATACTGCAAAATAATACTGCTGCAAAAAAAAAAATGAATAAAATAAATACCTAAAATAAAATACAGATCGAAAAAAAGAAAAAAGAAAAGAAAAAATACTGCAAAATAATACTGCTGCAAAAAGAAAATGAATAAAATAAATACCTAAAATAAAATACCAGATCGAAAAAAAGAAAAAAAGAAAAGAAAAAATACTGCAAAATAATACCAAAAAGAAAATGAATAAAATAAATACCTAAAATAAAATACCAGATCGAAAAAAGAAAAAAGAAAAGAAAAAATACCCAAAATAATACTGCTGCAAAAAAGAAAATGAATAAAATAAATACCTAAAATAAAATACCAGATCGAAAAAAAAAAAAAAGAAAAGAAAAAATACTGCAAAAATACTACTGCAAAAAAGAAAATGAATAAAATAAATACCTAAAATAAAATACCAGATCGAAAAAAAAGAAAAAAGAAAAAAAAAATACTGCAAAATAATACTGCTGCAAAAAAGAAAATGAATAAAAAAGAAAAAAAAAAAAATACTGCAAAATAATACTGGAAAAAAAAAATGAATAAAATAAATACCTAAAATAAAATACCAGATCGAAAAAAAGAAAAAAGAAAAGAAAAATACTGCAAAATAATACTGCAAAAAAGAAAATGAATAAAATAAATACCTAAAATAAAATACCAGATCGAAAAAAAGAAAAAAAGAAAAAAGAAAAGAATAAAATAAATACTCAAAATAAATACTGCTCGAAAAAAGAAAATGAATAAGAAAAATACCGAAAATAAATACCTCAAAAGAAAAAGAATAAAATAAATTCTAAAAACAGATCGAAAAAAAGAAATACTGCAAAATACGCAAAATAACTGCAAAAGAAAATGAATAAAATAAATACCTAAAATAAAATACCAGATCGAAAAAAAGAAAAAAGAAAAAAAAAAATACTGGCAAAATAAATACTGCAGACAAAAAAGAAAAAAAATAAATACCTAAAATAAAATACCAGATCGAAAAAAAAAGAAAAAAGAAAAGAAAAAAATACTGCAAAATAATACTGCTGCAAAAAAGAAAATGAATAAAATAAATACCTAAAATAAAATACCAGATCGAAAAAAAGAAAAAAAGAAAAGAAAAAATACTGCAAAATAATACTGCTGCAAAAAGAAAATGAATAAAATAAATACCTAAAATAAAATACCAGATCGAAAAAAAAAGAAAAAGAAAAGAAAAAATACTGCAAAATAATACTGCGCAAAAAAGAAAATGAATAAAATAAATACCTAAAATAAAATACCAGATCGAAAAAGAAAAGAAAAAGAAAAAATACGAAAATGCAAAATAAATGCAAAATAATACAGCAAAAAAGAAAATGAATAAAATAAATACCTAAAATAAAATACACAGATCGAAAAAAAGAAAAAAGAAAAGAAAAAATACTGCAAAATAATACTGCTGCAAAAAAGAAAATGAATAAAATAAATACCTAAAATAAAATACCAGATCGAAAAGAAAGAAAAAAGAAAAGAAAAAATACTGCAAAAAATACTGCTGCAAAAAAGAAAATAAAAAATAAATAGATCGAAAAAAGAAAAGAAAAGAATACGCAAAATACTGCTGCAAAAAGAAAATGAATAAAATAAATACCAAATCAAAAAATGAAAAAAAGAAAAATGAATAAAATAAATACCTAAAATAAAATACCAGATCGAAAAAAGAAAAAAGAAAAGAAAAATACTGCAAAATAATACTGCTAAAAAAGAAAATGAATAAAATAAATACCTAAAATAAAATACCAGATCGAAAAAAAGAAAAAAGAAAAGAAAAAATACTGCAAAATAATACTGCTGCAAAAAAGAAAATGAATAAAATAAATACCTAAAATAAAATACCAATCGAAAAAAAGAAAAAAGAAAAAAAAAATACTGCAAAATAATACTGCTGCAAAAAAGAAAATGAATAAAATAAATACCTAAAATAAAATACCAGATCGAAAAAAAGAAAAAAAGAAAAGAAAAAATACTGCAAAATAATACTGCTGCAAAAAAGAAAATGAATAAAATAAATACCAAAATAAAAAAGAAAATACCCAAAATACGCGAAAAATGAAGAAATAAAGACCTAAAATAAAAAACACATCGAAAAAGATAGAATACTGCTGCAAAAAAAGAAAATGAATAAAAATAAATACCTAAAATAAAATACCAGATCGAAAAAAAGAAAAAAGAAAAGAAAAAATACTGCAAAATAATACTGCTGCAAAAAGAAAATGAATAAAATAAATACCTAAAATAAAATAACAGATCGAAAAAAGAAAAAGAAAAGAAAAAATACTGCAAAATAATACTGCTGCAAAAAAGAAAATGAATAAAATAAATACCTAAAATAAAATACCAGATCGAAAAAAAGAAAAAAGAAAAGAAAAAATACTGCAAAATAATACTGCTGCAAAAAAGAAAATGAATAAAATAAATACCTAAAATAAAATACCAGATCGAAAAAAAAGAAAAAAGAAAAGAAAAAATACTGCAAAATAATACTGCAAAAAAGAAAATGAATAAAATAAATACCTAAAATAAAATACCAGATCGAAAAAAAGAAAAAAAAAAGAAAAATACTGCAAAATAATACTGCTGCAAAAAAGAAAATGAATAAAATACAACAAATCAAAATACCAGATCGAAAAAGAAAGAAAAGAAAAAACTGCAAAAAATACTGCAAAAGAAAATGAATAAAATAAATACACAAATGAATAAGAAAAATACCGCAAAATGAAAAAAGAAAATGAATAAAATAAAATACCAGATCGAAAAAAGAAAAAAGAAAAAATACTGCAAAATAAAAATGCAAAAATGAAATACAGATGAAAAAAGAAAAAAGAAAAGAAAAATACTGCAAAATAATATTGCAAAAAAGAAAATGAATAAAATAAATACCTAAAATAAAATACCAGATCGAAAAAAAGAAAAAAGAAAAGAAAAAATACTGCAAAATAATACTGCTGCAAAAAAAAATGAATAAAATAAATACCTAAAATAAAATACCAGATCGAAAAAAAGAAAAAAAGAAAAGAAAAAATACTGCAAAATAATACTCGCAAAAAGAAAATGAATAAAATAAATACCTAAAATAAAATAACAGATCGAAAAAAGAAAAAAGAAAAGAAAATAAATGCTGCAAAAAAGAAAATGAATAAAATAAATACCTAAAATAAAATACCAGATCGAAAAAAGAAAAAAAAAGAAAAAATACTGCAAAATAAGCTGCAAAAAGAAAATGAATAAAATAAATACCTAAAATAAAATACCAGATCGAAAAAAAGAAAAAAAGAAAAGAAAAATAAACTGCAAAATAATACTGCTCGAAAAAAGAAAATGAATAAAATAAATACCTAAAATAATCAAAATACCAAATCGAAAAATAAAGAAAAAATACCAGAAAAAAAAGAAAAATACTGCAAAAAATACTGCTGCAAAAAGAAAATGAATAAAATAAATACCTAAAATAAAATACAGATCGAAAAAAAGAAAAAAAGAAAAGAAAAAATACTGCAAAATAATACTGCTGCAAAAAAGAAAATGAATAAAATAAATACCTAAAATAAAATACCAAAGAAAAAGAAAAAAATACTGCAAAATAATACTGCAAAAAAGAAAATGAATAAAATAAATATCAAAAAAGATCAAAAAAAGAAATACTGAAAAAATAATAATGCTGCAAATAAATGAAAATGAATCAAAATAAAAATACCAGATCGAAAAAAAGAAAAAAGAAAAGAAAAAATACTGCAAAATAATACTGCTGCAAAAAAGAAAATGAATAAAATAAATACCTAAAATAAAATACCAGATCGAAAAAAAGAAAAAAAGAAAAGAAAAAATAAAAAAAATACTGCTGCAAAAAAGAAAATGAATAAAATAAATACCTAAAATAAAAAACACAGATCGAAAAAAAGAAAAAAAGAAAAAATACTGCAAAATAATACTGCTGCAAAGAAAATGAATAAAATAAATACCTAAAAAAAATACCAGATCGAAAAAAAGAAAAAAGAAAAGAAAAAATACTGCAAAATAATACTGCTGCAAAAAAGAAAATGAATAAAATAAATACCTAAAATAAAATACCAGATCGAAAAAAAGAAAAAAAAAAGAAAAAATACTGCAAAATAATACTGCTGCAAAAAAGAAAATGAATAAAATAAATACCTAAAATAAAATAACAGATCGAAAAAAAGAAACTGCAAAAGAAAATGAATAAAATAAATACCTAAAATAATACAGATCGAAAAAAAGAAAAGAAAAATGCAAAATAATATGCTGCAAAAAAGAAAATGAATAAAATAAATACCTAAAATAAAATACCAGATCGAAAAAAGAAAAAAGAAAAGAAAAATACGCAAAAATACACCAAAATAATACTGCTGCAAAAAAGAAAATGAATAAAATAAATACCTAAAATAAAATAACAAATACTGAAATAAAAAAAGAAAAGAAAAAAGAAAAATACTGCAAAATAATATTGCTGCAAAAAAGAAATGAATAAAATAAATACCTAAAATAAAATACCAGATCGAAAAAAGAAAAAAGAAAAGAAAAAATACTGCGCAATAATAATGCTGCAAAAAAAAAATGAATAAAATAAATACCTAAAATAAAATACCAGATCGAAAAAAAGAAAAAAGAAAAGAAAAATACTGCAAAATAATACTGCTGCAAAAAAGAAAATGAATAAAATAAATATCCTAAAATAAAATACCAGATCGAAAAAAGAAAAAAGAAAGAAAGAAGAAAAAATACTGCAAAATAATACTGCTGCAAAAAAGAAAATGAATAAAATAAATACCTAAAATAAAATACACAGATCGAAAAAAAGAAAAAAGAAAAGAAAAAATACTGCAAAATAATATTGCTGCAAAAAAGAAAATGAATAAAATAAATACCTAAAATAAAATACCAGATCGAAAAAAAGAAAGAAAAAGAAAAAATACTGCAAAAAATACTGCTGCAAAAAGAAAATGAATAAAATAAATACCAAAATAAAATAACAGATCGAAAAAAAGAAAAAAGAAAAGAAAAAATACTGCAAAATAATACTGCTGCAAAAAAGAAAAATGAATAAAATAAATACCTAAAATAAAATACCAGATCGAAAAAAAGAAAAAAGAAAAATGAAAAATACTGCAAAATAAACTGCTGCAAAAAAGAAAATGAATAAAATAAATACCTAAAATAAAATACCAGATCGAAAAAAAGAAAAAAGAAAAGAAAAAATACTGCAAAATAATACTGCTGCAAAAAAGAAAATGAATAAAATAAATACCTAAAATAAAATACCAGATCGAAAAAAAGAAAAAAAGAAAAAAAAAATACTGCAAAATAATACTGCTGCAAAAAAGAAAATGAATAAAATAAATACCTAAAATAAAATACCAGATCGAAAAAAAGAAAAAAAGAAAAGAAAAAATACTGCAAAATAATACTGCTGCAAAAAAGAAAATGAATAAAATAAATACCTAAAATAAAATACCAGATCGAAAAAAAGAAAAAAGAAAAGAAAAAATACTGCAAAATAATACTGCTGCAAAAAAGAAAATGAATAAAATAAATACCTAAAATAAAATACCAGATCGAAAAAAAGAAAAAAGAAAAGAAAAAATACTGCAAAATAATACTGCTGCAAAAAAGAAAATGAATAAAATAAATACCTAAAATAAAATACCAGATCGAAAAAAAGAAAAAAAGAAAAGAAAAAATACTGCAAAATAATACTGCTGCAAAAAAGAAAATGAATAAAATAAATACCTAAAATAAAATACCAAGATCGAAAAAAAGAAAAAGAAAAAAGAAAAAATACTGCAAAATAATACTGCTGCAAAAAAGAAAATGAATAAAATAAATACCTAAAATAAAATACCAGATCGAAAAAAAGAAAAAAAGAAAAGAAAAAATACTGCAAAATAATACTGCTGCAAAAAAGAAAATGAATAAAATAAATACCTAAAATAAAATACCAGATCGAAAAAAAGAAAAAAGAAAAGAAAAAATACTGCAAAATAATACTGCTGCAAAAAAGAAAATGAATAAAATAAATACCTAAAATAAAATACCAGATCGAAAAAAAGAAAAAAGAAAAGAAAAAATACTGCAAAATAATACTGCTGCAAAAAAGAAAATGAATAAAATAAATACCTAAAATAAAATACCAGATCGAAAAAAAGAAAAAAAGAAAAGAAAAAATACTGCAAAATAATACTGCTGCAAAAAAGAAAATGAATAAAATAAATACCTAAAATAAAATACCAGATCAGAAAAGAAAAGAAAAATTCCGCAAAAAGAAAATGAATAAAATAAATACCTAAAATAAAATACCAGATCGAAAAAAAGAAAAAAAGAAAAGAAAAAATACTGCAAAATAATACTGCTGCAAAAAAGAAAATGAATAAAATAAATACCTAAAATAAAATACCAGATCGAAAAAAAGAAAAAAGAAAAGAAAAAATACTGCAAAATAATACTGCTGCAAAAAAGAAAATGAATAAAATAAATACCTAAAATAGATCGAAATAAAAAAAGAAAAGAAAAGAAAATACAAGCAAAAAATGATAAAATAAATACTGCAAAATAAAATACAGATTGCAAAAAAGAAAATGAATAAAATAAATACTTAAAATAAAATACAGATCGAAAAAAGAAAAGAAAAGAAAAATAAATACCGTAAAAATAAAAATACACAGATCGAAAAAAAGAAAAAAGAAAAGAAAAAATACTGCAAAATAATACTGCTGCAAAAAAGAAAATGAATAAAATAAATACCTAAAATAAAATACCAGATCGAAAAAAGAAAAAAAGAAAAAAAAAATACTGCAAAATAATACTGCTGCAAAAAAAGAAAATGAATAAAATAAAACCTAAAATACAAAGATCGAAAAAAAGAAAAAAGAAAAGAAAAAATACTGCAAAATAATACTGCTGCAAAAAAGAAAATGAATAAAATAAATACCTAAAATAAAATACCAGATCGAAAAAAAGAAAAAAGAAAAGAAAAAATACTGCAAAATAATACTGCTGCAAAAAAGAAAATGAATAAAATAAATACCTAAAATAAAATACCAGATCGAAAAAAAGAAAAAAAGAAAAGAAAAAATACTGCAAAATAATACTGCTGCAAAAAAGAAAATGAATAAAATAAATACCTAAAATAAAATACCAGATCGAAAAAAAGAAAAAAAGAAAAGAAAAAATACTGCAAAATAATACTGCTTCAAAAAAGAAAATGAATAAAATAAATACCTAAAATAAAATACCAGATCGAAAAAAAGAAAAAAAGAAAAGAAAAAATACTGCAAAATAATACTGCTGCAAAAAAGAAAATGAATAAAATAAATACCTAAAATAAAATACCAGATCGAAAAAAAGAAAAAAAGAAAAGAAAAAATACTGCAAAATAATACTGCTGCAAAAAAGAAAATGAATAAAATAAATACCTAAAATAAAATACCAGATCGAAAAAAAGAAAAAAAGAAAAGAAAAAATACTGCAAAATAATACTGCTGCAAAAAAGAAAATGAATAAAATAAATACCTAAAATAAAATACCAGATCGAAAAAAAGAAAAAAAGAAAAGAAAAAATACTGCAAAATAATACTGCC
This sequence comes from Drosophila stalkeri, assembly GCA_035047405.1. NCBI lineage: Eukaryota > Metazoa > Arthropoda > Insecta > Diptera > Drosophilidae > Drosophila > Drosophila stalkeri. The sequence continues at coordinate 21,040,098 of JAWNPR010000041.1, read as the reverse complement.
AAAAAAGAAAATGAATAAAATAAATACCTAAAATAAAATACCAGATCGAAAAAAAGAAAAAAAGAAAAGAAAAAATACTGCAAAATAATACTGCTGCAAAAAAGAAAATGAATAAAATAAATACCTAAAATAAAATACCAGATCGAAAAAAAGAAAAAAGAAAAGAAAAAATACTGCAAAATAATACTGCTGCAAAAAAGAAAATGAATAAAATAAATACCTAAAATAAAATACCAGATCGAAAAAAAGAAAAAAAGAAAAGAAAAAATACTGCAAAATAATACTGCTGCAAAAAAGAAAATGAATAAAATAAATACCTAAAATAAAATACCAGATCGAAAAAAAGAAAAAAAGAAAAGAAAAGAAAAAATACTGCAAAATAATACTGCTGCAAAAAAGAAAATGAATAAAATAAATACCTAAAATAAAATACCAGATCGAAAAAAAGAAAAAAAGAAAAGAAAAAATACTGCAAAATAATACTGCTGCAAAAAAGAAAATGAATAAAATAAATACCTAAAATAAAATACCAGATCGAAAAAAAGAAAAAAAGAAAAGAAAAAATACTGCAAAATAATACTGCTGCAAAAAAGAAAATGAATAAAATAAATACCTAAAATAAAATACCAGATCGAAAAAAAGAAAAAAAGAAAAGAAAAAATACTGCAAAATAATACTGCTGCAAAAAAGAAAATGAATAAAATAAATACCTAAAATAAAATACCAGATCGAAAAAAAGAAAAAAAGAAAAGAAAAAATACTGCAAAATAATACTGCTGCAAAAAAGAAAATGAATAAAATAAATACCTAAAATAAAATACCAGATCGAAAAAAAGAAAAAAGAAAAGAAAAAATACTGCAAAATAATACTGCCGCAAAAAAGAAAATGAATAAAATAAATAAATAAAAAATACCTAAAATAACAGATCGAAAAAAAGAAAAAAGAAAAGAAAAAATACTGCAAAATAATACTGCTGCAAAAAAGAAAATGAATAAAATAAATACCTAAAATAAAATACCAGATCGAAAAAGAAAAAAGAAAAGAAAAAATACTGCAAAATAAAAAAGAAAATGAATAAAATAAATACCTAAAATAAAATACCAGATCGAAAAAAAGAAAAAAGAAAAGAAAAAATACTGCAAAATAATACTGCTGCAAAAAAGAAAATGAATAAAATAAATACCTAAAATAAAATACCAGATCGAAAAAAAAAAAAAGAAAAGAAAAAATACTGCAAAATAATACTGCTAAAAAAGAAAATGAATAAAATAAATACCTAAAATAAAATACCAGATCGAAAAAAAAAAAGAAAAGAAAAAATACTGCAAAATAATACTGCTGCAAAAAAGAAAATGAATAAAATAAATACCTAAAATAAAATACCAGATCGAAAAAAGAAAAAAGAAAAGAAAAAATACTGCAAAATAATACTGTTGCAAAAAAGAAAATGAATAAAATAAATACCTAAAATAAAATACCAGATCGAAAAAAGAAAAAAGAAAAGAAAAAATACTGCAAAATAATACCTGCAAAAAAAAAAAAAAAAAAAAATACCTCAAAAGAAAATGAATAAATAAATACCTAAAATAACAGATCGAAAAAAGAAAAAAGAAAAGAAAAAATACTGCAGCAGTATTATTTTGCAGTATTTTTTCTTTTCTTTTTTTCTTTTTTTCGATCTGGTATTTTATTTTAGGTATTTATTTTATTCATTTTCTTTTTTGCAGCAGTATTATTTTGCAGTATTTTTTCTTTTCTTTTTTCTTTTTTTCGATCTGGTATTTTATTTTAGGTATTTATTTTATTCATTTTCTTTTTTGCAGCAGTATTATTTTGCAGTATTTTTTCTTTTCTTTTTTCTTTTTTTCGATCTGGTATTTTATTTTAGGTATTTATTTTATTCATTTTCTTTTTTGCAGCAGTATTATTTTGCAGTATTTTTTCTTTTCTTTTTTCTTTTTTTCGATCTGGTATTTTATTTTAGGTATTTATTTTATTCATTTTCTTTTTTGCAGCAGTATTATTTTGCAGTATTTTTTCTTTTCTTTTTTCTTTTTTTCGATCTGGTATTTTATTTTAGGTATTTATTTTATTCATTTTCTTTTTTGCAGCAGTATTATTTTGCAGTATTTTTTCTTTTCTTTTTTTCTTTTTTTCGATCTGGTATTTTATTTTAGGTATTTATTTTATTCATTTTCTTTTTTGCAGCAGTATTATTTTGCAGTATTTTTTCTTTTCTTTTTTTCTTTTTTTCGATCTGGTATTTTATTTTAGGTATTTATTTTATTCATTTTCTTTTTTGCAGCAGTATTATTTTGCAGTATTTTTTCTTTTCTTTTTTTCTTTTTTTCGATCTGGTATTTTATTTTAGGTATTTATTTTATTCATTTTCTTTTTTGCAGCAGTATTATTTTGCAGTATTTTTTCTTTTCTTTTTTTCTTTTTTTCGATCTGGTATTTTATTTTAGGTATTTATTTTATTCATTTTCTTTTTTGCAGCAGTATTATTTTGCAGTATTTTTTCTTTTCTTTTTTTCTTTTTTTCGATCTGGTATTTTATTTTAGGTATTTATTTTATTCATTTTCTTTTTTGCAGCAGTATTATTTTGCAGTATTTTTTCTTTTCTTTTTTTCTTTTTTTCGATCTGGTATTTTATTTTAGGTATTTATTTTATTCATTTTCTTTTTTGCAGCAGTATTATTTTGCAGTATTTTTTCTTTTCTTTTTTTCTTTTTTTCGATCTGGTATTTTATTTTAGGTATTTATTTTATTCATTTTCTTTTTTGCAGCAGTATTATTTTGCAGTATTTTTTCTTTTCTTTTTTTCTTTTTTTCGATCTGGTATTTTATTTTAGGTATTTATTTTATTCATTTTCTTTTTTGCAGCAGTATTATTTTGCAGTATTTTTTCTTTTCTTTTTTCTTTTTTTCGATCTGGTATTTTATTTTAGGTATTTATTTTATTCATTTTCTTTTTTGCAGCAGTATTATTTTGCAGTATTTTTTCTTTTCTTTTTTCTTTTTTTCGATCTGGTATTTTATTTTAGGTATTTATTTTATTCATTTTCTTTTTTGCAGCAGTATTATTTTGCAGTATTTTTTCTTTTCTTTTTTTCTTTTTTTCGATCTGGTATTTTATTTTAGGTATTTATTTTATTCATTTTCTTTTTTGCAGCAGTATTATTTTGCAGTATTTTTTCTTTTCTTTTTTTCTTTTTTTCGATCTGGTATTTTATTTTAGGTATTTATTTTATTCATTTTCTTTTTTGCAGCAGTATTATTTTGCAGTATTTTTTCTTTTCTTTTTTTCTTTTTTTCGATCTGGTATTTTATTTTAGGTATTTATTTTATTCATTTTCTTTTTTGCAGCAGTATTATTTTGCAGTATTTTTTCTTTTCTTTTTTTCTTTTTTTCGATCTGGTATTTTATTTTAGGTATTTATTTTATTCATTTTCTTTTTTGCAGCAGTATTATTTTGCAGTATTTTTTCTTTTCTTTTTTTCTTTTTTTCGATCTGGTATTTTATTTTAGGTATTTATTTTATTCATTTTCTTTTTTGCAGCAGTATTATTTTGCAGTATTTTTTCTTTTCTTTTTTTCTTTTTTTCGATCTGGTATTTTATTTTAGGTATTTATTTTATTCATTTTCTTTTTTGCAGCAGTATTATTTTGCAGTATTTTTTCTTTTCTTTTTTTCTTTTTTTCGATCTGGTATTTTATTTTAGGTATTTATTTTATTCATTTTCTTTTTTGCAGCAGTATTATTTTGCAGTATTTTTTCTTTTCTTTTTTCTTTTTTTCGATCTGGTATTTTATTTTAGGTATTTATTTTATTCATTTTCTTTTTTGCAGCAGTATTATTTTGCAGTATTTTTTCTTTTCTTTTTTTCTTTTTTTCGATCTGGTATTTTATTTTAGGTATTTATTTTATTCATTTTCTTTTTTGCAGCAGTATTATTTTGCAGTATTTTTTCTTTTCTTTTTTTCTTTTTTTCGATCTGGTATTTTATTTTAGGTATTTATTTTATTCATTTTCTTTTTTGCAGCAGTATTATTTTGCAGTATTTTTTCTTTTCTTTTTTCTTTTTTTCGATCTGGTATTTTATTTTAGGTATTTATTTTATTCATTTTCTTTTTTGCAGCAGTATTATTTTGCAGTATTTTTTCTTTTCTTTTTTTCTTTTTTTCGATCTGGTATTTTATTTTAGGTATTTATTTTATTCATTTTCTTTTTTGCAGCAGTATTATTTTGCAGTATTTTTTCTTTTCTTTTTTTCTTTTTTTCGATCTGGTATTTTATTTTAGGTATTTATTTTATTCATTTTCTTTTTTGCAGCAGTATTATTTTGCAGTATTTTTTCTTTTCTTTTTTTCTTTTTTTCGATCTGGTATTTTATTTTAGGTATTTATTTTATTCATTTTCTTTTTTGCAGCAGTATTATTTTGCAGTATTTTTTCTTTTCTTTTTTTCTTTTTTTCGATCTGGTATTTTATTTTAGGTATTTATTTTATTCATTTTCTTTTTTGCAGCAGTATTATTTTGCAGTATTTTTTCTTTTCTTTTTTTCTTTTTTTCGATCTGGTATTTTATTTTAGGTATTTATTTTATTCATTTTCTTTTTTGCAGCAGTATTATTTTGCAGTATTTTTTCTTTTCTTTTTTCTTTTTTTCGATCTGGTATTTTATTTTAGGTATTTATTTTATTCATTTTCTTTTTTGCAGCAGTATTATTTTGCAGTATTTTTTCTTTTCTTTTTTTCTTTTTTTCGATCTGGTATTTTATTTTAGGTATTTATTTTATTCATTTTCTTTTTTGCAGCAGTATTATTTTGCAGTATTTTTTCTTTTCTTTTTTTCTTTTTTTCGATCTGGTATTTTATTTTAGGTATTTATTTTATTCATTTTCTTTTTTGCAGCAGTATTATTTTGCAGTATTTTTTCTTTTCTTTTTTTCTTTTTTTCGATCTGGTATTTTATTTTAGGTATTTATTTTATTCATTTTCTTTTTTGCAGCAGTATTATTTTGCAGTATTTTTTCTTTTCTTTTTTCTTTTTTTCGATCTGGTATTTTATTTTAGGTATTTATTTTATTCATTTTCTTTTTTGCAGCAGTATTATTTTGCAGTATTTTTTCTTTTCTTTTTTCTTTTTTTCGATCTGGTATTTTATTTTAGGTATTTATTTTATTCATTTTCTTTTTTGCAGCAGTATTATTTTGCAGTATTTTTTCTTTTCTTTTTTTCTTTTTTTCGATCTGGTATTTTATTTTAGGTATTTATTTTATTCATTTTCTTTTTTGCAGCAGTATTATTTTGCAGTATTTTTTCTTTTCTTTTTTTCTTTTTTTCGATCTGGTATTTTATTTTAGGTATTTATTTTATTCATTTTCTTTTTTGCAGCAGTATTATTTTGCAGTATTTTTTCTTTTCTTTTTTTCTTTTTTTCGATCTGGTATTTTATTTTAGGTATTTATTTTATTCATTTTCTTTTTTGCAGCAGTATTATTTTGCAGTATTTTTTCTTTTCTTTTTTCTTTTTTTCGATCTGGTATTTTATTTTAGGTATTTATTTTATTCATTTTCTTTTTTGCAGCAGTATTATTTTGCAGTATTTTTTCTTTTCTTTTTTCTTTTTTTCGATCTGGTATTTTATTTTAGGTATTTATTTTATTCATTTTCTTTTTTGCAGCAGTATTATTTTGCAGTATTTTTTCTTTTCTTTTTTTCTTTTTTTCGATCTGGTATTTTATTTTAGGTATTTATTTTATTCATTTTCTTTTTTGCAGCAGTATTATTTTGCAGTATTTTTTCTTTTCTTTTTTTCTTTTTTTCGATCTGGTATTTTATTTTAGGTATTTATTTTATTCATTTTCTTTTTTGCAGCAGTATTATTTTGCAGTATTTTTTCTTTTCTTTTTTTCTTTTTTTCGATCTGGTATTTTATTTTAGGTATTTATTTTATTCATTTTCTTTTTTGCAGCAGTATTATTTTGCAGTATTTTTTCTTTTCTTTTTTCTTTTTTTCGATCTGGTATTTTATTTTAGGTATTTATTTTATTCATTTTCTTTTTTGCAGCAGTATTATTTTGCAGTATTTTTTCTTTTCTTTTTTCTTTTTTTCGATCTGGTATTTTATTTTAGGTATTTATTTTATTCATTTTCTTTTTTGCAGCAGTATTATTTTGCAGTATTTTTTCTTTTCTTTTTTCTTTTTTTCGATCTGGTATTTTATTTTAGGTATTTATTTTATTCATTTTCTTTTTTGCAGCAGTATTATTTTGCAGTATTTTTTCTTTTCTTTTTTTCTTTTTTTCGATCTGGTATTTTATTTTAGGTATTTATTTTATTCATTTTCTTTTTTGCAGCAGTATTATTTTGCAGTATTTTTTCTTTTCTTTTTTCTTTTTTTCGATCTGGTATTTTATTTTAGGTATTTATTTTATTCATTTTCTTTTTTGCAGCAGTATTATTTTGCAGTATTTTTTCTTTTCTTTTTTCTTTTTTTCGATCTGGTATTTTATTTTAGGTATTTATTTTATTCATTTTCTTTTTTGCAGCAGTATTATTTTGCAGTATTTTTTCTTTTCTTTTTTTCTTTTTTTCGATCTGGTATTTTATTTTAGGTATTTATTTTATTCATTTTCTTTTTTGCAGCAGTATTATTTTGCAGTATTTTTTCTTTTCTTTTTTCTTTTTTTCGATCTGGTATTTTATTTTAGGTATTTATTTTATTCATTTTCTTTTTTGCAGCAGTATTATTTTGCAGTATTTTTTCTTTTCTTTTTTTCTTTTTTTTCGATCTGGTATTTTATTTTAGGTATTTATTTTATTCATTTTCTTTTTTGCAGCAGTATTATTTTGCAGTATTTTTTCTTTTCTTTTTTCTTTTTTTCGATCTGGTATTTTATTTTAGGTATTTATTTTATTCATTTTCTTTTTTGCAGCAGTATTATTTTGCAGTATTTTTTCTTTTCTTTTTTCTTTTTTTCGATCTGGTATTTTATTTTAGGTATTTATTTTATTCATTTTCTTTTTTGCAGCAGTATTATTTTGCAGTATTTTTTCTTTTCTTTTTTTCTTTTTTTCGATCTGGTATTTTATTTTAGGTATTTATTTTATTCATTTTCTTTTTTGCAGCAGTATTATTTTGCAGTATTTTTTCTTTTCTTTTTTTCTTTTTTTTCGATCTGGTATTTTATTTTAGGTATTTATTTTATTCATTTTCTTTTTTGCAGCAGTATTATTTTGCAGTATTTTTTCTTTTCTTTTTTCTTTTTTTCGATCTGGTATTTTATTTTAGGTATTTATTTTATTCATTTTCTTTTTTGCAGCAGTATTATTTTGCAGTATTTTTTCTTTTCTTTTTTTCTTTTTTTCGATCTGGTATTTTATTTTAGGTATTTATTTTATTCATTTTCTTTTTTGCAGCAGTATTATTTTGCAGTATTTTTTCTTTTCTTTTTTTCTTTTTTTCGATCTGGTATTTTATTTTAGGTATTTATTTTATTCATTTTCTTTTTTGCAGCAGTATTATTTTGCAGTATTTTTTCTTTTCTTTTTTTCTTTTTTTCGATCTGGTATTTTATTTTAGGTATTTATTTTATTCATTTTCTTTTTTGCAGCAGTATTATTTTGCAGTATTTTTTCTTTTCTTTTTTCTTTTTTTCGATCTGGTATTTTATTTTAGGTATTTATTTTATTCATTTTCTTTTTTGCAGCAGTATTATTTTGCAGTATTTTTTCTTTTCTTTTTTTCTTTTTTTCGATCTGGTATTTTATTTTAGGTATTTATTTTATTCATTTTCTTTTTTGCAGCAGTATTATTTTGCAGTATTTTTTCTTTTCTTTTTTTCTTTTTTTCGATCTGGTATTTTATTTTAGGTATTTATTTTATTCATTTTCTTTTTTGCAGCAGTATTATTTTGCAGTATTTTTTCTTTTCTTTTTTTCTTTTTTTCGATCTGGTATTTTATTTTAGGTATTTATTTTATTCATTTTCTTTTTTGCAGCAGTATTATTTTGCAGTATTTTTTCTTTTCTTTTTTTCTTTTTTTCGATCTGGTATTTTATTTTAGGTATTTATTTTATTCATTTTCTTTTTTTGCAGCAGTATTATTTTGCAGTATTTTTTCTTTTCTTTTTTTCTTTTTTTCGATCTGGTATTTTATTTTAGGTATTTATTTTATTCATTTTCTTTTTTGCAGCAGTATTATTTTGCAGTATTTTTTCTTTTCTTTTTTTCTTTTTTTCGATCTGGTATTTTATTTTAGGTATTTATTTTATTCATTTTCTTTTTTGCAGCAGTATTATTTTGCAGTATTTTTTCTTTTCTTTTTTTCTTTTTTTCGATCTGGTATTTTATTTTAGGTATTTATTTTATTCATTTTCTTTTTTGCAGCAGTATTATTTTGCAGTATTTTTTCTTTTCTTTTTTTCTTTTTTTCTGATCTGGTATTTTATTTTAGGTATTTATTTTATTCATTTTCTTTTTTGCAGCAGTATTATTTTGCAGTATTTTTTCTTTTCTTTTTTTCTTTTTTTCGATCTGGTATTTTATTTTAGGTATTTATTTTATTCATTTTCTTTTTTGCAGCAGTATTATTTTGCAGTATTTTTTCTTTTCTTTTTTCTTTTTTTCGATCTGGTATTTTATTTTAGGTATTTATTTTATTCATTTTCTTTTTTGCAGCAGTATTATTTTGCAGTATTTTTTCTTTTCTTTTTTTCTTTTTTCGATCTGGTATTTTATTTTAGGTATTTATTTTATTCATTTTCTTTTTTGCAGCAGTATTATTTTGCAGTATTTTTTCTTTTCTTTTTTTCTTTTTTCGATCTGGTATTTTATTTTAGGTATTTATTTTATTCATTTTCTTTTTTGCAGCAGTATTATTTTGCAGTATTTTTTCTTTTCTTTTTTCTTTTTTTCGATCTGGTATTTTATTTTAGGTATTTATTTTATTCATTTTCTTTTTTGCAGCAGTATTATTTTGCAGTATTTTTTCTTTTCTTTTTTTCTTTTTTTCGATCTGGTATTTTATTTTAGGTATTTATTTTATTCATTTTCTTTTTTGCAGCAGTATTATTTTGCAGTATTTTTTCTTTTCTTTTTTCTTTTTTTCGATCTGGTATTTTATTTTAGGTATTTATTTTATTCATTTTCTTTTTTGCAGCAGTATTATTTTGCAGTATTTTTTCTTTTCTTTTTTTCTTTTTTTCGATCTGGTATTTTATTTTAGGTATTTATTTTATTCATTTTCTTTTTTGCAGCAGTATTATTTTGCAGTATTTTTTCTTTTCTTTTTTTCTTTTTTTCGATCTGGTATTTTATTTTAGGTATTTATTTTATTCATTTTCTTTTTTGCAGCAGTATTATTTTGCAGTATTTTTTCTTTTCTTTTTTTCTTTTTTTCGATCTGGTATTTTATTTTAGGTATTTATTTTATTCATTTTCTTTTTTGCAGCAGTATTATTTTGCAGTATTTTTTCTTTTCTTTTTTCTTTTTTTCGATCTGGTATTTTATTTTAGGTATTTATTTTATTCATTTTCTTTTTTGCAGCAGTATTATTTTGCAGTATTTTTTCTTTTCTTTTTTTCTTTTTTTTCGATCTGGTATTTTATTTTAGGTATTTATTTTATTCATTTTCTTTTTTGCAGCAGTATTATTTTGCAGTATTTTTTCTTTTCTTTTTTTCTTTTTTTCGATCTGGTATTTTATTTTAGGTATTTATTTTATTCATTTTCTTTTTTGCAGCAGTATTATTTTGCAGTATTTTTTTCTTTTCTTTTTTTCTTTTTTTCGATCTGGTATTTTATTTTAGGTATTTATTTTATTCATTTTCTTTTTTGCAGCAGTATTATTTTGCAGTATTTTTTCTTTTCTTTTTTTCTTTTTTTTCGATCTGGTATTTTATTTTAGGTATTTATTTTATTCATTTTCTTTTTTGCAGCAGTATTATTTTGCAGTATTTTTTCTTTTCTTTTTTTCTTTTTTTCGATCTGGTATTTTATTTTAGGTATTTATTTTATTCATTTTCTTTTTTGCAGCAGTATTATTTTGCAGTATTTTTTCTTTTCTTTTTTTCTTTTTTTCGATCTGGTATTTTATTTTAGGTATTTATTTTATTCATTTTCTTTTTTGCAGCAGTATTATTTTGCAGTATTTTTTCTTTTCTTTTTTTCTTTTTTTCGATCTGGTATTTTATTTTAGGTATTTATTTTATTCATTTTCTTTTTTGCAGCAGTATTATTTTGCAGTATTTTTTCTTTTCTTTTTTTCTTTTTTTCGATCTGGTATTTTATTTTAGGTATTTATTTTATTCATTTTCTTTTTTGCAGCAGTATTATTTTGCAGTATTTTTTCTTTTCTTTTTTTCTTTTTTTCGATCTGGTATTTTATTTTAGGTATTTATTTTATTCATTTTCTTTTTTGCAGCAGTATTATTTTGCAGTATTTTTTCTTTTCTTTTTTTCTTTTTTTCGATCTGGTATTTTATTTTAGGTATTTATTTTATTCATTTTCTTTTTTGCAGCAGTATTATTTTGCAGTATTTTTTCTTTTCTTTTTTCTTTTTTTCGATCTGGTATTTTATTTTAGGTATTTATTTTATTCATTTTCTTTTTTGCAGCAGTATTATTTTGCAGTATTTTTTCTTTTCTTTTTTCTTTTTTTTCGATCTGGTATTTTATTTTAGGTATTTATTTTATTCATTTTCTTTTTTGCAGCAGTATTATTTTGCAGTATTTTTTCTTTTCTTTTTTTCTTTTTTTCGATCTGGTATTTTATTTTAGGTATTTATTTTATTCATTTTCTTTTTTGCAGCAGTATTATTTTGCAGTATTTTTTCTTTTCTTTTTTTCTTTTTTTCGATCTGGTATTTTATTTTAGGTATTTATTTTATTCATTTTCTTTTTTGCAGCAGTATTATTTTGCAGTATTTTTTCTTTTCTTTTTTTCTTTTTTTCGATCTGGTATTTTATTTTAGGTATTTATTTTATTCATTTTCTTTTTTGCAGCAGTATTATTTTGCAGTATTTTTTCTTTTCTTTTTTCTTTTTTTCGATCTGGTATTTTATTTTAGGTATTTATTTTATTCATTTTCTTTTTTGCAGCAGTATTATTTTGCAGTATTTTTTCTTTTCTTTTTTCTTTTTTTCGATCTGGTATTTTATTTTAGGTATTTATTTTATTCATTTTCTTTTTTGCAGCAGTATTATTTTGCAGTATTTTTTCTTTTCTTTTTTTCTTTTTTTCGATCTGGTATTTTATTTTAGGTATTTATTTTATTCATTTTCTTTTTTGCAGCAGTATTATTTTGCAGTATTTTTTCTTTTCTTTTTTTCTTTTTTTCGATCTGGTATTTTATTTTAGGTATTTATTTTATTCATTTTCTTTTTTGCAGCAGTATTATTTTGCAGTATTTTTTCTTTTCTTTTTTTCTTTTTTTCGATCTGGTATTTTATTTTAGGTATTTATTTTATTCATTTTCTTTTTTGCAGCAGTATTATTTTGCAGTATTTTTTCTTTTCTTTTTTCTTTTTTTCGATCTGGTATTTTATTTTAGGTATTTATTTTATTCATTTTCTTTTTTGCAGCAGTATTATTTTGCAGTATTTTTTCTTTTCTTTTTTTCTTTTTTTTCGATCTGGTATTTTATTTTAGGTATTTATTTTATTCATTTTCTTTTTGCAGCAGTATTATTTTGCAGTATTTTTTCTTTTCTTTTTTCTTTTTTTCGATCTGGTATTTTATTTTAGGTATTTATTTTATTCATTTTCTTTTTTGCAGCAGTATTATTTTGCAGTATTTTTTCTTTTCTTTTTTCTTTTTTTCGATCTGGTATTTTATTTTAGGTATTTATTTTATTCATTTTCTTTTTTGCAGCAGTATTATTTTGCAGTATTTTTTCTTTTCTTTTTTTCTTTTTTTCGATCTGGTATTTTATTTTAGGTATTTATTTTATTCATTTTCTTTTTTGCAGCAGTATTATTTTGCAGTATTTTTTCTTTTCTTTTTTTCTTTTTTTCGATCTGGTATTTTATTTTAGGTATTTATTTTATTCATTTTCTTTTTTGCAGCAGTATTATTTTGCAGTATTTTTTCTTTTCTTTTTTTCTTTTTTTCGATCTGGTATTTTATTTTAGGTATTTATTTTATTCATTTTCTTTTTTGCAGCAGTATTATTTTGCAGTATTTTTTCTTTTCTTTTTTTCTTTTTTTCGATCTGGTATTTTATTTTAGGTATTTATTTTATTCATTTTCTTTTTTGCAGCAGTATTATTTTGCAGTATTTTTTCTTTTCTTTTTTTCTTTTTTTCGATCTGGTATTTTATTTTAGGTATTTATTTTATTCATTTTCTTTTTTGCAGCAGTATTATTTTGCAGTATTTTTTCTTTTCTTTTTTTCTTTTTTTCGATCTGGTATTTTATTTTAGGTATTTATTTTATTCATTTTCTTTTTTGCAGCAGTATTATTTTGCAGTATTTTTTCTTTTCTTTTTTCTTTTTTTCGATCTGGTATTTTATTTTAGGTATTTATTTTATTCATTTTCTTTTTTGCAGCAGTATTATTTTGCAGTATTTTTTCTTTTCTTTTTTTCTTTTTTTCGATCTGGTATTTTATTTTAGGTATTTATTTTATTCATTTTCTTTTTTGCAGCAGTATTATTTTGCAGTATTTTTTCTTTTCTTTTTTTCTTTTTTTCGATCTGGTATTTTATTTTAGGTATTTATTTTATTCATATAATTTTTTGTAATACTTATGTCATTTTATTATTTACTCATTATATATCTTTTATTCATTTAAATAGGATATTTATTAATTTTAAAAACGATGCTCAATGGGCCCAGAGTAATACGTGGTTATATCCAGATGACGCAATAACCAAATGAGCAAAAAGATCTCATTCCTTTTGTTATTATTATTTTTTTTTTTTTATATTTTAAATTTTGATAGTGAGATTTAAAAAAAATAATTTGTATATAAAAGAAATACAAATTACACATTGGTTTTCTCTCTCTTTCAGCAGCAGTCGTGTTTGGTGCTAAGTACACAAGCAAGGGCACTGATCACTGATAAATATTTTACTTTATATATTTTTATTGTAATATTTGTTTTGCCATTATTTAACTTAATTTTTTTTCGACATATAATAACCGGTTGGAATGTAGAAAGTACCGTAAATAAAAGCGGATTGTCGTGAAACCCGGATATATACATATTGGGAACAATAATATAATTATACAAATAATTAGTGTGACCAGAGTTACTATAACATGTAACTATTTAAATGCGTAACAAATAAGAATACTAAAGGTATATTCGTGAATCGATAAGATATATGCTCATAAACAGCCCATAGCAACATGTTGCTGTAAGTTACAATTTAAGAAAGTTGCTATACTATAGTAATAAATAAAAAATGTGCCAATAATATATTTATGATTAGCATATATGAATACAGTTTAGCAAAAAAAAAATGTATGTATCGAAAAGATATATATATGCTTAGTATAAAAGAATGTTAAATGTATCGAAAAAATGTAGTTAAATTGTAGTTAAATTAGAAATTAACTTACAAATTATTAATCTGAAAAAAAATAATAATTTATATGGAGAAGAAGCACATGTGGTTGCAGTTTTCTTCTTCTCTTCTTTTATGTGCATCATTTTAAAATTTCTAGTCTTGCTTTTGTAGTAGATAAAATTATTTAATTTATACTATCAGAAATATGTGCTTGTTAAACACACTTTACCAAAACCATTTCCCATTCTAAATCGGTAAATAAATTTGGGAGATTTTATAAACATATTGTTTGCTTATTGAATCATTTATGATCCATTTGTATACATAATTATTATTCTTTATTCAACATAATCATCTATTAATATACATATATATTAATATAGAATTATATATGTGTGTATGTATGTCTGTATATATGAATATGTATATTTGTTTTTAATAAATATGTTGCAATAATAACATTAAATAAATAACAACATATGTTCGAACGCCACTTTAAGAGAAATACTACCGGAACAATTCATAATATTAAACATATGTGTATAGTATATAATAAGTAAAGCTAATATGAAATACTTTTGCGTCTATAGCATATATTTTTTAATTTTTTTTTTTTTTTTTTTTTTGCTGTATTTTGGCGGGTTTTCTTGACATCAATTGTCTTGAACTTTGAAATGCTCCAGAGAATCGGTTCAGTTGGATGATTATGATTTGTAATTGCGCTAGCGTTCCATATTGCAGATCTTAAAATGACATGGTCTCATATCTAAATATAAGGAGAAAATATATTAGTAAAGATCAAACTACATTTGTTTAAATTCGCATGCAACACTTACACTGTTTACGAACTATGTATTTGCAAAAATAGATGCGAATATCGGGAATATAATATACTTTATAAATGAATTGAAATTTAAGCAGATTTATCATGCAACATAAAGGTTTTACATTGTTTTTGATGCTGTATATTGTGTTTTACATAAAATTAAATAGAATATATTAATAGGGTGGCATTCTTTAGCAAAGTCGGTTCGAAAGCTGCTTAGTAGCCTTTGGTGATAATAATAAATAAAAAATGTGCCAATAATATATTTATGATTAGCATATATGAATACAGTTTAGCAAAAAAAATGTATGTATCGAAAAGATATATATATGCTTAGTATAAAAGAATGTTAAATGTATCGAAAAAATGTAGTTAAATTAGAAATTAACTTACAAATTAATAATCTGAAAAAAAAAGTAATAATTTATATGGAGAAGAAGCACATGTGGTTGCAGTTTTCTTCTTCTCTTCTTTTATGTGCATCATTTTAAAATTTCTAGTCTTGCTTTTGTAGTAGATAAAATTATTTAATTTATACTATCAGAAATATGTGCTTGTTAAACACACTTTACCAAAACCATTTCCCATTGTAAATCGGTAAATAAATTTGGGAGATTTTATAAACATATTGTTTGCTTATTGAATCATTTATGATCCATTTGTATACATAATTATTATTCTTTATTCAACATAATCATCTATTAATATACATATATATTAATATAGAATTATATATGTGTGTATGTATGTCTGTATATATGAATATGTATATTTGTTTTTAATAAATATGTTGCAATAATAACATTAAATAAATAACAACATTTGTTCGAACGCCACTTTAAGAGAAATACTACCGGAACAATTCATAATATTAAACATATGTGTATAGTATATAATAAGTAAAGCTAATATGAAATACTTTTGCGTCTATAGCATATATTTTTTTATTTTTTTTTTTTTTTTTTTTGCTGTATTTTGGCGTGTTTTCTTGACATCAATTGTCTTGAACTTTGAAATGCTCCAGTGAATCGGTTCAGTTGGATGATTATGATATGTAATTGCGCTAGCGTCCCATATTGCAGATCTTAAAATGACATGGTCTCATATCTAAATATAAGGAGAAAATATATTAGTAAAGATCAAACTACATTTGTTTAAATTCGCATGCAACACTTACACTGTTTACGAACTATGTATTTGCAAAAATAGATGCGAATATCGGGAATATAATATACTTTATAAATGAATTGAAATTTAAGCAGATTTATCATGCAACATAAAGGTTTTACATTGTTTTTGATGCTGTATATTGTGTTTTACATAATATTAAATAGAATATATTAATAGGGTGGCATTCTTTAGCAAAGTCGGTTCGAAAGCTGCTTAGTAGCCTTTGATGACAATGCAAAATTAAATCACCTCATGAATATTCTTAACGGAAATGTGTGACCTATTAGTAGCCTTTGGTGACAATGCAAAATTAAATCACCTCATGAATATTTCTACTCACACTGTGCATTCCTCTTGCTATTGTGCTGCTTAACACCGGAATTCAACTTGAGTAGCTGATCATCGACATCAATAGTATTGTCGGCGAGTTTGTGTAGACGGGCCAGAAGCTGAGAGCCCTGAAGATCACGCTCTCGTTCCTGTTCCGAACTCTCAACGAGCCCCAACGAATCGTAGTCAGTGCTAATGAGGAGATCCCGCAGCAAGGGCCATTGGTTAGCATAGGGAACGATTGGCAATTGTTTTGGTCGCAAATGCTGTTGTTTCTGCTGCAGCAGCTGGTGTTTTAGTTGCTGGTACTTCTGGAAGATCAAGAATTTTATTAAATGAGTAATACCTTATTTATAGAGATATAACTTTGGCTTATTATTTTAAATTATCAAGCATTTACATAGGGTTAGTATGAAATATTTCACCTTTAAATACATATATAGTAATTCTTTTTTATACCCTGAACCTATTGAAAATGGGAATTCAGGGTATAATGTTTTTGTGAAAATGTATGTAACAGGCAGAAAGAGACGTCGCAGACCCCATAAAGTATATATATTCTTGATCAGCACAAAAAAATAAGTTGATATAGCCCTGTCCGTCTGTCCGTCCGTCCGTCCGTATGAACGTCGAGATTTCGGAAACTACAAAAGCTAGACAGCTGAAATTTTACATGAACACTCGTATCTTAGTTACGCAGTACTAACTCGATAACTCATCCCATTCCTTAATTATCGATAAAAAATCGAAAATTCGTTTACGTGTTTTAGGTTTTTCGAGCATAACTTCTACACCGTTTTAGCTAGATAGATATTATTTAGATAGATATTATGGATACGCAGATTTTGTAATTTTCAGATTTTGGATGCCACGCCCCCTTTGCCCCCAAATTGAAAAAAACGTATTTCAAATACTAGAGACTTGTAATTTGGCAATCGGATAAATTTAAATGCTATTAATATATTCTGAAAGTTTCATGAAGATAGTCCATCTAGAAATGGAGTTATAAGCGTTCAAAATATAGCCCATCCCACCCCCAACCGTCGGCAGCAACTGCGCGGTTAGCAGAACGCGCGCTATACGTTCGTAAAGAAGAACAATATTAATTTTTTTTGCAGGGTGCAGGGAATCTCGTAGTCGAGCCATCTCGACTAGAGCCTTCTTACTTGTTTTAATTTAAAGTCTTCTTGGTTAGTTCTGTAACTTAGTAAAATAAGCATTGCCATTTGAGAGCTCTGGAATACCAATGTGGTTTGAACTCTTGATGGCTTCTGTATTTGTAATTATACTTCAATATTATTTTCTCTAAAGTTATATGTTGATTATTGTAAGTTGGGCAACCTTAGGCAAATGATTCCAAATAGTTATATTTGAAATCAGTGATAATTACATCACCCTGTTACCTATACTTGAATAAATAATTCTACTTACATAGCCATAATTGTTTGCCAAATGGCTACTTTCACTGTATATACGCAATTGAAATTACTATTCTGTAATTATATTTACAAATATAGAACACTCACCAACTGCTGAGCATAATAGTTGTTCTTGTCATCAGCCGGTGCGGAGTTGATCAGCTCATTGAGGAACATTTTCATTGCTGGTTGCTGTTGTTCATCAATAGTCAGGCTTTGCTGTGCGTGTCCAGGCGACAAGTGCGACGCAATTGACAGCAGAACAATGGCAATAGCCATCTGATGGGCGATAGAGCAGCCGTACGTTGTCATTACGTTGTTGCTTAGGATATTGTTGTTGTTCAAGTACTTTACTAAAGGCGAGAAGTAGGGAGAGAGAGACGGGTTAACAGGAGCAAAAACAGTTGTTCATATGCAGGTGTAAGAGTTTGTTTTCAACTAGCTGACAATTAAAAACGAGTCGAGCTCTTAGAATCTTCCCCAACACCTACACGAGGCCAACCGCTTACGCAAAAGGGTTTCATATTACAACTTCCATTGAAACAAACAAAGTTGGCAATGTTAAAATATGTAAAATGTTTCTTTTTGTTCTTTTTTGCGCTTTTTAAAAAATTTCCAGTGGCACGTTCTTTTGCTTTTGACAGGTTTCATCTCAAGGTGTTAAGTAATTCAAACAGGTCAAGTCACGTTGGCAAATAGGGCGCACTTAAACTTTCGTTACATTTTGCGAATCGGCTAAAAATATATATAAAGTACTTTGAAGCCTAATCAAGCAGCATAACCTCCACCCACATTCCCACTGGCATATCACATGGCAAGCTACGCAAAGCCGTGACGCGGTCTGCGGATTCCCTAATTACTGTTGATGAAATATTAATGACTAATTATGCTCAACTGTGACTCGTAACGTCCTGCGCCATGGACGGGGTCAATTGATTAAATACTTTGACATTGTTTTCCCATTCAAAAAAAAGCAAAATTCTTCATACAAACGAGTTTATATGACTTAATACTTATTTCGAAGCCTACATAGGCAGTAGATTTACAATTTCAATACAAATCATTTCACGAAATCATTTTCTATTTAAAAAACAAGTAAGAAGGCCGTGGCTTGGTTGAACGCTTACAACTCCATTTCTAAATGGACTATCTTCATGAAACTTTCAGAATATATTAATAGCATTCAAATTTGTCTATTTGCTAAATTACAAGTCTAAATTACAAAAAAAACTCTAGTTGAGACTGATCGATTATGAGATCTCCTGAGCCCTCTAAAGAACTAATGCTCTTAGAATTCTACGCTTCTTTTCTGTATACAAACAATACATGCACATACATTCACATATACAAACTAATATACGTATATGAAGTATATATATAAAAAAGTAATAATTGTGTTAAATTATTATCTATATATATTGAGGATATTTGGAGACTCTAGCTCTAAAGATTGACAAGGTATAATTTTATACCTGATTCTCGATAAAGGTTTTTAATCAATGAGTTTGAGATGGGAATGGTTATCAATTTTGTGAAATAAACTCTTAATGCGCTAGCAAAAAAAAAAATTGAAGTCTCAAGCTCTGACATCGACGCGTTCATGCAAACGGACAAAAAAAAAATATTTTTGAGAAGATTCAAAAATTTTACATGTTAATCATTTCGTTGGTATCATTAGGTTATAGGTCACGGCATTGATTAAAATGCATCGACATATGACGATTTATAGACTTCATGGAATCTGGCAAGATTTCATATAATATGTATATACATAGTATATGTGAACAGCAGATGCTTGATAGCAAGTACAGTGGACCCTCGGTTAACGAACGCCTCGAATAACTAATATATCTAATATATCGTTTAACGAAGAATGTTTCGCATAACGCCCAACAAAAAAATTGAAAACATTTATTGTATGCAAAATTTATTTGTGCTAAACAACGAAATAGAGAAGACACCGAATACACATTATAGTGCTGTCCATTGATCGATTAGCATCTTTGGCACTAATTTGCATGCAAGTTAGGTATAACAACTGCTTCGCTTAATGAACAAGATGCTGGAACGAATTTTGTTCGTTAAACGAGGGTCCTGTGTATGTATATATATGTACTTTTATGTAGTGTTATGTGGGCAGGGATCAACGTCAACTTTCGCGCTCAATGAGTAATGGGCTAATGCGATTGAGAATATTATAGTGTGAATCGTAGTCATAGTCATATTGCCAACGCATTGTACGACTACTGATAATACGCTGATAATTTGTTTATGTGGTAGCTAATTTTTAGCGCCTAGCAAATATTTTAATATTAGTATAAACATACGTTTTATGTACTCAGATTGTCGACATTTTGAGATTTAGCCTGGCATTTTTTTAAACATAAATCGAAGTCAAGGTCAACACGTACAAATATCATTGAACTCTCATATTTGGGCTGCTGGCCCCGTCCACTAATTATCTCATCGGCTATACGATAAGCGTTTCGCGCATTACTGTCAACTATTGATTTGGTGAGGGAAGTGTTGGTGAAGGAGGAGTGGCAGTAGGTCGTCCACTTTATTTGACAGCTGACGACGCCTTTTGCGTTGCTTATTACAAATGTTTTACCTGTTATACCTTTCCTAGTTATCATCAGATAAGGCATGTGAATCAAATGTCTAAAAAGTTATTAAAGTTTCCTGTTTAACTGTCATCTTAATACGTCATTGACGCGATCGATAACAAAATCTTTTTCTTATCAAGCCAAAAGCTTTGCTTATAAAGACACTCCCTCTTTTTAAATATAAAATGTACATATTTACGATGGTGGAATCAGCGGAACTAACCTTTCGCTAAGAAGTTATCACTTGCAAAAAAGAAAACCGCAACGCATATTACTTGCCCTCATTTTTTTTTTCAAAATGATTCGTATCACGAGACTTAAATATGTTTTGTTCAATGATCAAACCCTATTTTATATTTGTATTTTACTTCACTTTCGATTTCTTTCACGCGCAGATAAGGCGACTAAATAATTTTTTTTAAACATTAAATAAAAATATTATTTTTAACAGATAATTAATGTTTGCACATAGAAATAAATTAATATATATGTTCAAAAATAAAATCAAATACAAATAATAAAGCATTATCAATGATTATTTTAAAATGTTATGAAAGATCCAAGATTCAAATGACTATCAGCGTGACTATATGCGTGTGAGTGCAAAATAGAGAGAGAGAGAGAAAGCGAGAGAGAGAGAGTGAGAGCGAGAGAGAGAGAGAGGGAGAGAGAGAGAGAGATATCTACTGTAACCTAAAGCATCTTTTATGCTGAACATGTTCAGGCGTAGAGTATTATATCTCTATTTTAACGAATCTGAGCGCGCTTTTTTTCAGATAATATATCACAGTATGGAAGCAAAGGTGACATTATGTTACCAATTATTAACAATGTTATTAATTTTTCTACATATATGTAAATTTGAAAGAGGCAAATATATCGATAGAATGATAAAGACATAGATGATTTATTATAGGTATATTGTATATATAGATGTTCAGATAAATGAGTAATTTTAGTTGCGATCCACGTCAAGCTATTTATCCAACTGTTTTTATTAGGAATACGTCTAATAGTTTCAATATTTATACATTTGCTATGCTTAACTCACCTCAAAGAAATAATATTAAAATTATACTTCTCAATTATGGTGGACTGCCATTGACAAAGACACACAGCTATTGAAAATTTTCTTTTAAAAATTACAGTTTTTTCACTTTCTAAGTAAATGTTAAGCGTTGGGCGTGACAGTGCACAATAAACCCAAATCCGTAGTACGCACTTGCTTTTATAGACACAGTGTTGCAGACACAAAAAGGATAAATCAACAGGTATGGCACACACGCGCAGAAACATAGTATACTGAGGTATACAGCTACGAGTAGAGACGACGCGACTTGCGACTACTTCGGCATTTCAGAGCGCCAAATTGGTTGGCGGTCGAGTCGAGTGTTTCTATAGCGCGCGTGGGCAGTCGTCTGGTTAAAATTGTTGCTATGTTGTAATTTTAACCCGTGAACATTCTGTCAATAATAAATTGTATATATGTACATATAAGTACAACTGTTCATATATATATATATATATATATATATATATATATATATATATATATATATATATATATATATATATATATATATATGTATATATATATATGTATGTATGTGTGTGCATGTGTATGTATGTGTAAGAGATCTGAATGAGAAACAGCTTCAGTTAGTTTTAGTGCTTGTCTGTTTTTTAACTAAACTCGGCTAAATCGCACATTTACTAAATTCAAATCACTGCTGCCCGATTTCTTAAACTTTCGGTCCCGACTTTTGTCTCAAACCTCAACCCATGATGGACTGTATGCGATGAATAGCTTTTGACAAATCACTCGATAATGCTGATAATTTATAGCATAGCTAGCAAAAATTAAAAGAATGTGAACTACGCACTATGAAGTATATTATTTTATATACGTATTACGAGCAATGGAAAATCTGTAAAGAAGAAAAAGTTAATACAATCAAATGTATAAATATAATATAAAATATATAAAAACGTTATAGGATTAAAAAGACGGGGATGTAAATTAAATATAAATATAATATATGTAAATAAAGATAATTTGATTGGTTTCGATACACTATTACGTACGTACTTTTAACGACATTGTAAATTATACCTCTAAAGGTTCGTTAACATTAATCATCCCTCAAGGCACTCTTACTCAGAGAACTCTGTTTATTCAATGTCGCACTATATATGTATGTATAAAGCCGGATGTATTAAATATCTGAAAACTAAGACGAAGACTTAAAATAAGTCGAATAGCTTCCTCTGTAGAATATTTTCATATTATTCAATTTAAAAATAAAATTTAAATTTACGAACATAAATTTAGAAAGTAATAAAAATGGAACAAGAAGGCTGAAGTCTAGACGGCTCGACTACGAGATACCCTGAACCCTGCAAAAAAAAAAAAATTAATGTTCTTCTTTGCGCACACATAAGTGCGTCCTCTGCTAACCCCGCAGTTGTTGCCGTGTCTAGGGGGTGGGATGGGCTATACTTTGAACGCTTATAACTCCATTTCTAGATGGACTATCTTCATGAAACTTTCGGAACATATTAATAGCATTCAAATTTGCCTTTCTGCCAAATAACAAGTCTCTGGTATTTTAAATAAGTTTTTTTTTTCAATTGGGGGCGAAGGGGGCGTGGTATCCAAAATCTGAAAATTACAAAATCTGCGTATAATAATTATAATAATATCTATCTCAATGTACAAATTTGTCTCTAGCTAAAACGGTCTAGAAGTTATGCTCGAAAAACGTAAACGAACTTTCGATTTTGTATCGATAATTAGGAAATGGGATGAGTTATCCCATTTTCAATGGGTTTAGGGTATAAAAAGACTGCCTTTAGACGTTATTTCTAAAACTGCAAATTATGATGAAATATCTTTGAAAAATTACAAAAGTTTAAATATATTATTTATAGCTGAAGAATAATTCAAGAATCTGGTAAATCTTTCTTATCTTTTCCAGACATCGGTCTTTAGCTTGGTTTATTAACTAATTAATCATTTCAGCTGACACAGCATTTTAATTTGTCGCTTAACTTTTTATTTTTATTTTTTTAATGAGAGGCACCCTAGCATGTGTCACATATGTTGAACTCTTACGTATATGTTGATAATACCACCCACGCATCAAATGCCACACAAATTAATTTCTATTGTTACATCAGTTTCACAAATTGTGATTAGCCAAGTAACCTAATTTTTGCTTATTAAAATTTTTTTTTTTTGAATAGAAGCCAGCTTTATGGCATGCAAATCAAATATGAAATACCAATACATATCAGCCCATTTGACACTTATTAAAAAGTATAATCGTAGCATGACATTGATATTGATATCTGCATGGCGGAACTACAATTGCGCGCACGTGCTGCTTAATACCGGTTCAATCACCAGCAGCCATAACACAATCACGAGACTTTTAAGCTACTTGCTCTGCTGACAATTGATGCATTGATTGAAGTGTGACTCACAATGAGAACATTTACAGATTAATACTTTATTTGTGCAAACATTGGATGCTCCCAGATTGATTGAATTTGAACTTCAAGTGCGCCGATATATTGCGCATTAACAAACACTGTTTCATCTGAAACGAAATCGATGTCATAGTGATGACAATATCGGAAATGAGAAATCAATTGAACAGGGACTGCAATGCACATATAATAGTTGTACATCCTATTGAACTCTGCGATATTCTATTTCTATAAGCAAGTAATTTTGAATTGATTTAACACTAATTTCATTCAATTTAGCTGAAATAATCTGGTATTATAGTAACTAGTAAAAAAAGTAACTTTTTATTAAAAAGTACATGTAACGAGTAGTTATTGTACAGCTCTTCTATCGGCTATTCAGCTGTAGCAAAAAAAAGGGGGGGGGAAAGAAAAATTAAAAATAAGAAAATCATCATGGCTACATCAACGCTGCAGCTGGAATTTTCACAGGCCATGGCCGATTTCAAAAAGATGTTTCCGGACATTGACCGTGAAGTAATTGAAGCTGTGCTGCGCGCCAATTTGGGCGCAGTGGATCAAACCATTGACCAACTGCTCGCTATGTCAACTGACAACCAGGTAAATATGTTAATATGTGTGCGTGAGAGAGTTTCTGAGTGGAAAGGTGTGTATGTATGCTTGTGTATACTAAGAGTCTACTAACTAACACTAACCGCATGTGTGATTAGAACGAAAAACTGCGCAATGAACTGGATGCTAATATCTCACCACAACAGAGTCTCATCAATCTCAGCGACACGGACCGAGAGCTGCGACGTAATCAGCAACAGCAGCTAGTCATAGACGCTACGGATGGTGGCACAGAAAGCACTGTCGCATCCACTACCTCTAATGTGTGTAATACGCAATTGCTGAGCACAGTAACAGCTTCTCCTAATCGGCACAATACGGGCGCTTCGCCCAAACAACGTCCGTTTGGAGCTTCAACTAAGGGCGGTAGCAGCAGCGCCATCAATACGCCCATCAAGCGCAACACTAGCCACACCGTTGCATTGTCCAGCAGCACTAATAGGAATTGGAATCCCCCTATATTAGGTGTTTTGCCACCTGGATTTCTGCGCGTGGCGCCATCTGGGGTTCAGCAGGATTTTGAGTTGCCCGATGAACAGATTGCCTTGATGCTACAAAATGAAGAGTTTATGAATCAACTGCGATGGAATCAGGATTTCATGAGTGCACTGGAGAAGGAGCAGAGCGGCAAGGCGAAGGGCGAAGATGACGCACCATTCCAAGAGAGACTTAAGAACATGGGCAAATTGTCACGCAAAAAGTTTCTACAAATGGCGCGTGTCTTCACCTGGCAGCGCAATAAAAAGGTAACAACTGCCAAGCAAATTGATTCGTTGCCGTTGCGTGAGGAGCACAGCGACGATGAGGATCATCATCATCAGCAACAGCAGCAAACTCAAAACCAGCAGCAACAGTCACATCAGCAGCAACAGAGCCAGATCCAACCCCAGGGCCAATTGCAGCTACGCAAATAGAGACAAAAACATGGAATGAGATATCTAGATTGATTGTTATCTTATATATAAATCTTATTCGTATATAATTTCAATTGGGCCATAAGCACAAGCTCCGCTTTACAATATGCATAAGTTAAAGCATATTTTAAACACTTTTTACGTAGTAATCTCCATGTTAGAATCCAACGTAATTTAGAATCTCGCTGTATTTAATATATATAATTATAGTTTTGAATGTTGTGTAATAGCCTAAAGTGCAATTTTCCCAAGCATAAATCCTCAGTGCAATATTATTTTGTTCGACTATTATTTTATTCTATACTAGGAAATTTTTTATTAATTTGTAAATTTTCGTTGTTGCCAAATTAGCATAAATTAAGTTTTATTTTTAATGTCGTAAAAAACCTAGAGTGCAATTTTTTCCAAAACTTAAAACCCCAGTGTAATATTATTTTGTTTGACTATTATTAACTTACTTATTGTATACAATTGTATTTTTTGTTTAATAATTTGTAAAGTTTCGTTGTTGCCAAATTAGCATAAATTTAGTTTCATTCGTAATATTTTAACTGACAGTTCTTTAAACAAGAGCTTGATAGCTGGACTGATTCTCAATGCATTAACTAAAAAGTTGCGAGTAGTGCAGAAAGACTTCAAAATATATTTAAAACAGTTATGTATGTACAACTAGAAAACTTGCTAGAATTAAAAAAAAAAAACTAAAATAAAATAAAAGTAAAAACAACTAGTCAAACGAGAAACAACAAAAATTGTACAGTTGAAAAATCTGCATTTGTGCTATATTCATAAACAAGAATCTACTAAAAATCTCAACATTTTAACAACAAAATTTAATATACAGTAAATGAACGCCTGCTTAGTTATATTGTCGTATTCCATAAAAAAAAATAGCTGCGGGAATAAATGTCCATATCAAATTAATGATATTACGGTGTGTAACCCCATTAAAACACAGATACATATATATATATATATATATATATATATATATATATACATTTTTGTGGTTACGAAAGCATATGCAATTATATGATTGTAATTTGTAATTGTACTTGTATTATATCAATATTATATTCATATTCCAAGAATAAAATACATCAACAAATATTTGAGAAATAAAAAAACATTCGTTGATCTATCATTAAATCAAAAAACCTTTTACTTGTCTTACATGAATTTATTTATTTTTGTTTGTTTTTACTTTTAAGTTTTTTTTTTTTTTATTATCATATTTTTATAAACGTAATACATTTATTATTGATACACGTTGGATTTTCTTATATATGTGTGTGTACTGTATTACAGTTGTTTCTTTCTGTTTAGATTGCGTGTAAGGACATATTAATTATTTATGAATTTTTTCCTGTTACAGTTATCATATTATATTAATATATTTAGTTCGTTTTGGGATTTACATTTTATAATTTATCATAGAACATGCAATTCTGTCGGGTTAATCATAACAGGATTTAATTTTTTTTCTCGAAATTGCAATTACAAATGTAATTTTGCATTATCGCTACCGAATGATTTATTATATGTTTATCGCTTCTTGATTATTTTTTATTTATAAATTTTTGTCATGAATGTGTGAATTGATTTTTAATTATTTTGTCCTTCTGTTTTTACTTACACAGAAATAGATCAATTTAAAACAATTTGTAAATTTTTTTTTAAAACTAATTACTATAAATGGATTTTCTGTTTTGTTTGCAACACTTTGACATCTCATTTGCATTCAATATTTTTATAAAATATGTGATTTTCTTTTAATAGGCATACAATTGAATTTAGATGATTTTACTTATATTTGAATTTATTTTGAATTTCTTATTGTTTTTTGAAGATCAACGACTTTTGGTTGTTTCTATGTATATCTATATAGATTATTTTTTTTTTATATATTTATAGATTTATTGCTGTAGTTTCAAATCGGTAGAAAGAGTCAAAAGCAAAATAGATAAATACGAATGTTTTTAGTTACGAATGTTGATTTTTTCCTTAATTATTTTGTAATTCTGTTTGTTCTTTCTGTAATAATTATTTGTTAAATAACAAAGAAAAAATAGATATATATATATATATATATATATATATATATATATATAGTAGTAATAATTACAAAAATCTGCACAGTTAGAAACACATGTTAGTTTAATTTACTGTTATTTATATTTTGTATATTTTAGCTATTGCAATTTTGACAATATTATGTATTGTTGGGGGTTTGAATGCTTTTTAAATTTTTACTTTTTACTCATTACTCATTTTGCTTCAATTTGTTTTTTTTTTTTTTTAAGTCTTATAGCAGAACACATAGGGACTTTTTCGGTTTCTTTTGTTTCTTTTCAGGAGACTTCTTGTTGATCTGCCGGACCAAATCGTAAAAAATATCATTCACATTTACTTTGGCTTTTGCTGAGGTCTCCATGAACGCACAATTGAACTGATTTGCCAAACTTTTGCCCAAATCCTTGCCCACGACACGCTCCTCCTCCAGATCGCATTTATTGCCAACCAGTACCATCGGCACATCATCGGTATCCTTCACGCGTAGAATTTGCTCTCGAAGATCCTGCAAATCATTGAATGTCGATTGTGCCGTTATTGAGTAGACAAGTACAAAGCCTTGTCCATTCTTCATATAAAGATCCCGCATTGCCGTAAACTGTTCTGTTCCGGCAGTATCTAAAATTTCTAACATGCATTGCTGACCATCTACCTCTACTTGCTTGCGATAACTGTCTTCAATGGTGGGATCATATTTTTCAACAAAAATGCATTGCACAAATTGTACGGTTAGTGCGGATTTTCCGACGCCGCCGCTGCCCAAAACAACAATTTTATATTCACGCATTATTATTTTTTTTTTTCTTAACTACTTTATCTATATAAATATATATATAAATATATATATATATATTTATTTATATATATATATATATATACATATATATATATGTTTATTTTTATATATATATATATATATTATTGTGTTTGGGTTAAGCTTAAAACCAGGCGAAGTTACTTTCTGATGTAGGCGGGTGGCGAGGTGGTTCGGTTCAGTTGTGGGTTTTAATTGTTGTTGATTCTGTGAAACGTTGTCTTCGTCTCTATGTTACTCTTTGAACAACAACATATATATTTATATATGTATACAATTAGTTTTTAGGCGTTGTACGGCGATTGCTTTTGAGTTGCAGGTGCAGTTCTTTCTAAAAGCAATTGTTGTTACCGTTAAAATTCTTTGTTATTGCTGATAACCTTTGTGCCATCAACCAACTCTAGCTACATACGAGAGTACTTGTCTCTCTTTCTGTTTTTCTCGCTCAGTCGCTTGCTCTTACTCCGCGTAGGTAGCAAAGGTCCGTTTTTTGTGGTCCTCAAATTGTTACTGTAGTACTAGCCTCTATTTTGGCCTCTGCCGCGAAGTTGACTACGACAACTTCCGCTTTACTACAGAAATTTCAGCTGCTATCTGCGGTTGGCGTTGCTGTTGCTGTGCAACAATGTTTGCTGAGTACTCAGGGTACGTGTATGTATGTTTGTTTGTATGTGTGCACTGTGGAATGTAAAAAAGCAATAGTTGTATTTTAAAATAGGTTGCAGTATAAATTCGTTTCGTTTCGTATTTTGGTATGCTGGTGCTTGCTTTTCAGAATGTATTGCGCTCTTCATTCGCTTTGTATCATTCCTTTTTTATAATGAACTCAAGAAGTTCTCCTCGCTCACTCAGCAAAATTGCGCTCTACCCTCAACATTTTTATGATTCATTTTTAGAGTTGTCGAGTGTCTATGATGGACATTGTTAAGCACCTAACAAACAATACGCACACTTGTAGCATGCAAATCAATTTGAATTTCTTGTTCATTGAAAAAAAAAAAAAAAACCATAATTGCAATAGCAGACAGTGCTAACAACTGCGCACATAAAGTATTCCAAATATATTAGTTTATTGGAGCACACACAAACTTTTTAACGGGGCAGGGGAGGAGCAGCAAGCACCCGCATGTGACGCACACGGCAACTCTACTCGGAGTTTTACCTTGTTAGTGCAGCACACAAAGAAACTCTGTCTGTACAGATTTCACACGATTTCCGATTTATTATGCCGATGTGTGTATGCGCACGCAAGGTAGTGTCCCACGGTCCGCGTAATGTGCACCTTTTTTGATTGATAACAATGTTTAATTTTAAGGCAAACAGATAACTATTTTTCGGCTTGAGCGCTCCTGTCTTTTAGCTCGCTCACACGTTCGAAAGTGATTCATTTTCAGAGTTGCCATTCGTCGCGATAGTGCGGCAGTGGCCCGGCACAAGTGGAAACACTAACCGATAAATTTAACTAAAGATGGCAACATTAACGAATTTTGTAATATTTGATTTTATGATTATATTAAATTTTAAAGAGATATAGGTATTCATTGTTTCGCAAAAATGCAAAAATAACAAAAACAACAGGACGATTTATGAACTTTACTTTTATTTACAAAAAAAAAAAACAACTAAAATTTTGTATTGTATGGACCTCAGCGAATTTTAGTGACCATTCCAGCGGCTATCGTGACACCTGCCACGCGCAGCATAACACGTCCCAGTTCCTTATAATCGGAATACCGTTCTATGCAAATCGGACGCGAGGTCTCCACCTCGACTAAAGCGCACGAATTCTGTCCGAGGCAACGAGGCTTCTTCTTGACCACTTCGCCGGTGCTTTTGTGAATGGATGCAGTCAACTTGCAGATAACAGCAGGCTCGATTAGTGACTGATGATGAAGCAGCACGGGATAACCAATTGTAATGGGCACCTTAACATTGAAGACGATTATGCGGCATTGGAATTTAGTAGTCACAGGGATTGGCATTTGTGGATCACATATAATACAGCCCACGGTAATGTTGTTCATATCAACGCCGGCTAGCGTTACTGAGATCTGATCGCCGGCAAAGACACTCGTCTGAGCTAGCTCATCCATAATCAGGGATTTGACCTGCGCTTGCTCTCGGCTAGCACCTACGAGAACCTTATCATTCACGCAGAGTGCACCCGTTTCAATGCGACCTGAAATACAAAAACCAGATCCTGTGCCCTTATATATATCTGTTACGGACATTCTAAACGGCCGATTGACCGCACGTTCCGGCACCTTGAAGTGTTCAATAACGTCCAGGAGATGTGGTCCGTCGTACCAGGCTTTTAGCCCTGGCTCTTGGGCAATTCTCGTGAGATTTTCGCCCGTTAAACCAGAGCAGGGCGTAAAACTGACATCAGATTCTTTAAAACCGGCTTGCTTTAGGAAGGATTTTAGCTTATGGACAATCTCCAAGAATCGTTCCTTGGACCAGCCCACGGTATCCAGCTTGTTGATGACCACGCCTAGCTGATTAACTCCCAGTGAACGAACAAGTATAGCATGCTCCCGGGTCTGTCCTCCTAATTCAAAACCAGACTCAAATTCGCCTCGTGTAGCATCAACAACAAGAAGCGCCACATCCGCTTGCGTTGCTCCTGATATCATATTGGGTATAAAATCTTTGTGCCCAGGAGCATCGAGCAGCGTCACAATTTTTGTTTTTGTCTCTATACGTGACTGGCCTACATCCATAGTGATGCCGCGCGCGCGTTCCTCACCTGTTTCGTCCAGCACCCAGGCGTACATGAAGCTCTGCTTACCTAGTTTCTTTGACTCCTGTTCGTGCTTGTGCATCACTCGCTGAGAAACGTTACCAGTCTCGTAAAGCAAGTGGCCCATCAAAGTACTTTTGCCCGCGTCAACATGTCCAATGACAATCATGTGTATATGACTTTTTTGTGAGGAACGTTCCTGCTCGTACAACTGCTGCGTATTACGCTGTGCCTGATCCTTGGAGACTTTGAATGTGATATTCGTACTACGTCCCGCCTCGTCGCCCCCATCGACAGGCGTATTCCGTCCAGACACATTAGGCGAGGCTGGCGCCTTGGGTGAAGCAATGTCGAACCCACGCCTGGCATCCTTTACAGTAGAAAGCGTAATTTTTGTGGGCGTTGGTTTAGGTGTAGTTATAGACTTCGCAGCTGGTGTTGTGTATATTTTTAACTGTAGCGGACGTTTGCCTTTGTCTTTTTTATTTGTCTCGTCGTTGAGTATCTCATCGAGTATTTTTTGTATGTCATAGTCAAAACGCATAGAAGTCTCAACAATGCAGCGCTCAGACACCGCATCGCCCACCACACTCCGCACTTCATCAACACAGGAACTGAGCTTCGCTTGCGTTGTATCATCTAGTTCGGGCATTTGGAAATTTTCCGAGTCTCTGCGAGCCTTTTGATATGCTTCATCCTCCTCATCATCGTCATCTTCGCCGTCTTCCGCTACCTCCTGAATATTCTTGTTCTTCTTTAAAAACGCCGACATACTGTGTTGTCCACGAGTCCGGTCGAATAGCCATTGCTGATCCGTGGGTGAAACGCAATCGTCGTCAACAGAATGGCCATAGACGTCATCGTAACCATCGTATTCGTCGTTGTAGTCCATTCCGCGAACAATTCTGTGACGCGACATCGTGAACTGTTGTGTTTTAATAATTCAGTCAAATTTCACAATTATTGAAAAAGAAATTAAAGTAGAATTTCATCGAACTGCAGACAACTGAAAGCACTGACTAATAGAGTTGCCATATTGCTTTAGTAAACTATCTGGCAGCACAAATGTATGTTACCATAACAATAGTTAATATAGTAATAGGAATGAAACTATTACTTTTGTTTCAATAACAAAACAAATATTTCTTGGATTTTATTTTTAATTTTAATTTGTTAATGATGTACTCATATGACGCTTTAATTGGAAAAGAGTAAGAGTATCGAGTCAACGCAGCATTCTCTGCGTCAACGTGCGTGACGTGAATATCGTAACGATAAGTTTGTTATTCCCTGTTTTGTGCATCACTAAACTGTTCACTCTTCTCCTCTCTGAAGATTATCTTTTGTGTAGCGTAAAATATTAAGAAAAACACTGAAAATCGTTACGAAGCAACTAACAATAAAAGAGGTTATTAACACACTTTTAGATCTGCTAAAAAATGCAGACGACGCAATACTAATCGCTAGCTCTTCGAGTTTTCAATTATTGTGACCAAAACTTAGGCCTACACATATTTATTTACAATAACAACAATTAAAGAAAACAACAGCAGCAACAAGAAACAGTATGTACAACAACGGCGCACGGGGCTTCTCCATACACGACGCGTTTGAGGAAGAGGAAGAGGAGGCAATACGTGTGTATGGCTCCACAGTAATATCCACGCCAATGCGTGGCGGCGTTGGTGGCAATGCCAAACAAGGCCGCTCCACCGAAGATGTATCCATACGGATACAGGATCCAAAGTAAGTTTGAAACGAGTTCCCCTCAGCAGGAACTGGTAGTAATGGTACTGGTTGTGGTTCTGGGCCTCGGCGTGGTTTGCATATAAACAGCTGTTTCCCAAACACTATTTAACATCTATTCTGTACCTTTTGTAGATGCCGCGTGTTACCTTCCGATTCCTTTTCGGAAATGCTCATAGTAGCTTTCTATAAATTTTCAAATTAAGTATTTTTGTTAACTGTGGATGCACACTAAATTCATTCGTGCTTCATTCCTACAAATAATTACAATTTCTTGGTGTTCTTCATTAGTTACATAGAAAGTCCATTACGTATGCATGTCGCGTCTCAAGAAGCACAAGCTGCTTGTCTAAAACACTACGTAATTATGGAGATTAGGGCAGTCAGACTATGACGATGATAATGATGCCGTTCAAAGTTTCGGACATTCAATTGTAAAAAAATGTATTGCTAATAAATTTCGTCATCCCATGAAGAATTTATTTTTTTTGCATGACATCCAACACCAAGTTTTGAGTGTGGCCTTCGATAGCGGTCGAAGCAACGGGCTGCACTTGTTCGACTTCATTGCTATTGAGTAACATGCACATACATGCATGCATACGCACAATTTTATTATGAAAGCACCACTTATAGGACGAAAGGTTTTTCTTGGCAAATACGTTTATAAAATATTTCAATAAATTAACTTCTATTTTTTATAAGTATATGTTTTTATGCGAAATCACTGCTCGTAAAAGGGTAGAATGTGATAGTGTGTTAAAAATGACTTCTTAATTAATTTTTCAATTTATTTGCTTTGACACTTAATTTATAGGGGCTACAACAAATATGCCGAAGACACAACGTCGCGAGACAGTGATTCTCTAATACAGGAGTATGGAAATCTGCCCACAGAGGAGACGAACACATATTGCTGGCGGCATCCAAAGGTTCGGGAAAATTGGCGCACCGTCTTAGCTGCCTTTACGTTGCTTGTTGTGGGCACTGGGCTATTTGTAATGGGCACCTTTGCTATCGCTGATCCACACAATACATCACAGGGTGTTGTATTTTTTGTTGCTGGACTCATTTGTTTTATACCCGGCGCCTATCATGTTGTCTACATATGGCTGGCGGCCAAAGGATATCGAGGGTTTGACTTTTATCACTTGCCTCTGTTTACATAAGCTGCAAAGAAAGAAAATCAGAATCTTAAGAGAATAAATAAATAAAAGTATGTTGCATTGGTTGATCCGATTTGAATGAGCAGATCACTCCTCCGGACACCTCTATATATATTTATATAAAGAATTTATTTTATATGTATGTAATTAACTTAATACGTCTTATATGTTTGTCCTCAAAAACTTGCAATAGATAAACCCAAACTTTAAAAAATCGCAATCAAATCCCTAAAATCGAATTTTAGTTTTAATGTGTCTATTAAAAAAAAAAGAAGATGTTTGGTATACCCTCAAAGTGTAAAAGATACGTATATAAACACTAATACAAGCATACATTGTAGAAATTTATTTAAAAATAACATAAAAAACGAAAGACTTTGTATATGATGCTAAATGTTGCGCCCGACTTCTTAGTGTTAAACAAAAACTGTGTAAACTGTAATTTATTGAAATTTAATTGCACCAAAAAACCAAACTAAATCGAAGCTGCGCTGCCTGCGCAAAAAAGCTTCCGAAATATTTTCGATTTTTCGAACACGAATCTACATATATTAATATAAAAAAAAAAAAAAAAAAAATAAATATATATATATATATATATATATATATAAATACTTATTACTTAGTTTATATAATCCATATATAGAGTACATTTCTATAAATAATTATTAAACAATCTGGAAAGTTATAAAAAAATATTAAAACCAAAAGAAACTTATTAGTGGTATAAGTGAGCAGCGCTGTACCCCAATATGTGTTTTTTTATAAAACTACACAGCTAATGCACTAATCTTCTAACCCTAACCAATCTTCCCGTCCTCTAATATAATTTTTACATACTATTTACTGACATGAATTCACACATTCATTAAAATTCACAGAAAAAGGTATATTTGATTATACATTATTACATTATGACGTTTAGTTTTTAATGCTCTAATTTTTTAAGTATGCTGAACACGGTTGTAAAAAAAATAAATTAAAAAAAAATAAAAATATATATAAATATATATATATATATATATATATATACATATATATATAAATAAATATATATATATATATATATATATATATATATATATATATATAGTATATATATATATATATAATATATATATATATATATATATATATATATATATATATATATATATATATATATATAAAACTAGGCACAATTATAATATAAATTATGTTTGGATAATACTCGAAATTTTAAAGAATACTGAACAAAGTAAGACGATCTGCTTTGATTTTATGTTTAATTTTCCACAGATTGTTGGCTTTGAATTGTAATTAATAATCAAATATAATTTATACATTTCTTTTAAAGTTTCCATTTTGTTTTATTTTTAGTTGAAAAATTATTTTATGTTTTTTTTTTACTAATTTTGATTAATAATTATAAAGAATGTTTAATATTAATTAAAATACGATTTAATAGTTATATACCTAATATTATGTATTACATAGAAAATTACCTGTAAACTATGAGCCTGAAATTGAACTTTATGCTAAATAAAATTCTCAATATATTTATTTTGCATCTTAACTCTTAATTAGATAAACTTCGAGATCATGAAAAGCTTTTTTCTTTTTTGATTCACATTGTTTTCACATTTTAGCGAGAATTTGCATCTTGCGGTTGATAATTTTAAAAGATTTGATCTACGTTTATTATTTATAATTTGCTGCGCATATTTTTTGAGTTCTGTAATTTCATGGTATACATACATATATATGGATATATATATATATATATATATATATATATATATATATATATATATATATATATATATATATATATATATATACATAAAACAAACACTTCATGGATCATATAATTGTCCCTGGGTTGGTTAGGTTCTTTTATTTATTTGTTATATTTTTGTTATATATATTTAGTGAAAAACAATTTTAAAAAATAATGACAAATCAACTACATATGCTCGTATATGTTGCTCAATATACTGCAAGAAAATCAGTTAAATCAAGTATTGTGTATTTGTAGTTTATGTTGTATTAAACTTTGCCTTCGATGATTAACTATTAAGCTTTAAATGTCGTTAACTAAGTAAGCTCTAATGAAATAAAATGCATAAAATTACCACTCAAACGAATCTATTATTTTAATACTTTGTTCTTTGTTAAGTATGAGTGGGCGGTATATTAAAAGGTTTGTAATTTTTTTTAAATAAATATAAATCAACTTGTAATATAAAAATCTTCAAAGATTGATTATACAGTTTTCTGAGACTTGGGGTCATGAATAACAATAACTGAATGAATAGGGTATTAGCCAGTTGAGTGTGTTTAGCTTTCCACCACGACAAGTTGTCATCAGGAATCGACCAAACAGCGCTACACGCCGGTACAGCAAGCTATTTAAGCCAGGGCCTGACAACAGCAAAAGAGACAGCATAGACATAACAATAGCACCAACAAGAGGCGTAGGTACATATATATATATATATATATATATATATATATATATATATATATATTTATATATTTTGCGTTGAATTCATTAGACCTTTTAATAATCCACTGTTTGCGAAAATGGGTTATTGTCTGGTGCTCTGCCTGTAAAAGCGTTCAAAAGCACGAAATGGAAAATTTTACCGTCTTTAGCACATAAATCAAATCTAAAAATAATTCACGCAGTCTAGTTCCAAAAATTCGCAACGAATTCAACCAGAGATGTATGATCCGGAGGCAGACTCGGACGAGGACTGCGAAGTTTACTGTAAGTAGCCAACGAGTCAAGGCATTTGAAGAACATAGTAGAGATAATGATACTAATATGCCGCTGATGTTGGATTATTATGCAGTCCTGAAGCCCGTGAACGAGTACAATATTGTGGACAAGATTAAAGAGGCCAACAAACAGTTGTTTGCGCTGTACGAAGATGATGAAGATGAGGGTCAGTTGAGTGCTAGCATTGTCAGCAATCGCAGGGTTACCTTTGCGCTCAATCTAGAGGACTACGAGCCTACAGCGCAGCAGTCAAACCAAGAAAGGCAGTGCAGTCCGCCCTCTGAGCTGTTACAGCAATTGGCGCAGCTTAAGCTTCAAACCGAAAGCGAGCGATTTGCGCCCATCGATGAAGAGCCACCCAAGGAGCAGGCGACAATAAATATGGAGCAGCACGTAGCGAAGCCAGAGTTGGAGGAGGAAATATGCGAGGACATTTTAGATCTAACTGAAGTAGAATACAGCAGCAGCAACAGCCACAGCAAACAACCTACACCACATGCCCTCCCTGCCAGCATGGACTACGGGGACGATGACTTCTCAGGCGTGGATGAGGATGACCTGACGGCTGCCACAGAAACGCTTGCAACAGACACGCAAAAACTCCGCATAACACGTCAGAATACATTCGATTTGAATAATGAGCATGTGGAAGAGGAGTCTGATCAGAGGAGTTTGACCAATTTGCTAACTGAGTCCGATTTCGAGGAAGATGAGCGCGTTGCCAACGAAGCTCGCATTAAGCTGCGACAAGCCTACAAAAGTTTGTATAAAACATTAGACGTTCGAGGGCAGGAGCAGATTAATCGTCTAACTGGAACTAATGATGGGCATGAGGATGTGGAAGATGATGATCTCTCTGTCATAGTGGCTAGTTATATACCTGAAGATTTTGTACTAGACGAACATAGTGTCTATTACAAAAAAGATGACGCTGAGCAAAAGTTGACTAAAAATCGCAACAGTACCAGCACCAAAACATTCTTCAATGCCCGCCGCTTTAGTTTTCGCGGTCGATTCCAGACTACGCACACAGACACATCTACAGCTGCCAACGTCCCGGATGTCAAGATGAACTATAAGATATGTTGTGAGCATCGTCATGCACTGCAGAAAGAGAAGCTACCTCGTTACACGGGCTACATGTCCGAGTATGGACTGAGTGCAAGGCAACTGAAGCAACGTGAACAACAAATGAAACGCAAGCAACGCTTTGCCTTGGAACAGACGTTGAATCGAAACGAACATGAACTCAAAAAAATGCAAGATAATGAGCGTGCCTTTACAACCTGGCTAAAGAACAAAATGCGCTACCCTATCAACAAAACACGAAACATGTTTGATGCAACTCGAAGACGAGGAACTGTAGCAGCTGTGACTAGTCCAATGACCCACTCCCAACGATCACAAGAACAGGAACTACGTTCGAGTCGCAGACGTGACAGCCATGAGGTGCATACCTATCGCCATCTTCTGGGAAGCTGGAATAAATAGGAATAATATAACAACATAGACATATCTATATACGTATTAAAATTATTTAATTTGTATTACAATTTTTAAAAATTTTGCAACAGGCGCGAGAAGAGATGTATAAAGTTTGTTGTGAAGTAGGTTCAACAATGAAATACAGTATGGTGTACAAAGCGGACATAATATATATTAAACTATGTGTAGTAGGCGTTTGTTTGTCTCCAAAAATGTACAGATGTATTTGTATTTGCCTGTTCTGACTGTGTGTGTGTGTGTGTATGTACGGGTAGTTCGTGTCATAACTTAACTACCATTGTGTATCCTTAACGTCGCGACTTCTTCGATTTGTGGCCATTGTCTCGACTATCTTCACGAGAACGTTTGCGATCCTTTTCCTTGCTGCTAATTTTATGTCCCGACGATGAGGAGGAATGATGCTTGTCGCGATTATGATACTTATCCTTAGACGATTTAGATGGGCTTTAAAAAGAGAGTAACAAAATTATTGACCAATTAATTCAATTATTTTCATTGGTTGAGATTAGCCTACGAGGTAGAGTTTTGAATAGAATTTTGTAAAATTTATGAAGTAGTTTCTTATTCTATTAACGAAAAGCATTGGTTTGATTTATTGATCTACGTAATATGAAGTAGATATTAACACTCCTAAAGTTTTCTATTAAAGTTTGTTTTTCTATTAATAGAAACTCAAGTTATATATTATAAAATGTACCAACATATATAACTCAATATAATAACTAGATTTAAGTTTTGCCGATTGCTTTTATTGTCAGCTGCTAAACTATTGTCTAAAATGAAGATACTTATAAGTATATAACTAAGAAATCTCTACATATATTATATATATACATGATTTAAAGCCTAAGAAACTTATCGCTGTTAAGAGAGTTATCAGGAATACCTTTTATGCAGCTAACAAAATACCTCATTTACTTCGTTAAAGCTTAAACCTTTACAATCATGATTAACAAATTGAATTACTTCATAAATAAATTCCAAAATCAATTAAATTTAAAGCCAATTGCGGATGATCTTTGTTCGATCGAATTATTAAACATGAAATGGGTTTTATTGTTGGTGTGCGTGATATGTATATGTATGCAAATGTGTGTAGCGTGCGTGTGTGAATACGTTAACAAACCTAGATGAGCTGCCATGTTTGGAGCTGGAGGATTTTAAATGTGAGGAGGAATTCGATTTATGCTTTTTATTGTTCGACGATCGCTGCTCCTCGCGTTCGCGACGACTGTTTTTTGCGTGAATAAGTATAGTAATTAAACAAATTAGAGAAGAGAGAAGATTTAAAAAAAAGTACACATAAAATGTGTCCAGGGAACTCCTCTAACCTGTGCTTCGAGCTTTTGCCATGTTTTTTTGTCTCGAATTTTCCATTGCGTTTATCATCGGTATTGTAATCATTGTTGCGATCTTCTTCTGCGGCCTCACGCTCCAAGTCTGACCAATCCTTTCCAGATTCCTCATCGGAGCCCAGTTCTGCAAGGTAAGCATATGTAATTGAAATTAAATATGTAATTTGTTCAATATACCATCACTATCGTCGCTTTCATCCTCGGAAGCTTCCGAATACTCGGAATCATCTTCATCGGTTTCATCATCCGATTCAGCATCTGTTGGATTATACGCTTCATCCTCTTCCGATTCAGCAGATTCGTTTTCATCCTCGCTGCCTGATTCGGGATCCAAAAATGTCCAGCCACCTTGTTCAAAAAACCCTTCAGGATCATCTGTAATTGTCTTCATGATTTTCTGCCAGTTGAGCGACTGCACGCCTTCCGAGTAGCGTATGTCGCACGAGCTGTAAAGACAAAGAGGTTAGGCAATAATTTTTTAAAAATGTATGTAGAGGTCACTTACTTCAACCATTCCTTAACATGATCCAGCATATTCATGGGTATTGCATTCACCATAGCTACCTTTTTATTGTATTCCTTGAATACAAAGATCATGTCAAAGTTACGTAAATGAAACTGAACACGCTCAAAATGCACCAGCTCCACATCGTCCAGAGTGATTACAAATGGTGGCCACTCCGTAAGATTGACCAGTGACCCAGATGTTGGCTGAAGCGTAACAGTGCTGCGGAAGGGCGCACCAGGGAAGCCCAATTCACGAAACGGCGTATCGAATTCCACTTGTGCCTTGGTCATGGCTTCAACTTTTTCGCAAAAGCTCTTGAATGCCGTCTTCAGCTTGTGTCGAAGCTCACGTTCCGCTTGCTCGGCAGCCAAATCGTCACGATCATGCATATGCTGATGCTTACCCAAATCTGTGGTGATTTCTCCAACCTCTGTATAGAACTGCACATCCACATGTTTCTTTTTGCCAAACATAATTGCGTATTTTAAATGAAAATGAAGTAATATAATCATTTCACCATCACAAGGTTGAAAAAATGCGCTCTTTATGTTATTGTAGAGAATGTCCACCTTATCGCCGCGCACAGAGATATAGCGAAATCCATTGGTATGTGCTTCTAAGCTTCCCGTCATACGTTTTGTTACAATATTGGGTCGAATGTATAGATCCTTCAACTTGGGATTACCCTTGTTTTGGGACAATATGAGGGTATCTTGTTTAACTAAATCCTCTTTTTCACGTTCCTCAGCCTCACGAGTTTTAAAACGTTTTTGCACCTCCTTAATCAAACGGAACGCATTGTTCAGATTGGCAGATGGTGCTGCTACCTCGCCATGTTCCTTCACGTTCGAGCTGCGATAGGTGCTGTAATTCAGAAAAAAGTATGTTAAACTGATAGACAAATAGAGTAAAGTTTCTACATACACCTCTTTGACAAATGTCGCCTCTGGTTGTGGATAGAGTCCGCCTTCGTTACGCCCCATTGTGGCGCCAGGATGAAAAAAATTGATGCGCAAATACGTATATTCGCCCTCCACAGACTGGGATATATTCTTAATTGTGGATATATGAAAGGGCACCTGAATTCCAAACACTGGCATAATGACTGTCTCATATTTTTTGTCCACATATAATTTTAGTTCTTTAACCTCGGGCTCTCGAGGTATTTGGCTCATGGACTTGTAGGAAACTGTATTTTTGCGAACTTTCTCCACCTCTTTGGAATTGCCCTGCTTGGCCAAACGTTCGCGTGCCCGTTCATTAAGCTGCTGAGCTAGCTCACGTTGATGTTCCTTACGCTTTTCTTCAGTGTTGATTTCATTGCGCAATTTGGACTCGAGCACAGCATTACGCTTGCTGCGACCTAATATTTCGGTGCCTTGATCTGCCTTAGTCGCCTTCTTGTCATCTGCATCTTCCTCCTCGTCGTCATCGTCCTTAATAAAAATACCCACATTCTTAATTTTTTTCTTGGAAGGTGTCATCACACTGGCCGGACTCTGATCTCCCACCAGCACCGTATCACCTATGAACAACGCATAGGTTTTGCCTTCTTTATCGGTGGCATCGGGATTGCTTAAATTTGAAATGCCCACGTGCAAATTGAAGACCATGTTCTTTTTGATGAGCGCCTGACATTTCGGACCAATTACAATTGAATTTTCACGGAATTCCAGACCCATGGCAAACCCAAAGCTTTTAGTTAGATTTTCAACCATGCTCGGCTTTTCCTTTTTCACATAAGTCAGCGTCTTATCGTATACCTCACAGAGTTTGGCTCCGGGGATAAGAAGCTTGAGTATCTCTTCTTGTACATTTACCAGAAAAGTATAATTTTCTTGCATCGCTTCTGTGGGATTAACCAAAAAGGTACGCGAAATGTTAGAACAATAGGATTTATAGCGCGCGCCTAGCGAACACACAATCACCCCAAAGTGCAAATGATTTTTATCAGCAGCTGCCGAGAATTTCAAGCTATATGCGCCGCCAGATTGAATTATTGGTGGATATGCCATGTCGAGCAATCGTGGATCTAAGCCGCTTGTATATTTTTTTTCTGTTATAGCTGCTTCGCAGCCATCTGCCAGCTTTGTGTGCTTTACTTTCTGAAAATAATAAATATTAAGTATATACGACTTGATGAGATTACGTTTAGGAACGCCTACCCTATCCGAATCGATGATGTCCATGATTTCATCTTTAAGATACTTGTTGAATATTTCCATGGAAACCAGCGATGCTTTACGTATATTGTTGATCTCTGACTCGTCTTTCGGGCACATCAAGTAAGCAATTATAGTACTAATGTCAACATGTTCAAACTTGGCAGCAGTCAAAAACTTTTTCCAGGATTCGCTGAATTCACCAGGAAATGCATCCTTAGTGAAAACACCCAAACGTTTGCCTTTCTTTGAGTTCTGCATGGTTGTAATTAGCTTCTCAAAGTTCGCCTGATCTTTGTCGTTCTATTGAATTTAAATTTGATAACTAATTTAAATAGTAAAGAAATTCCTGTAAAACTTACTCGATCCCGTACGAGTAGCTTGATTTCTGGTACACCTTCTTCATTCATATTTTGTGCCTGCTTGAGGAATTCAATTTTCTTTTTACTAGTGAGAAAGTATATGGCGTCTGAAGCAAAAACTGAAATTGTGTCCGTCAGCTCGTAGCCAAGCAGCCAAAGCTGCAAAGCCATAGACTTTGAATAGATGACATCCTCATCTACACCAACTACGCTCATGATGCAGTCCAAATTGCTAAGCACATTATCGTGTCCAGTGCTGGGTGCCTGTTGAAGAAAGTTGCGAATTTAATAATGAAATTAAAAATCATGCGTTCTAACCTAAATTGCTGTTGGCATTTTTTTCTTTTTTGGTTTGTTATTATAGGTTTTGTTTTGTGACCAGATATAACCAACAATTTCACAATATCTAATAAACGAATTTAATTGTGGCGCAATTTCTTTATTTCAGCGGGCATCGAAATCAACATTTAGAAATTATGTGCCCGGCAGGCGAAGAAACAGAAAGAGTGTTTGCTTACCTTCCATTCTGTATATAGGCGTTTTATTCGACGAACAAATGATTCTTTATCTATGACAAAGCTCGACATGATGTCAGGCAAACTTAATGCGTTGCTAATATGTTATCCGTCTTACTTAATAGTTTAACACATTTATAGCGTAAATTCCGCCAGACGGACGATTTGCAAAAAAAAAAAATGCGCGGCGGCCGACGCGTGGACATTCACGTGTTAACGGAAAGCACAACATATCGGATTCGATATTTGATTACTATTGAAACAAACAGTTGTGAATGCAAATTAACGATGCTATGACAATAATTTACTTTGAATGTATCAATTAGATTATATATCGATATACATATTATATAAAAAAAAAAAAAACCAAGCCTATATACTCTTTTTCCCTTTGAGAAAAGAGTATAAAAAGCTTATCTACATTTCAAATGAAAATTTGTAACAGTCTTGTTTGATGGTTAAGCGTTAATATCCATAAGCCAACGATAGTTTACGTTACGAAAATCAATCGACTCCGCTCTAATTGAAAGGCGTTAGTAATAAGCAGCTGTTTTGATGAGCTTTTGTTTTTGTTTTTTAAAATGAGCGAGTTTCTTTCGGAAAATAATGCATGTGGTCAAAATTTACTTAATATTGTTTCTGTGGGCAACTCCATAATAGCAGAAATACTGCGACTTAAAGAATATATTCCTAGTATTTACCGGTAGGCTTAAGTTTAATACAATTTTAATTTAAGCTAATGTATTTTGCTTCGCAGATTGGAAACTGCAGCTGATAAACAAAAATATGCGGATATTATATTAAACTTTAGCTATTTTAAAATAGCTGAGGCGCACGAAAAGAAGATTGAGGATAGCCCAGTAAGTGTATGAACAATATTGTGAATGTGGCGCTTAATATATGTAGTTTACAGAAGCTTAGTGATTTGGACTTGGAAATACGCACAAATCACCTTCAGCTAATAACACGCTTCTACCTAGCCTTTCAAAGTGTGCATCATTATGCTACAGACTTGCATCAGTATATCGAAGAGCTAAACAGTGGTTATTATATACAACAAACGCTGGAGACGGTGCTGCAGAATGAGGAGGGAAAGCAGTTATTGGTAAGTGATAAGTCAAGGATATAAAGAGAGTTCTAAAAGTGAATCTTGGCTTGTAGTGCGAATCGCTATACTTGTATGGTGTCATTTTGCTCGTCTTGGACTGGCACATACCTGGAGATGTGCGGGAGCGTCTCTTGATTGCCTATTATCGCTATAGTGGGGGCGATGCCACACCCAGTGGCGATGATAGCAACATTCATGATGTTTGTCTGCTGTTGCGCTCTACGGGTTTTTTACAATCGGCACATAACCAACCGATACAGTCAGTGAAAAAAATAGTGTCTTGGACCAGTTATCCGGAGTCTTACTTTGCGCGGTTTCGCTTCAATACAAACTTCATAG
This sequence comes from Drosophila stalkeri, assembly GCA_035047405.1. Taxonomy (NCBI): domain Eukaryota; kingdom Metazoa; phylum Arthropoda; class Insecta; order Diptera; family Drosophilidae; genus Drosophila; species Drosophila stalkeri. The sequence continues at coordinate 20,996,041 of JAWNPR010000041.1, read as the reverse complement.
ATTTGGTTTTGGCTCGCTTACGTTGTGATGACATCTACAATCAGCTGGCCATCTATCCACATCCAATGCATCGCACCACAGCGTTGTCGACCCAGGCTGCGATGCTCTATGTTTGCCTTTATTTCTCGCCCCAGGTGTTGCACACACAAAGTGCACAAATGCGTGAGATCGTGGACAAGTTCTTCAACGATAACTGGACGCTTTCCATTTATATGGGCATTACTGTAAACTTGATAGATGCCTGGTCATGCTTTAAGGCCGCCAGCACTGCTTTGGCGAATGTGGTTACACCTAGTTCGCTTGAATCGCTTTGCCAACAGAAGCGCGAACAAATGAATAAAACGCTACAAAAAATTGAAGAGATTGTACGTGAAGGTGTTTTGGACGATGCCTTCGTACTGGAACATGCCAATCAGATAATTATGCTGATGCGACAAGCTAATGTGCTATTACGTTGGTATTGCCTTCATACACGACCTGCCGTACTTCTCATTTTTAACCAGGCGACGACTTTAGCGCAGCTACATAAAAAAATACTTAGTGCACTCCAATTTGATCCTGGAATGCTCTACCACCTGTTGCTTGGTTGTGGCCAATTGGAGCTGGATGTCAGGGAGTTATTGGCTGAGCTTAAAAAGAATCGGGAGCAACGATGGACGCACAATCGTGATACGACAATTCAGTATCTGAGAGAATTAAGTGAAGGTTTTGGTGGATCGCGACCACTGACCAAAATCGAAGCGAATCCTCATCTGCAGCAATGGTTTGGTCAGATAGGACAGCGACTACAAAAACTGGAACTGAGCAAACCGCAAAAGTCGGGACGATTGATCATACAGGCAATGCAGGCGTTGGATGAAGTTCAGGAATATCACAATTTACATGAAAATATGCTGGTCAAACAGCAGCTACAGGAAACACGCGATCTACTAAATGGAATGGCACAGGTAAGGCTATGATAAGCCTTAAATGCTTTTGAAGTAAATAACTTAATCAAATATCCCATAGTTAATCAACCTGAAGGAAGATATCGAGATCCATATTCAGATGATTTGCGATTTCAGCTACGCCTGGTATTTATTGCAGCGAGATTTCACTGTAATCATGCAGAATCACATTAAAGCCTTGCCACGCGCTGTTATTAGTATACGGGCTGTATTCCTTAAATTGGCTAGCACTCTGGAGGTGCCTCTCATGCGAATCAACCAAGCCAAAAGTGAAGATCTGATCTCTGTTTCCAACTATTACAGTACAGAGCTGGCGAACTTTTTGCGACGTGTGCTCCAGATTGTGCCGGAAACAATGTTTAGCATTTTGGCGAGAATTATACAGCTGTTAACCAATGCCATTAAGGAGTTTCCAACACGTCTCAATAAAGATATGATACGCGAATATGCACAATTCGAAGAGCGTGCGAAGGTGGCGCAACTCACCAACTCCATTGCAGTATTTACCAAAGGTATACTTATGATGAAAACGACTTTAGTGGGTGTCATTGAGCTAGATCCCAAACAGCTGCTTGAGGATGGCATACGTAAGGAACTTGTCAACCACTTGGCCAACGCCTACAATTTAGGCCTGATATTTACACCAGAGAAGAATAAGACGTCTGTAAAGTTGCTCCAGGAAAAGCTCCAAACGCTGGCTAAGACCATTGAGGGCTATCGCCGATCCTTTGAGTATATTGAAGACTATTTGCGTGTACAGGGCTTGCGTATATTGCTGGAAGAATCGCAGCGTATACTTAATTACAATGTTGAAAAAGAATGCAATTTCTTTTTACGGAACAAAGTGCAGGAATGGCAATCCCGCTTCCAGTCTCAAACAATACCCATACCAAATTTTAAGCCTTTGCAGGGAGATATCACCAAATCGAACAATTTCATTGGGCGTCTTGCAAACGAAATCTTACGATGCACGGACCCAAAGCACACGATTTATTTAGATTTGAAGTGCACCTGGTATGAGAAACGTGCACCACATCAGCAGCTGCTACCAGGTTCTGGCTTTTTCAATGTGCTGCGCGAGGCTATGGCACCAGCTGGGATGGTAGGTCTGGAGCGGCTCTACGCGCACATGCTGGCAGATGAATTGAAGCGTAATATGGATAGACTGCAAAAAAATCTAAATACGGATCGAATGTGGTGTGATACGCTGAGCAGCCTGACGAAGGAGCTAGAATCACGTGATTTTCCGGGTGAAGTGGCCAAGCAACCACTTAAATATTATCAAAGCTATACACAACGTTGGCTAAAAGTGTGGCCTACACTCCTCGATTGGATACTTTCAATAGGACACAAGCAGCTGCTGCGCCAGCAAATCGCCAGCGAGCTGAGCTTTAGCAGCAAGTGTGATGCCAAGCTGTTGGAGAATACAACAGACACGCTAAATCGGTAAATCATTTAGACAACTCTGAGCTTAAAAAGTTTCCTTAATTCATATCTAACCTACAGCGCCTTATTGTTGGAACTCTCGTGTAATATGAAACTGTATGATGAGCAGGGTGTGGACATGCTTACCGAGCTGCAGGAAATACTTCAGTATACTGGAAACTATGACCCGCTAGAGCAAATCTTTATGACCCACAAAAATACGCACAACTTGTCCTTATTTCTTTTCCTCTTCACCATTGCGCATGTTGGTCGTTTTCAGCATTCCGTAAATACGGACTGTTTGCTTCCCAAGTCTGCTAAAGATATCATCGATTGTGTGCCCCTGGTCTTGGGACTACTAACAGTACTCCATCAGTTTCACAAGAATGTTAAAATGTTGTATATTTCCTACACGTGCCAGTATGTTGTAACTGTGGCCGAAGCTCAGCTACTGTGAGTACATACAGTTTTAGATTTTTAATAATACCTAATTATACAAAAATTAATATCTTTATAGGGATAAGGAGGTGTTGGGTGCAGATGTAATTACTATGTTACATTTTCTACAGACATTCATACGCATGGCTGGTTTGCCGCTTAGAGTCCTGAAGCAGCGTATACCTAATATGATTTTGAGCGAGTTTGATTATTTAGCGACCCCTGTCAAGAAATTTTCAGTTATTAGATAAAATTTGATAAAAAGTATGCAAAAATAATAATAAAAAGATTCGTATGTTTAGCACAAAGGGCTAAATACAATAAACATTTAAATTAAATATCGCATACATTTATGCGTAACCCTCTAATGCCTGTTTTCCATAGCTCGCAAATGACAGTTATCCGCATCAGGTCTCACATTCTACTCATGAAAGAAAAATAAAGAAAGCATACATACACGCTCATATTCTGAGCAGGAGAATTTTTTTTGTTCCCTTTGTCTTCCTATGACAGTTTTGCGTTGAGCAATACGCGTTATACTCTTTTAATGATATATATTTTGCAAGTAATACCATAGACGCCCGCACACTGCGACTTATCCGGTGGAGGTGGAGGTCTTAAAAGGTCAATGCGCAGCAACTTGAAATTTACATATTCATATTCACATTCACGCACGCTGTCGATGTGTAAACACATACACGCGCACTGTCGATGAGTTTAGCGAAAACAACCCCCGTATACACACACATTGAATCCTAGAATGAAGATCGTGGGAAAAACTCAGAAACAGAACGTGAATCGTAAGACAAAGTGATTTAACTAATTCATACTCATATTTTCTCAAACTTTGGTTGAAGCTAAAATCATTTTAATAAAGCAAATGTCACAGCGATTTACTAGCAACATTTAAGTGGCAGTTGGTGTTTAACATTTATCGCTTAAGTGATGACAGTGGGTGCATTGCGTCCAGTAAACTTGGGAAGCTGAGAGATTTCCAATGCAATATCTATTAGTGGCTTCAACATGACGCTCGCCTGGCCCAGCACATTCTCCTTCTCATAAGAGTCGATGTACAAACTAAAAGTAGCGGAAATCAATTTAATAGTAAGTTAAATAAAAAACTATAAATTAAATACATACCGTACGGTAGCTCCTGAGCTGCCTGTGCCACTAAGACGCATCACAATGCGGCTGCCATCGTTGAATACAATACGTAATCCCTGCTTGGTAGCTAAGGATTTGTCCACGGGATCTGTGTAGCTGAAGTTGTCCGCCTCCTTGACTTTGTAGGTCTTGCCTTCGCTGACAAAGCTCTTTCCGACAAATTCAGCCGCTGTGATCGTTTTCTCCATGGTGGCCATCATCTCATTGCAGGGTTCGAGATCACATTCCTCGTAATCGTAGCGTGTGAAGTAGTTACGTCCATACACAGACCAATGCTGTTTAAGAATATCCTCAATGCTCTTTCCCGTGTGCTGCATAACGGAAATCCATGCGAGCACTGCCCAAATACCATCTTTCTCTCGTATGTGATTGGAGCCAGTACCGAAGCTCTCCTCGCCACACAGACAGAGACGTCCAGCGTCCATGAGATTGCCAAAGTATTTCCATCCGGTGGGCACTTCGAATACTTCCTTCCCCAGCTTCTTACCTACTAGATCGACGGCTGAGGCAGTGGGCATGCTGCGTGCAAAGCCTTGTATTCCATTCTTTTGGAAATATGGGATTGCGTCAAGGTAGTGCGCAATGACCGCCAAAGAGTCGCTGGGAGTTACAAAGAAAGCCTTGTTGCCAATTATCATGTTGCGATCGCCGTCGCCATCGAATGCAGCACCAATATCATAATCCCCTTTGGCCACTGTCTCCACTAAATCCTTAGCGTAAGTTAAGTTCGGATCAGGATGGAGTCCACCAAAGTCAGGTAATGGAGTGGTATGAACCACAGATGTTTCCGTAGCACCCAAGCGGTTTAGAAAGATCTCACGCACATAGGCGCCAGTCACACCATTCATAGAGTCTATGCGCATCTTTAAGGGCTTCCCATTCGATTTGCCGCTGACAAAATCATGCAACTTACCAAAATCAAAGATCTCCTCCATGTGACGTACATAGTTAGCCACGGAGTCAATGACTTCCACCATAAAAGGCTTGCCGCCAATGTTGTAGTTGCTGACGCCCACCTTTGAGATGTCTATCTGCAGGTTTGGCACCAATGTATAGGTTTTTATACCAGTCGAGAGCTGGTAAATATTGTTGGTGAATGCATCGGGTGCAGGTCCTCCATTTTCACAATTAAACTTGATGCCGAAATCATTTTCCGGACCGCCAGGATTATGCGAAGCAGTCAACACAATACCACCTAGAAAAATCATTATCATATGAGTTGATGACCTTGAAATTCGACCAAACACTGACAGGGAGGAAATTATTATTATAGTATATGTACATACATACATATATATATATATATTGAATGTATAATTAAATTATTTGTTTTTCACTGAGCCAACGGTGATCTTTATCAGCTGCTATTCTGTTGTGGATTACATGTATATGTTGATTAAGTAACCATGCTTACCCAGCGCTTTGTTGTGGCGTATTAATCTGGATACGGCAGGCGTAGAGAGTATTCCATTCTGACCCACCAGCAGTTTGGCAACTCCATTGCCTGCACAGATGCGAACAATAAGTTCAGCAGCCTCTTTGCAGTAGTAACGTCCATCACCCCCAACAACCAGGGTGGAGCCCACCAGAGCTGCGCCATTAGCTTCCAGTATACATTGCACAAAGTTTTCCGTGTAATTAGGCTGCGTAAACACTTTCACCTGTAAAAATTTACATTGTACAAAATTTAAGTGTACATTTTCATTTGTAGCAGACTTTTTTGCGCAGTCCGCTGGTGCCTGGCTTTTGTCCTTCATAAGGTGTAGTTTGCTTCGTTTCCACGTTTAGAGACATGCTTTGGTTGAGTTTTCCAGCTGCTGGTTAAATTCCGACTGCGGGTGAATTAGCGGTAGCGCAAACAATCTTGTTTGTGTGTGATGAAAAAACTAACTTTGCTGCTGCTTCTCTACCATCGCGCGCTGATAAACGTACGGCGCGGCTGTAGTGATACTAATATGCTCTATCATGCTGACTTCGTACTATTTCTAACGTAAAGTTAATTTATAATTTTTGGTACTGATCCTGGCCAGAGTAATTTAGCAAAATAATGCCCAAAATATAATCTATGTATTATGCTTGTATGCATTTAAAAAATTTTACAATCAACTACAAATGAGAACTTATAAGCTGACCCATGTGATATAGGGTGACAAGGTCATTCAAGGGCATCCACAGTTGCCGGCAACATAATCCACCCCCACCGCCTTGTGTCTGTTTTAAAAATAGTTATTTTTAAATGAAGCATATAAAAATAAATAAAGAATATTTCAACTGTTTTAAAATAATGATAAATAATAGTCAAATAGCACGCATAAACTTAAATTTAGTTTGTTATTGTTTTTTAGCCGAACAGCTGGGACGCCAGTGTTGTGGCACTGCTAACAGTCAGCGTGCTTTGGTTATCGATGCCTGTAGTATCGATACGAAACGTTTTCGTCCGAAGTTTGACAGCCGACAGTTTACACGTCACGAAGCAGCCACGAGAAAGTAGTGGCATCTGTCGGTAGTTGGATTTTAGTTTAAAACAGGTATCTGCAGCATTAAATAACTATATTTCGTGTAAGTTGACAAAAAATAAATATATTTTTTCAAGTTGCTTGTAAGTGCTTATTTGCTTTCTTTGTGTCAATATACAAAATATTTACACAAGCTTCGTCGCTATCATCGAACCTTCCACGTCAACAAAAAAAGTGAAACCCAAAAATTTTTATATTGTAGCATGTTCAGAATAACGATAGCGTTATGCGCCTTGTTCGCTGTGCTCAGCGTTTGTGTTTCCGAGGATGAGACACGTGCTCGCCTGTTGGTTTCTAAGCAGATTCTCAACAAATATCTCGTCGAGAAGAGCGATTTGTTGGTGCGCTATACAATCTTTAATGTGGGCAATGGAGCGGCTACAAACGTGCAGTTAGTGGATAACGGCTTTCATCCTGATGCTTTTGAAGTGGTAGGTGGCCAGCCATCAGCTACAGTGGAACGCATTGCACCACAGACAAACTTTACTCATGTCCTAGTAGTGCGTCCCAAAGCTTTTGGCTATTTCAATTTCACAGCCGCCGAGGTGTCCTACAAGCCCTTCGAGGAGGCTGATACGGTAATTATATGGTGTACAGTTTTTCTGAATACTTTCCTAACACGGTTTTATTTGCAGCTTCAATTGGCTATCAGCTCAGAACCTGGAGAAGGTGGCATTGTCAATCTGAATGAGTACAACAAACGTTTCTCTTCCCATTTCTTCGATTGGGTGGCATTTGCAATTATGACGCTGCCTTCTTTGGTCATTCCACTTATTCTATGGCACTCGTCCAAAAGTAAATATGAGCGCCACGGAAAGAACAAGAAGCATTAAGCAACACTAGCATTTCAAAGAGATTAATCCACTAGAGCTCCGTATTGTTGTTTAAATTACAAATCGTTCCATGTCTCGTACATTCAACCACACACACATCAATATAGTTTATTTTTTTTAAATTGTAAAGCGTTAAATCGTTTTAGATTTGATATGAAAGGAGAAATTCAAGAAATCCATTGAAACTTTAAACTATTTTTGGTGTCATTCGACTGGTTTTCTTAATAAAAAATTATATGAAAATTGCATTGTGTTAATACAATTATTCAAAAATAAATATTTGCGTCTAAGCACATTCATTCCCTTGGTAATTTTTGTCTTATTTCAGTACGCGTTTTTCATGTAATTAATTAAATTCTTTGAAAATTTAGTTTTTGATGTATCGTTAGACTGGTTTGTTTTACATATTTTTTATTTATATTAAAAATGCTAAATAACACAATCTTAAGAGTTAAACAATTACGATAACAGATACTTGCGCCCAAAGGTATCCGATTTCTTATCAAACATCAGCGATTTGATGGGTGTATTGATTTTGTAGAAGGCGTTCATCGAATGCTTAATATACGTATCGTACATTTCATTAAAGAAGTTCTTAATACCCTCGTCATTTTTGTTGTCGTGCACAATGATGAAACGTATCTGTGACGCTGTAATGAATGCGGATACAAACCATTGATTAAAACGATCTATGCTCTTCAATTGCATATTCGCTGTTTTCCATTTGTGCTCATCTACCAAATCTAGTGCAGCATGCGCTATAAACTGGTTAAGATGCCTATGATCATCCTTCTGCAATATAATTAGAGTAAAATATCAGTGCGTCTTATCTTTTTACTACATATATTAACGTATTTACGCGCTGTTCTTTGTTAACTGTGCTAAACTCTTTTTCGAATATGGGATTGTCATTGTGCCCAACTATAACAAAATAGTAAGTGGACATTGTGAAATTAAAATTAATGTATTAAATAAACAACTTCGATAAGGCCTTTACAGCTGATTGAAATGAATTATTAATGTCTGGGTACTCTGATCGTCAAACGTTGCCACTTATTTGGCAGGAAGATAAAATAGGTACGCTGCTCTTAGTATGTACAATTACACTTATGTACATTTAGTATATACATTTTTATTAATGTTAAATAAAGTATAATTAATATGCTTATAAAATATCATGTCATTAAAAATATCGATTTGAATAAATTCATTTAAATGAAACTAGTATTTGTTGGTATATTTTTACTAATACCGTACGAGCATACAAAAGTGCAAGAATAATTCTTACTCAGCTCACGCACACAACTACAAAACGTCAACAGCTGATTGGCAAAACGTAATTTTTACTTATAACTAAAATTTTGTAGTAAATAATAAGCAGACGTATGATCGTATGTTGCGGATGTGTGTGGCAGCCGTGATGTGGAGCAGTGAGCTCCTCTAGAGATTACATAATGGCAGCGGCATTCCGTCTTAGTGGTGAAATGGTGAAAATCGTTATCCATTCCAACTTACAGGCGCAGGCTATACAAAATGTTGGAGGAATCCGAAGGCATCTAAATAGCGAACTTACAACGGCTTTGCGTCCATTTTATTTTGCTGTACATCCAGATTTATTTGGCCAGCATCCTGAGCAGAGGCAGACCAATGAGAATTCATTAAAGCTGCTCAGCGCCCATCTGGAGGCGCTGTACCAGCACAGCTATCGCAATGAAGAAGTCAAAGTGTTGAAGTTCTATGTGCGGGAGAGTGCGGCTGCCGAAAAACGCGATTTGTTTAGGTTGGTTCAGATACGTATGGATCGCAGCACGCGTGATCCCAAGAAATTCATACAAGATCTGCTTGAATCCTGCAATTTATCAACGGATTATATAAAGAGCGTCAAGTCCATGCCGCCAGTGAAACCACAGGAGAGCATGGCCAACAGACGCAGCTACGATTATCACTATAATACGGAGTTCTCAGAGTTTGAATCACAGTTTCGTAATGTAAATATCTATATAAGCGGCTATATATTCAATATAATATAATATATATTAATGTTTTATAGGAAGCAACCAGCGTGCGTCCAGTTCTTTCCATTTGGATGGAAGAAAATGCTGCCAAGGCCAGGCAAAGGGCTAAGGAAACATCTGAAATGGAAGCGGAAATTGATAAACTTAAAAACGTGCTCGTTAAAGACTTAAAACTGCGCGACGCTCGCTACGAATGTGGGTGGAATATAGAACATTATAGAGGCTGTCTCAAATCGCTGCAGCGCCTTACTGAAACCCATAGAACAGTGCTGGAGACATTGCGTAATCGCGTTGTGGTCTTTGCCCCATTTACGGGCATTAGCTTGGAAGGTCATGTGATGCTGTTCACGGGTGATGTGCAAAACAATTGGATTGACTTTATCAAAAACATTCCTCAACATGATGCTTATTTAAATGTGGTGCCAGTTTATGAACAGACGCTATCCCAGGTTCTTCGCAACATACAGATCGGACGGCGTAAATTTATGCCAAAGCAACAGGCACGCGGCTATGCTAACTATCTTATGAAAGTGACGACATCGCTCAACGATTATTTGAGTAAACAATTGTATCCGAAAAGCTGGCCGCAAACATTGAAAGAATTTACAATTGTTGTCGAATCTGAAGCGGGTCCATTGATGGTCAGTCCAACAGGTCAGTTCATCACACCTGCCACCTGTCCCGGCTCAATACTCGTGGATTTCATAAGTCAGAATATGAAGCTGGCACGTGAACGAATGACCAAGTACGAAACGGATAAACACATCGAACAGCAGCTCATCGAGGAGTCAATCACACGACTGAAATTACAATCATTAAGTAAGGACGATGCCGTAACTCCAGACAAGATGATAACTGCTCTGCGTGATCTTCGTCTATGCCAACCTCAGCATTTTGTGCACATCAAGCTGCATATATCCCATTACTATTCGGTGTTAAGCGATGGTATTGTCTGCATACCCTGGGATTTCATGCAAAACTAGTAAATGACGTTTGCTTTAACACTCACGTGCCTTACGATCAACGACAATAAGCAAAATAAATTAATTTGATCCTAAGTGTAATGCTAGTTTTTTTGTAAAACTCCTGTAAAGAAACTTTGTCATATGGCTGTATGAGTGTTTGGCATTAAGGAAGGCAGATCTGAAGCATAGTCTGTTTTATATTTAAAGCCCATTTTCCCTAACTATTCTATATAAGTAACAGTTGTTAGATATAAGCGCTTTGATATATGTATATTCTGTATAATCTCTTATTTCGTTACATCGCTGCAATCTTCGATCTTCCAGATGCATTCCCTGCGAAAGTTTTCAAATTCCAAGCTGCTACGTGTATAGACATGTTGTTCTTCACCATCCCAATGCTTCGGATCCCCTCCACAGAGCATCGAACCAGTTGTGGCTGCATCATAGAGGGCTACACCACCATCCGCGAGCTGGACTACTTGCCACCAAAATACCGAATCACGACTGTAAATGTTCTTCGTTATATAATCTCCAATAGAGTGGTTACTTGGCTCCATTAGGATGTAACGATTACGCCAATAAGAGCTGTAGAATGCAAATTCCTGTGTATTATTCGCACCATTATTTCTTCGCTGTACGTAGTAGGAAGCCTTCTTTGGATCGCGTTCATTGGAGCAGATCAAATAGGTCTGTGGGCACTCGTAGATGTAGAAATTGTGATTTGTCATATTGCGGAGGCAAATCTTTTGTGCAGTGTAGAGGATTTTCTCATCTAATGGCAATTGCTCGAACACCTCTTCATGCAAATTGCGACCGACTTCTTGCTCAAAACTCGGCTGCTTCAGCAACTGACGCAGATTATCCTGGACTGCTGCTTGTGCATCCACATTCGATTTCAGCTCCGTGCGCTGCAGCAGCTGAAGATTTGCTAGTGTCAACTGAGTGACGTTGCCGCGAAAGTTGCCGAGACGCTGTACTACACTGAGAGTAGACTCCAGCGCCAATACTAGATTAAAAACAGCCTCTAGTATATCGCGTAAGTAGTCCAGGGTGCTTAGGGTGAGTCGCTGAAGGAGGGCGTTGACTTTTGGGAATATCGCACTGCGACTGTCCGTGTGAAAGGGCGCCGCGATCAAATGAGCGCTGCGCCTAACAAACTCTTGATACACCTGCACCAGTAGCGTTGATGGCACTTGCGACTGTTGTGAAAGCTGGCCATACAGATCCAGCACCTTAACAGGATCACAGACTTGTTTCATCTGCTGCAGCTCTTGCCACAGGGCTTCGTATATGGCTCGTTTCAGTTGTAACGTGCGCGTCTGACTGGCTAGCTGTAGGATAAAATGTCCGCGTTCCCAATCCCCATTGATTTCAGCGCGAATAATTTCGTTCAAGCTAAGTGGCGGTGAAATCTCTGTGGTCATTGGAGTCCGCGTGCCTTCGAGCACATCGATGTGCAGCACTACATCCAGCGCAGCAGCTGATGCATTCAGCATAGCTAGTAGTCTATTATTACTGTTGTTGACAAACAGGGCATATCCACTTCTTAAAGTTAGCCCTAGGAGCACCACCAGATAGACTGCTGTTGACATTGTTAACTACCTTTCAAATTCGCAGCAAATGGCTTCTTATAGCGGTCGAGTGGGAGCGGTTTTATCTATAATTTAGTCGAATATTTGCATTGGAATTTCATGGTAAGTGCGGGACACTGATAAAGCAAATTAATAATCTACTTTTAATTATTTGAATTGCAATAATCTACTTTTTCCAACTACTATAAATTTTATTTCAATTTCAAAAGTAAACAACGTGGCGCCATCTGGTGTCAAAAGTGTACACTAAAATTAACGGCCGAAAAACACAGAGCACAGTTTTGGCAGTATACAACAGGTGGCGATAAAGTTATGGATAACCATTATTTTCGATAGCTTAAATTTGAAAGTTAGAGTTTTTATTGGCTCAGATGGCAACGCAATTACTTAGAATTAATATCACAATACGCTTAACTTAATCGATCTATGAAAAATGCAAGACTACTTATATTAATGGGCCGCTTTCGCTATTACTAATTGGTTATTCACAGTTTGGTGGAGTTACGCGATTGAATCGAACGCCGTAAAATGCTAGAACGCAGCTCACCGCGTGTAGATGCAGTAAGCGAGGCGCCCGTTTGAGTGCCACGCACAAAGGCTTGCGACCGCACCTCTTCCACATCTGCATTGCATTTATCCTCATCATCTAGTTGCTTGGCTACACAGGGGAAGTCCCAAATGCTCTGACCACGTCCGAACTCTTCGCCATCGCTCAGCGTTTGTGGCAATTGGTGATGCAGTGTCTCCGGCAGTAGTAGCGCCAGCAAGCCACCCGCAATGCCCAGCAGACCCAAGATAATGAGCGGCAACGCTGGCGATATATTGGCTAGATAAACCACAAATGGTGCTATAATGCTGGCTACATAGCCCATGATGTGTATAAAGGCAACTCCCTGGGCACGAACCACAGTGGGAAGTATCTCAGCTGCATACTGCAGTCCAATATTATAACTAATGTTTACAAAGAACCGACCCATGATAGCCAAGGTGGCGGAATATACACCCACCGGTGCCAATGTAGCCAGAAGACTGAAGATGCCACTGGCTACCATCGACCCGCAAGCCAACCAGCGCCTTCCGAAGCGATCTAGTGTTACGGTGAGTAGAGTATCTGCTGGTAACTCCGTAAAACTGGCAACAGTAAAAGTGAAAAAGATGTCCAGACCTAGAGAGCCGACATTACGCACATGACCATCAAACACCAATGAAATTGCCATCCATATGACAATAAGCAGCAAAGTAGTGCGACGCAAGCGAGGAGAGTTGAAGAGATCTAGAACAGAGTACTTGGCATTCTGTGCCTGTTCCTGATCTCGCATGCGTTGACAGCTGTCACTAAAGCTCTGATACGTATGTTCTGGAACCTGACGACCATTGCGGCGCTCCAGCTGACGCAGTATGGATATGGCCTTATCCACCTTGCCTTGAGAGACAAGCCAGCGTGCCGACTCGGGCACAAAAAGAGGCGTAAACACCACCAACAACAAAGGAGCTGAGGTAATGATGGTCAACAGCTTCCAATCAGCGACAAAGTACGCGATCCAGGGCAACAAACAGGCAGCGCCTGTAAAGAATATGGCAATGGACATGTTTGCAACAAAGGTACGGTATTTGGGGCCCACATATTCCAGCACTGCGAAAATTAAAAGAAAGCCAAAATCATATTGAAAGCATATACATAGTATACCAAGAACGTAAAGTGAGACACTTTCACTTACCTAGTATGTACATCATGGTAAAGCAATTATCGAATGCAAATCCCACAAAGAAACGCATCGTGGCAAACTGCCAAAAATTGCTAACAAACGCAGTTGCGACGCCCGCCACCAATCCCACCATATTACAAGAAATGAGAGCTGGAATGCGACCAAATCGATCCGCTATCCAGCCAAAGAGCAAGCCACCGACAATGGCACCCAGAAAGAAAATGGATTGAGCATAGGTGGGCAGCGCAGCATCATCGCAGACCCAATTCTGTTCAGTGGCCACCGTGGAGTACGGTATTTCCGTAAAATTATATGACCAGCCATGGCGACATTTGATACGTGGCCAATTCGGATCAGCCATAGTTTTTCCCTGGGCTATGAGCTCCGTATAGTTGACATCGAACATATAGCAATTGTTGTACTCCCCATTCATCATGGGTATAGACAGGGCCAATCTATATGCGGATAAATTGAATGAAAGGTGTTTCAATTGGGTAAGTCAAGTTTTAATTAACGAATGTCGAGGGTCATGAACCCATGAGGGTCACCAACTCATTGTCTAGCCGACAGCTGAGAGCTAAGAGCTGGGAGTTTGCATAGCATAATTATCTCGTGATCTTGACAAAAATGTTTTGCGACTCAATCGTGTTGTTACCTCTATGTACATATCTAAGTCTACAATTATATTCAAGTAAGATTGATGACTTTAATTGATAGAGGGGAACGAGCGTTATAAGGTGGTTTCCCATATCTTATGGCGACACAGTATTTGAGTTAATAACTTTACTCAAGCTAAAACTATAACTATAAGTTTATAAATATTCCAAAAAATATTCTTGTACGCATTTTTTATAAATATAAATTTGAGTATTATATAATATTGTTATTTTTACCATATTGAAATTGATACATATTTATAATAAAGTTGTATCTAACCTTCTAATGAACAAACTGTTTGTCAGTTTTTTTTTTATTAGATCAACAATTCACTTAACACCGTATTTATTTTTTTTGTAAATACTTTGATTGTGTGGCAAATTAGAATTGAACGTTGGCCAGAGTTGAGCTCAATTTGCGCAAGATTTAAAAATGTGGACTGAGTGCTGAAAGTTTACGAAATAAAAAATAAATCATTGATCATTGATACATGCTTTTGGGTTTTATTGATTACGAACAGAGTAAATACAACTTAATATTTTCAAGTTCGCATATCTTGAAATTCCATACTTTATTTAGTTCTATGCTTATATAACAAATTTTTATATATATTTGTAACTTTTTGTCCTTCATATAAGTATAAAACTGGTCGTAAGATACAATCGAATAATTGTCGATGATTCATAGCTTTAAGTTAAGTTAAAAAATAGTCTACAGTCTAAACATCACTCTACCTTTACGAATTTCTTTTGATAGTTGATCGAGATTGTGAAGAGGGTATATTGGTGCTGCTGGATATGGAATACATACAAGTTTAGGGATACATTCATGAGTTAAAAAAAGGGTTAGAAATAGAGACATTGGGAGAAAGAAAAGTAGAAAGATAGAGTGTGCGAGGAATTTGATGAGATCTTTTAGTAGATTATAGGATTGTCAATATCTAATCTAGTGTTTACCCGTATCCATTATTTTCGAGTGTATTTGAGTTTCGGCGTTTAGCTGTTGATTAATATAGATCTCATTGGAAAATTTGTAGCTCGTGTTTGGCATCGACACACAATATTAGTTAGTTGCTTATACTGATTTGTTGTTGTTGCTGTCGTTGTTACCACGATTATTTCACTTGTGCGTCAACGGCGCTGCAACTGCGCTGTCGCAACATGCGCTGCTAATTATGGCCTGGCTTACTAGCTGGTCTACCTGACTAGCTACTTGGCTGGTTATCTAACTGCCTCTGCCACTGCTTGAATAAGCCGTTGCTTTGAGCATAGCCCCCTCAATACTCAGTCTCTTAACGTTCTTTTAGCTATATTGAGTAAAATCTAAATTCTGAAAAACTCCAATCGTTTCGCAAGGTTAGACGTCATTCTCTTCGCAGCACTTAGACGAGTTAATGACTTTGATTAGAACACTCGATTTATTTCGTTTTCATTTTTGCTTTGAAATTTGCTTAAATCGAGAATATATAGATATATATATATATATATATATATATATATATATATATATATATATATATATATATATATATATATATATATATATATATATATTTTTTTTTTTTTTTTTTTTTTTTGACTTCCTACATGACACAAAAAACAAGTCCGAACCCAAAATCATAGTCTCAGTTGTTATCTGCATATATTTAAGGTCATAATTTTTGGCTAGTTGAAATCGTTAGAGTTTCTTAAAAATAAAGCCATTAACATGACAATCAACCATGAATAAAAGTGACAAAATCTGCATAAAATTGACATAAAGAATAAACATTAAAATTATGCGCATTGGCTTGGATTGTAAAAATAACATTCCATCTAGACTAAAAGTGCATAGAGGCCTAGTAGCAGTTATTAAATGTCTTAAGCTAACCAGTTAGCCAGCTTAGTTTGAAGCCTAGAAAAACTTGGCTCAGCCAGCTGCAATTGACTTGTAATATTATTTGAAATGATTCACGCTCAGATCACTAAAAGTTTTAATAATCGTAAAGCTCACCTCGCCTCCACATCGAGTGCATCCAACTCGGGCACATGGCACCAATGCTGCTCCGGTATGAGTGTCAAGAATATTTGTGAAAAGTAAACAAAGGCCACGAAGAACGAGAAGGGAATCATGCATAGGAATAAGATCTTCTGATATCTTCCAAATTCGCCAATCAATGGCAACAGATCATCAAAATCCATGGCGGGCGCTGCAAGTTCTGCCTGTTTTATGCTTTTCTTGTCTGACAAATCTAAGTGTAGCTCCTTGTTGTTTCCACCGCTGCGACGCCGCGGTTGATTATCTGTAGCGACTGCTTCACCACCTCCACCGGCTCCATGCGGCTGCTCTTCGTGATTATATGCTTCATTCATGAAGTATGCTTGCTTTGCCTGACCTTCCATGTTCGTTAACCTTCGTTTTTAACTATGTCACTTGTTTATGCTTGTGTAGCTTACAATTAAGCTCTAAGCTCTACGTATTCGGTACGATAAAAAATTCACAGAAAAAGGCGCAATCCGTTTAAAAAGTATATAAATAAAGACACGAACTCGAGAGCGCACGCGCGATTTCGTTAATGTTCTGCAACTGAACTGAGCACGCGCACCGGATGGTGTTTTTATATATCAGCCACGATTCGAGCCGAACTACGTTCGCTTCGGTGGCTTCACCTGTCGTTAAGAATAACAGCCAAGAGAATTAGCAATGCCCCGGTAGCGAAAGTTGAACAGCTGTTCTCGCCGACCAGCTGCTAAACCGGTCTCATAAAGCCTAAGCATTATATGATCTTGATCAGCTGGTTTCCATTACTTTGATAATACATATATACTATATATAGATATCGACATATTTATAACGAAACGCTCCCCCAGCTGGGCCTGAATCATCCATAAACAATGCCACCAAGTCTTCCCACTTAACATAATCGAAGACCAACAAACTTCAAAGCGTCACAATATCCATTCATATTTAAGATTGGGGGATTAAACCCTAATCACCGCAGCTGCCATAGTCTGTCTGTATTGACTGACTCACAAAAAATTCCGCCAAAAAACGCCTACTTTTTTATTTATTTATACTCGGGCGTCTGCCCAAGTCCCAGAATTGTGTTCTTTGAATCTTACACATGCTTTACATAATTAGTGATATCTGTTAACTGTGGTTTCTGCAATTTAATATGCAACAAGGTCGAAGTTGGCAGAAAGTAATTCGCGCGAACTGATTTATAAAATAAGCAGATCTTCTATTAATCTATTTTACTGAAAATGTATGTATCTAGCGTGTATCATGAATATCGCCGTATGTATAATATTTTGGCTTCTGATTACAAGTGCGAACGTTGTTGAACGTACAGCGTAAGGTCCAGTTAAATCCAGTTTTAGTTTTCGTTAATTTTTCGCATTTTTATTAAATATACTCTGTTCCCAAAGGGAAAAAGAGTATATTGACTTTGTCCGTCTGTCCGTCGTCCGTATGAACGCAATATTTTTCGGCGCTATTAGAGTTAAAGACTTGAAATTTTAACCAAATACTCATGTGTGCTCCCGAATTATAAAGTGTAAAAATTGTCCCGATCCGCCCACTAGAGGCGTGGCAAATCGCAATATGTATGCGCCCGTATGCCAGTAATCGTACTAGTTGATGAGCTAGAGAGTTGCAATTTGGAATGTATACTCGCGGTGACAACTCAAGTTCAAAAAGCTATGGCAGATATATCTACGCTCATTGGGGGCGTAGCAAATCGGGAAAACGTAACTTCTACAGCTTATAAATCTAGAAGGCTGAAATTTCGCATGTGAGCTAAGGTAATGATTCTATGAAGATCGATCAAAAAGTTATATGTCTACGCCTATTGGGGGTGTGGCAAATCGGACCTGAATATATGGTGATTTTTGAAATTGCGCTATATTTTGAACACTATTGACTACCCAAGATTAATAAGCTATGGTAAATATATCTACGCCCCCGGGGGGCTTGGCAAACCGTAAAAGCTTATATCTTCTACATTTTTAGAGCTAAAAGCTTCAAAATTGGATGGTTCAGTTAATAATGGCCTCCTCTATCGATGACCAAAAAATAATTTTCAGCCTCTTTGGGGGCATGGCATATCGAAAAATACCCTGTAATTTTCACATTTTTGGAGTGTAAGCAACTAAATTTTGAGTTATGTTACCCTCGGCTCTTTCTACGAACTGGAAAAAAAATGATGCGTCTACGCCCACTGGGGTCGTGGCAAATCGTGGCATAGAAAATCAATCAGCTGTGCGCGCACAGCTATTTGTTGCTTGCAATGTACGTTTGCTAATTACCGAAATATTTCGTTTATTGAATGTTCATTTAATAAATAAAATTCACCTATGGGAACAGAATATATCGCAGTTAGTTGCGCCTAACTGCAACGTTCTTATTTGTTTTCTTTTTTTATGTTTTAATTTACCTGCTGTACATATTAAATGTTTTAATTAGCACCGTATGCGTCACAGCTCAAGGACGATCTCGTTCTCAAATGGGTTCACAGCCACACGCACTTGAATAGATTCGAGTTTAAATTTGAGATCTAAATAGCGAAACGAGATATGGGATTTAAGATTTGAATTTTTAGATATAGATATAAATAATGCGATCTGGGTAATTTGCTTTGGTGCTTATTTTGCAGTTATTTAAACGAAATTTTATTGATATATACAATATGAAATGTATGTGTACATATATTCTAATGTATTGAATATCAGGAAAAGTATGGCGAGGCAGCCGCTTGGATTACGTTGTTTCGAGTAATAGGACAATACGGGATAGATATCATAATCCACAAATACTAGAAATCAACAGAGATATACATGTCATCAACGAAGATTGAGATTTCATTATGTAACAAGTAAGAAGGCTCTAGTCGAGACGGCTCGACTACGTGATATCCTGAACCCTGAAAAAATGTATATTTTTCTTCTTTACGCACGTATAAGCGCGCGCTCTGCTAACTGCGCAGTTGCTGCCGACGGTTGGGGGTGGGATGGGCTGTACTTTGAACGCTTATAACTCCATTTCTAGATGGACTATCTTCATGAAACTTTCAGAATATATTAATAGCATTCAAATGTGTCTATTTGCCAAATTACACACAAATATACACATACATACAGATGTTTGTACGTGTATAGAAATCCAACTGTGTACACATATTCTACGAATTACGATTGAATTATGAGTTTTGTCAAAAGCCGCTATATCAGTGAACTTTTTTAGGTTTAGCCAATAATTCGTAACTTGGGGCAGTGGTGTTGGTGGTAAGTGCTATGGCGTGGGTTTAAGTTCCGCCGGAAAACCTTTTTTTTTTAACCACACATGGTTTTTATACCCTGAACCCATTGAAAATGGGAATTCAGGGTATAATGTTTTTGTGAAAATGTATGTAACAGGCAGAAGGAAACGTCGCAGACCCCATAAAGTATATATATTCTTGATCAGCACAAAAAAATAAGTTGATATAGCCCTGTCCGTCTGTCCGTCCGTCCGTCCGTCCGTCCGTCCGTCCGTCCGTCCGTCCGTATGAACGTCGAGATTTCGGAAACTACAAGAGCTAGAGAGCTGAAATTTCATATGAATACTCGTATCTTAGTTACGCAGTACAAGTTTATTTTGTTTTTTCGATTACTCATCCCATTCCTTAATTATCGATAAAAAATTGAAAATTCGTTTACGTTTTTTAGGTTTTTCGAGCATAACTTCTACACCCTTTTAGCTAGAGACTTCAAATTTGTATATTTATATAGATATTATGGATACGCAGATTATGTAATTTTCAGATTTTAGATGCCACGCCCCCTTCGCCACCAATTTGAAAAAAACGCATTTCAACTACTAGAGACTTGTAATTTGGCAAATGGTCAAATTTGAATGCAAATAATATATTCTGAAAGTTTCATGAAGATAGTCCATCTAGAAATGGAGTTATAAGCGTTCAAAGTACAGCCCATCCCACCACCAACCGTCGGCAGCAACTGCGCGGTTAGCAGAGGGCGCGTAATATATACGTGCGGTAAGAAGAAGAATATTTTTTTTTTTGCAGGGTTCAGGGTATCTCGTAGTCGAGCCGTCTCGACTAGAGCCTCTTACTTGTTTAAAATAACCTGGGTTCAAATCCCGCTAGAAACTTTTGTTTTTTAATCGAAAACTTATAACTTTTATTTTTTTAATTCATTTATAATTTTATATTTATGTTAAAATGCTTTCTGCCATCTTAGGAATTACTACTAAGCTATTTGAATGCATGAAGTATGCAGTTGGCCCCCAGTGCAGCATAATTTTTGCCCAGTTATTAGAAAGAGTCGAGGGTAACATAATTGCAAAAATTTGGTACACTCAAAAAATGAGAAAAACCTCGATATGCCACGCAAAGGCCCAAAGGTGCCGAAAAAAATATTTTTGGTTCATTGATAGAGGAGTAACTGGTAACTGAACCATTTAATTTTGAAGCTTTTAGCTCTAAAACTGTAAGAGATATAAACTTTTGCGGTTTGCTACGCTACCTGTGTGCGTATATATATTCACCATAGCTTATTGATCTTGGGTTGTCAACTCGAGTATACATGCCAAATAAAAATATAGCACAATTTGAAAATTCAGGTCCGCTTTGCCAGGCCCCGAATGGACGTAGACATATAACTTTTTCAATTTCAGCGATCTTGCTTTAAAGCTGTAGAAGGATACGTTTGTAAGAACGTTTGTGGTCCAAATTTCAAGTCTCTAGCTCTAATAGCACTAAAAAATATTGCGTTCATACGGACAGACGGACGGACAGCAAGACGGAACATGCACAAACCCAATGTACTCTTTTTCCGTTTGAGAACAGAGTATAAATTTCAAGTCTCTAGCTCTAATAGCACTAAAAAATATTGCGTTCATACGGACAGACGGACGGACAGCTAGACGGAACATGCACAAACCCAATGTACTCTTTTTCCGTTTGAGAACAGAGTATAAAAAGCGACCAAAAATTTCTATTTGATATACTATTTCCGTTTTCACTCGGTAAATATTCAGCGTAAATTTGATTATACTCATATTTCACCACATCAGCTAACTAGTTTTTATACCCTGAACCCATTAAAAATGGGAATACAGGGTATAATGGTTTTGTGAAAATATATATAACTGGCAGAAGGAGACGTCGCAAACCCCATAAAGTATATTCTTGATCAGCACAAAAAAATAAGTTTATATAGCCTTGTCCGTCTGTTCGTCCGTCCGTTTATCCGTCCGTCCGTCTGTCCTTGCGTACGTCTGTCCGTCGAGATTTCGGAAACTACAAAAGCTAGAGAGCTGAAATTTTACATGAATACTCGTATCTTAGTTACGCAGTACGAGTTTATTTATTTATTTTTTTTTATAACTCTCCCCATTTTTTAATTATCGATAAAAATCGAAAATTCGTGGGGTTCGCAAACCCCATTAAGTATATTCTTGATCAGCACAAAAAAATAAGTTGATATAGCCCTGTCCGTCTGTCCGTCCGTCCGTATGGACGTCGAGATTTCGGAAACTACAAAAGCTAGAGAGCTGAAATTTTACATGAATACTCGTATCTTAGTTACGCAGTACGAGTTTATTTATTTATTTTTTTTATAACTCTCCCCATTTTTTAATTATCGATAAAAATCGAAAATTCGTTTACTTTTTTTTTCGTTTTTCGAGTATATTTTCTACCCCGTTTTAGCTAGACACTTCAACTTTATATATTTAGACAGATATTATGGATACGCAGATTTTGGATGCCACGCTCTCTTCGCCCCCAATTTGGAAAGAACGTATTTCAAATACTAGAGGCTTGTAATGTAACAAATAGACAAATTTCAATGCTATTAATATATTCTGAAAGTTTCATAAAGATAGTTCATTTAGAAATGAAGTTATAGGCGTTTAAAATTGAGCCCAACCCACCCCCAAGGCACGGCAGCAATTGCGCGGTTACCAGAGTTCTCGCGTAAAGAAGAAAATTTATTTTTTTTTGCAGGATTCATGGTATCTCGTAGTCGAGCCGTCGACTAGAGCCTTCTTACTTGTTAATATTATCATTTATATGACTATGCACGCACGCGTAATAGTTGATAAATAACTTAAAAGTTGTGAAATCTAATTGCCAAAAAAGAAAAACCGCTTCATTAAATCCAAATTTAATTGAGGTGTAAGGAGGCAATGAATTACTATAGGAAGTGTCTGTATGTCTTCATAGATATCTATAGACAGTTGTTCATTAATGATATATTAGAAATGGATTAATTAGATATTATATGTTATCTATGAGCAAAGTCCGCCAATGAATTGATTTATGAATGGAAATAAATAAATTATATCAATTTAAATTTTTGTATTCTAATTTGTTATGCTCGATTTAGAAATGTTAACACATTTACAAATTTGTGACTGAATTTAGTTTTCGGCAAGGCTCTAATTAGGTTTGCGTCATTTAATACTTATTATATTATTTAGTGAAGTTATCTGACTAAAAAAAAACCAAATCGATTAACAAATTGTTGATGACCCAAAGAAAATAATAAGGCTGAAATAGCAATATAGTAACACGGTTCCTTTCAAGGAAATTCCCATTTATAGGTTTATTATGCAGTACACGCCTATTATCAACACATCAGAACTGGAAATAGCCACAAACAGTATTCCATTGTAAATCAAATGATTAGGAATATGCGATTGCTCAAAATATATGATGCAGTTGGCTAACTTTTTTTGCTATAAAAGAATGGCTACTTGGTCAAGTTTCTTCAGTTGTGTTCATTATGAAATTCTCTTGCGCATCGATTCTGCTTCTGGTTGCCGTTGTCGGCGCCAATGCGGTGGACTGGAAGTCCCTCAAGTCGTTGGACATTAATCCAAATGTACCCATGACACGTCGTCACGATTCACCAGCTGGACGTATCACCAAGGGCCAGACTGCAGGCCGTAATCAATTCCCCTACCAGGCGGGACTCCTACTCTACGTCGAAGGTGGCGCTGCATGGTGTGGAGGTACTGTGATCAGCGATCGCCATATTATTACGGCTGCTCACTGCACAGACTCGCTAACTACCGGCGTTGATGTCTATCTGGGCGCCTGGGATCGCACCAATAAGAAAGAAGAAGGTCAGCAGATTATCTTTGTGGAGTCGAAATACGTGACTGTTCATGAGGAGTGGGATGCATCCACGCTGTCCAATGATATTTCCATCATCAAGTTGCCCGTGGCAATAGTATTCAATGAATACATTCAACCAGCCAAACTGCCCGTGAAGAGTGGTCAGTACAGTACTTATGCTGACGAACAAGCTATCGCCTCCGGATGGGGCAAGACCACCGATCGTAAGTTCTAAATAGGTTTCCTTTCGAAGTGTTCTACTAATTGTGTTATACTCTTTTCAGAAGCAACTGGTGCCACAGACATTTTGCAGTACATAACTGTGCCTATTATGAACAATTCAGGCTGCTCACCTTGGTTCCTTGGCGTAGTGAGCGCAACGAATATTTGCATCAAGACCACCGGGGGAACTTCAACCTGCAACGGCGACTCTGGCGGTCCTTTGGTTTTGGCTGATGGTAGCAATACCTTGATCGGTGCCACTTCCTTTGGCATTTCTCTTGGCTGCGAGGTTGGCTGGCCAGGTGTGTTCACACGCATCACATCTTACCTGGACTGGATCGAAAATATCAGCGGTGTGGTTAACAAGGGTTAAATATTGATTTGGTTTTGGAATAAACTCTTACAGTGTTGCACAATTCAAAGAATCATCTTTTAAAATGTGGTTTTTATTTTGTATTCTCTTGGGTATGGCTTATTAAGACTCTACTTATGGGTCAACATATATGAAAAAGTAAACGAATTTTCGATTTTCTATCGATAATTAAGAAATAGGATGAGTTATCGAAAAAAACAAAATAAACTCGTACTGCGTAACTAAAATACAAGTATTCATGTAAAATTTCAGCTCTCTTTTGTAGTTTCCGAACGGACGGACAGCTGGACAGGACTATATCAACTTATTTTTTTGTGCTGATCAATAATATGTACTTTATGGGGTCTGCGACGTCTCCTTCTGCCTGTTACATACATTTTCACAAATCCAATATACCCTGAATTCCCATTTTCAATGGGCTCAGGGTATAAAAAGAGTTATTATATTTTTGTGCGCTTATCGATTTCTGAATATAGAAATAAAGCCGTCTATCATGTTGATAAGCTTGTAAGTATTATTATAATTTTTAATAATTTTATTTAGTGCAATAAAAATGATGTACATTGATTTTATAAGGCAAACGGAAAAACTTTTAAACAACAATACATTTAACCAGATTACAAAGGCTATTATCTAGCTATTTGTATATGTAGCTGATATGAATTATTTATGGATCAGTAGGAGCTTCAACTATTATCGATAAGCGATACTGTATGAAGGCGATTAGCTAATTGCTTGGCCAGTCTGTGTATATAAGATTGGTTCCATTGGTCGTGTGGGTTCAGTTGCTAAATATGATGTCCCTCAGATCGGTGGACATTGATCCTAAATTACCAATGATTCATCGCCGAATTGCACCCGTTGGTCACATAACCAGGGTTGAAAGTGCTGGCAGAAATCAATATCCCTACCAGGTGGGTCTTATGCTGTACCTCGAAGATGGCGCAGCCTAATTAGTAATCGTCATGTTATCACGGCGGCCCACTGTATCCACTATCGACGGGTGTACATGTACGCACTAATAAGAAGGAGGAAGGTCAGCAGATTATCTTTGTAATTGTGCATGAGAAGTGGGATGCATCCACTATAACCAACGATATATCCGTCATTAAGCTACCCGCACCTATCGAGTTTAATACATACATTCAACACTCAAGAGAAGCATCAACAATTGGTTGCTCCTTTTTACAGGTGCAACTGGTGCCACTGACAATTTGCAGTATATTAATGTGCCAGTCATGAAAAACTCGGGCTGCTCGCCTTGGTATGGAGGTATTTTGACCAATAACGTTATCTGTATCAAGACGACTGGCGGCACTTCCACTTGTAACGGCGACTCCGGCAGTCCTTTGGTCTTGGCAGATGGCAGTAACACCTTGATAAGTGCTACTTCCTTCGGCATTACATTTGGCTGTGAGATTGGCTGGCCAGGAGTGTTCATACAGATCACGTCGTACTTACAATGGATCGAGAATAACACTGGAGTGGTTAATATTGGTTATTAAGGAGTGTTTGCTTAAAATAAAAGTTTATTATGCTGCACGCATGAAAGCTACAAGAAAAAAAAATCGTATTGGGATTTCGGTTTGGAGTGTGGCCGTAGACTAAGATTTTCGGGCGTATACTCGTCGGATAACGGGTGATGGATGTCCAGTTCGTCGAGAACATCGTCTGCCAACTTATGGTTGCGTTTGTGTTGCTCTTTTGAATATTTCTTGATATACTGATCAAAGAAAATGGCCTCACTGGTGTCCTGGTGCGAATGCACGCCTGTCTCATCGTTAATCCAGTCCAGGTACGAGGCAACCTTAGTGAAGGCAGCCGGATAGCCACGATCGCAGCCATATATGCTGCCAAACGAGGTAATTCCAACCAGGACTCGTTTCTTTGAATGACGACGCTGTAGTACAAGCGGTCCACCCGAATCGCCATTGCAAGTAGATTTGGCATTGCGTCCACTGGTGCATATGTTTGTACCACGAAAGGACAATGGAAAGTTTCGTTTACATGTGCGATCATCGACAATTTGCAGTTGGACATAGCGCAGCACATTGCTTATGGCATGCACACCTGTAGCATAACGTCCCCAGCCGGAGGCAATGCCGAGTTTGTTCTTAAAGCTGCGATACTCATAGTGTCGCTTTGGCAACTGTATGGGATGGATGCGCTCTGTTAAGACAATAAGGATTAGTTGTAAATTCATAGTTGTAGATTCATAAATAGAGTAGGATTAGTTTACCATTAAAGCTAACTGCATGTGGCAGACGCACTAGCGCAATATCATCTTTCAAACGCTTGGGATTCCAAGTAGGATAGATGTGAAAATTGCTGCTCGGCACCATGAGACGCACTTGTCCCGATTCCTTAGCATTCTTAATTTCATTTGCGCCCAGAAAAACCAATGCGCGTTTGGCCCTGTAAAAACAGGAGTAATTTAGTTAAACATATACTTGTCTGTCAATAAAAAACTTTTGGCCTACATGTCCACACAGTGTGCAGCTGTTAGTACATACTGTTCCGAGATAAGCGAACCACCACACCAATAGAGACCCTTTGGACGCTGTAGCAGCATGCCCACTTGATAGGGAAAACAATGTGGATTTCCCACATCGCCGCCAAAAATTCGATCCATCGCCATTGCACCCTCTGGCAACATGCTGTCCAGCAATGGTGTTGTTTCCAAATTTAACACCAATGGCTCTGGCTCTGCGGAAATATCCGCAGAAGCTACTGAACTATCGCTGAGACGGCTATCGTCATTGCTAGCGCTCATTTCCGCATCCGATTCTGCGGACAAGGATGTGGCTGACGACAGGGGCATACCGAACGGGCCCGGATACATGGATACTAAATACATGGGCTTAACCTGTTGCCAGTCCAATGCAACAGCCACATGAATGCAGCAGCACCAGCTCATCCAGATGAGCAGCAACAGCAACAGCCGTTGTGCTGTCAATGTCGCAAGAGTTGGAAGACTTGCTGACTGTAAAACCATTTGCGTTGCTTTTTTTTGCTGCTCACTACTAGCGCACGCATTTAATATTTAATTTAAACTTAATTAAGTTGCACACACATAAACGCGCGCGCACGCATACACATACATAAACTGTTTGGAATTATTTCCCGTTTGGTTTTCGACAAAACGTTGGTGCCTCGATACTCGCCTTGGTATTGGACTTTCGTTGTCGGTCAGCGTCTCGTTTACAACTGTGGCGGCGCGCGCATGTTGCAAGCATATTTATAAACTCTTTGGTTTGCCACAATTTCTTTGCGGGCACACTTTAATTATTTCGTCTACTTTGCCGCATTAATTTGACGTCGACAGCGACAGCGATAGCTGCATTGCTACCAATTGCATTCATTTCAATATACCATTTTTGCATTCACACTCTCTTTGCACTCTCTTGGTATACCTCTACCTCATTTTCATATTCGTTTGCTACCCATGGGTGTTACGCTTGCGCTTTTATTATTTTTTTGTCGTATTTCTTTTGACATTTGTTATTCGCCCTTTGGCGCCGGCTTCTTCTATAGTGTGCGTTTGTCGTGTTGTGCGTGCGCAAGCTAAATCTGAACAAGCATCGTCAACAGTCAAATCTGTCTATTGCTCATTGCCAGTTATGTTATTGTTATTACCATTTACAGTATGAAAAGTGAATATATGTATAGTTGTAACTCTAGTTACTTATCCTCTCTACTCTCTTTGGTGGTGTTGTTACATCACGTTATTACATACGTTTGTGTGTGTGTGTAGGCTGTGCAATGCCCAGCATGCGACAAAATGCTTTCATTCAGAAAAATACCGTATGCTGGTTGTTGTTATTGTTGACTGCAAATGGTAAGTGAAACAAAAAACATTACACGATACATTTGTCTTTTCCACTCAGCCCCTGGGTCTGCCCTTTGCATTCCACATAAGCACCGATTACATACTTATGTATATATTTTGCTTCAAACAGCGGGCTGACTTTCCTTCGGTTAGCTGCAATATTCGCGATATGTTATTTAGTTTTTTTTTCTTCTTTACTCAGACCAAGGTTATTGCCAGGGCACAACGCAAATTAACAGCATTGTTTGAAGTTGCTTACATGTGAACAAAGCTGAAGAATTTTCAACAGCAGGAAATTAGAAATACATCAGCACCCCATACCTTCTCTTGCAAAATGTTGGCTATATTTATAATTAAATTAATTCGTTGAAATAACTTTAATTTGGTGTTGAAAGTATTTCTTGGTTTGCGAGCTGGCATTATGGTTTTTGTCTATTTAGGAAATGCGGCTCACTTTGGCTGCCTAGCGAAGCAAATAAATCAAATCGTTTCGTGATCGGTGATATGTTCAAATGTAATGAGGCTACCAACAACAAAATACAACAATCAGCGGGACTGCATTGGAACAACTACAATAACAGTAGAGGTAACAACAACACAAAATTAAAGCAGCGGCGTCGATTATGCAAATCTTTTGCACCTCTCGTTTTGGTAGACCTTTTTGTTTTGCGGCTAGTGCTTGCTCACTGTGCTCTTTACTTACTTACACACTCTTTCGGTGGATAGTCGTAAGCTTATTAAAATAAAGTTTCTCACAGCCTAAGTATAAAGTTTTTATTTTTTATTTGAGTTTATTTTTGTTTACTACTATTGCATTTAATTGTAAAACAAAATACAAAATATTTAAAATATCTTACATGCAAATGAAGGATAAATGCAAAGTGTATTGACTATTCGATGTGTTATATTAATAGTTTAATTTGCTTTTCTTGATTTGCTTCTCTACTTCATTTTGAATTTCGTGCGTCGATATTTAATGCATAATCGGAATTATGATTACCTCTCTTGCATGTTATATATGTATGTGTGTATATGGGTATATACATGTACATATGTGTGCGCGCTGAATAATAAGCACGTGAATTTATTTTATTGCATTTGCTAATGCATGTGCCGTTATTTAATTTAGCAGCACGATCGACTATTTATCATTTAAATAATGCCAGTGATTACAACGTTTTTCTCTTTACACTTTATGATCATTTAAAATAAATTAATTTTCTTTATTCATTTGTTGTTTTTGCGGTAGTGAAAAATTCATCTAAACATTGTGAACGCAGTTCCTAGTTGAACTTAAAAAAGTAATAGAAACTAGTAATACATTTATCGATTGCTGTAATTCTATACATTGAAAAGTTTTCGAATTGTATTCAAGCTTACATTTAAGTTAACTATACATAAATAGCTTCAGGCTCAAGATTAAAATAATTATGTTGGTTTTTCATGCTCAACTTCACTTCCTATATCTACAAATTAAATATAAATCTTATATAAAACTTAGCTAAATTGATAATCAGTACAAATTGACCATACAACAAGAAGTCAACGGTTGGACTTGAACATCAATACAGATCTCACTTTTCAATTAGCTTAGTCTTCCATCCTGACCAGCTTGCTCAAATTTATCTACTCAACTGCTGACGGCAAGAATCCATTTACTTTGGTGAGACGGAGAACTCATAAAATTCTATTTTTTTTTTTAATTTGGTAAAGAAGCTAAACAGGAGTAGATTGTAATATGAATAATCTGTTATTGTATTCAAATTTTTGCCTGTTGCATTCTGCTTGCCATACGGACATCTGCTTATCGACCATCCAATCTATTCAAATGCTGAAGTATGTCTCGCAAGTTGCATATCGTCTATAAATACACTGACTGTAGACTTGAGGTCCATGCTGCTGCTAGTTGGTTCTTCGTCTCCAGCATCAGACATGGCGCTGTCCAAACTCTTGTTCAGTCGATCGTGGAATTCGCTCATTGAGATCTTTTTAAGTGCGAAACGTTTTCCAAAAGTTTTCTTTACCTTCAAGCGGCGTTTCTTGATCAGGTTTTTGTTCTTGCTGAGGCCATCGTTAAAGGAGATGGCCCGTCGCAGCTTGCGAGAACCAAATTTAACAACGCGCACTTGGCTGGTGACGGCGCACTCCTCGCTATCGTCTTCTACGTCAGCTGCATTTTCATCGCTGGGCTCCTCGAATATAGTCTCCAGGCTAGTAGGCGTAAATTTCTTCATGCGCTTGCTCGTGTAAATTTTTTCAATGCTGCGCAGCACTTGTTCATTGGTTTGTAGCTCCTTACGTTTCTTCTTTACCTCTGTACGCATAATGGTACTGCACACACGATTAAAATTGTCTTTAGAGACGCGAGCGGGCATGCGTCGTCGGGCAACTCCGCCGCGGCGAGTACTTCGGTAGCTGCTGCTGTAGCTATCGCTTTCATCGTTATCCTCGCTGCGGCTTAGCTGGGAATCCACCTCATCCGAGTGGTCCGAATCAGGGCTTTCCGAGTCCAGCATCTCGTCGGCTGTATTTATGGGCGCCATTGATTTAAGATTCCAAGAAAACTTGGAAATTGGTGCAGAGCTAAACAATTACATATATTATCTCCATTTACTTTTTACTTTTGCTTTTCGTCACTTTCGATTTGGTGAACTTACCGATTCTCTGTTAAGACAACCTCTTGTGGCTGAAAACTAATCGTTGCAAATTTGCGCACAATATTTTCCATTATTCAATCTATAACATGCTGATAAATTTTAAGAGATTCAACGTTTTTATCGCTTTGTGTTGTTATTTATTATTTTTTGTTGCCTTTTGATATAGAAGAGGAAGCATGAAATGAATAGCAGCTATGTTATTTAAAATAACAGGGGAAATGTACTTAACATTTATTGAGATGTTATGTTATTTGCAAGGTGCAAAATTTAATTTTATTTGCGTTTTTTTACTAATGCTCGCATTTCAAACTATTTACGTACATTTATTTTTTAGATTGGTGTTTCATAACTTTAATTAAAATAATTCGAATGTTGTTACAGCGTTCAGCGCTCAAGGAGTGACTGCTTACAGCTGTTTGTCTCTGTTATAAACATGACCAATTTATTTGCGCGCTTAGTTATCGATGTATATCGATTGACAATCGCGACAAAATAAGTTCGTTGATCGCCAAAAGATGGCATCTTAAAATGGCGGGTAATTGAAAAGTAATAGTACGTTACAAAACAAGAAATATTTGGTATCCTGTACATTCATTTAATATAAATGCGTTAACAATATACTCACTATTATTAAATAAATAAATATATATATATATATATATATATATATATATATATATATATATATATATATATATATATATATATATATATATATATATATATATATATATATATATATATATATATATATATATAATATTTTTATTTCCTGAATATATTGAAAATGGGAAATCAGCATAAGCATAGTTTGTACACTATTATATACACACATTATATATATAAATATATATATATGATAATGAATTCGGAGATTTTGTATATAAAAGTATTTACATCAAACTTGGAAATTTAGAAATACTGTGTTATGCGAAAAATATATAAGCCACACTGCTATAAAATATACAAATACAAGTATTGAAAACAAGAGAGTCAGGTTATCTCTTCTCTGTCTTCGTATTCGTTACCCTTATTTGTTATTTGTATATAGGTCATAGAGTGAGATGTTGTAGAAGAAAATAAGTGGTATGGACTTGTGAGTCAGGTTATCTCTTCTCTGTCTTCGTATTCGTTACCCTTATTTGTTATTTGTATATAGGTCATAGAGTGAGATGTTGTAGAAGAAAATAAGTGGTATGGACTTGTGAAACTTAGATAAGCGTCAATACGCTGGCAATCCAGAAAACTTGTTATCTGCATTTCCTTTTGACCGTTGAAATAAATTATTAATACATTCAATTTGAATGAGTGTCTGATATCTGCTAAAGTACAAAAGATTTGATACAAAAACCATATAAAACACGCTTCAATTCTGTCAAAAGGCACCAATCGTGTGTTAAATATGAAAGCTTTCATAGTACTCGCTTTGGCTATTACTGCCGTCGCCACGGAAACTGTGGAGCAGGTCCACCCCAAGGATATGCCCAGGTCTGCCAAGATCGACGGTCGCATCACCAATGGCTACCCGGCATACGAGGGCAAGGCTCCCTACACCGTTGGCTTAAGCTTTAATGGCTGGTGGTGCGGTGGCTCTATCATTGCTCACGATTGGGTGCTGACAGCTGCTCACTGTACCAACGGCGCCAGCTCTGTGACCATTTACTACGGCGCAACGTGGCGCACCAACGCCCAGTTCACCCACACTGTGGGCAGCGGAGAATTCAGGCAGAACCACAACTGGCCCCACAATAATGGCAATGATATCGCTTTGATCCACACTCCTCATGTTGATTTCTGGTCAATGGTTAACAAGGTGGAGTTGCCCAGCTTCAACGATCGCTACAATATGTATGATGGCTGGTGGGCTGTTGCCTGTGGCTGGGGCATTACCTCCGATGGTGGATCCCAACCCGACTGGCTGCAGTGCGTAGATCTGCAGATCATCAGTAACAGCCAGTGCTCTCAGACCTATGGCCACCAACCCGATGGTATTTTATGCGTGGCCACACCCGGCGGTAAGTCAACCTGTAGCGGCGACTCTGGCGGCCCTTTGGTGCTCCATGATGGAGGCAAATTGGTTGGCGTGACGTCCTGGGTTGCTGGTAATGGCTGCACTGCTGGCTTGCCTTCTGGCTTCACTCGTGTTACTAATCAATTGGACTGGATCCGCGACAACTCAGGTGTTGCCTATTATTAAATTGATAAATTTAAAAAATAATAAAAATAAAAGAAGCAGAAAACTTCGTGGCCATGTAGTTATTCACTGAGGAAATCAATAGAGAAACTAATTTTTTATTATACCCTGAACCCATTGAAAATGGGAATTCAGGGTATAATGTTTTTGTGAAAATGTATGTAACAGGCAGAAGGAGACGTCGCAGACCCCATAAAGTATATATATTCTTGATCAGCACAAAAAAATAAGTTGATATAGCCCTGTCCGTCTGTCCGTCCGTCCGTATGAACGTCGAGATTTCGGAAACTACAAAAGCTAGAGAGCTGAAATTTTACATGAACACTCGTATCTTAGTTACGCAGTACAAGTTAATTTTGTTTTTTCGATAACTCATCCCATTCCTTAATTATCGATAAAATATCGAAAATTCGTTTACGTTTTTTAGGTTTTTTGAGCATAACTTCTACACCGTTTTAGCTAGAGACTTAAAATTTGTATATTTAGATAGATATTATGGATATGCAGATTTTGTAATTTTCAGATTTTAGATGCCACGCCCCCTTCGCCCCCAAATTGAAAAAAACGTGTTTCAAATACTAGAAACTTGTAATTTGGCAATCGGATAAATCTGAATGCTATTAATATATTCTGAAAGTTTCATGAAGATAGTCCATCTAGAAGTGGAGTTATAAGCATCAAGCTGCCCCAATCGTCGGCAGCAACTGCGCGGTTAGCAGAGCGCGCGCTATACGTTCGTAAAGAAGAAGAATATTAATTTTTTTTGCAGGGTTCAGTGTATCTCGTAGTCGAGCCGTCTCGACTAGAGCCTTCTTGTTATAATTATAAATTTTACTATTTAATAGTAGCCCTTTTTGAGTATTTCAAAAACTGAATTATAAAAGATTTGCGAACAATTTGTGTATGCTCTTGAATTGTGATTGAATTAAATATGGCTACACCCCTTCTGTTAACTTCTAGAAATTGTGGCTCTGATTCTGAAGTTTTTAGTTGCTAAGAAGTTCTTCGGCAGCATAAGTGTCAGGATGCGTTATCATCAATTTGTACTTAAAAGGTTTCACTTAAGGGAAATATAAAATCTTGAAGGTGTAATTGGTAAAAATTTACACGGGTATGAAAATGGTACATTGCTAGCTGCCTTTGGTCAGCAGAGGTCAAGACCTGAGCATATGACTATTTTCAAGTCTCTTATTATTAGTTGCCCGAATTTTGTATGAATGAATTAAGTCAATAATCTAAATTTCGATTGTGGTCTATCGCAAACATATTTGGACAGTCAAATGTAAATACAATTTCCGTTGCTTGAGATAATAAAGTCAAGTGAATTGCACTTTTAAGTAGGACTCGCTAATATAAAAAATTCACCGATACTTGGGAAATGGAACGACAGATAAGAACCTAAAGACAAGTAGCTATACTTATTATTTAATACTATTACTGATCAATATAAGTGTTATTGCGTTGAGCCCCATTGAAAGTTGTGATAGACTTTTAAAGCCTGAATTGCAATAAACTTAATTCTATATCAATAAACTTTCCAACTATCAATACCATTTTTTTTTGCTGTACAATTTATATATTTATTTTTTAGAAGTGTGCCATTTAGTAGGAGATACCAGTGTTGTCGCGAATCCAGTCCAAGTAGCCAGTGACACGAGTGAAGCCAGCTGGTTGGCCGGCAGTGCATCCATCCCAATGACCGAAGGATGTGATACCCACAATTCGGTTGCCGTCGTGTGTTACCAATGGACCACCCGAGTCGCCGCTGCAGGTGGATTTACCACCAGATGTGTTAATGCAGATGGTGTTGTCGATTACATAGCCACCGCCATAAACGTTGCGGCACTCGTCGTTGCTGATGATCTGGACATCCACGCAGTTCAGATAGTTGTGCATGCCGCTGTCGTTGGATGTGTGTCCCCAGCCAGAGGCCACAGCCCACCAGCCATTGTAGTTATTGTAGCGATCGTTGTAGCTGGGGAGCTCCACTTTGTTGACCAAGTGCCAGAAATCGACATGGGGTGTACGAATTAGGGCAATATCATTGTTCAGCTGATCATTGTAGTGGGGGTGGCGGATCTGGTCATTGCCGCTGACCCAGTGGGTGAACTGAGCCTCATGGCGGAAGCTGGCACCATAGTAGATGGTTACGCCTGAACCATCTTTGATGCAGTGGCCGGCAGTCAGGACCCAGGTGTTGCCAATAATTGAACCACCACACCACCAGCCACCGTTGAAGCTCAGTCCTACAATATAGGGCACTTTACCCTCATAGGCTGGGTAGCCATTTGTAATACGGCCTTCGATGCTGCCCTGCTTGGGCATGTCCATTACCCGCAAAGGTTTCTTTGCACCGGTGGGGACAGCTGTGGTTGCTGCTACAGCAAAGATCAGGAACATGAACAACTTCATTCTGAATTTCTACTCTGGGCTTTGCAAATATTTCCTATGCTTTTATACACATTCGACTGTGTTTTATCGAAGTCTGTTTACAGTCTTGATATTCTAATCATGGCACATAAATTTTATTTATGTTTAATCCTTGTCTGGAGCTGATAAGTTAGCGTTGACTATTATTTATATATATTTAAAAAAATGTCATCGTGCTAATATAAGCAAATATATGAACGAATTTGTTGATAATTTTCTGAAGTATAATTAAAATCAGTTACGTAACACTGGAGTAATCGGAAAAACGTATAATAACGCGAAAATCTGCACGAATCCTACGATTGATTTGTCCGCAGTTACTCAATTCTCTCAGTTTTTTTATTATCACATTTAATGCAAATATACTCTATAATTAAGATTTTTACATTTATTTTCTTATCAATTGATTAAAATATGAGTGCGCCCACTTATGACAATTTCTAGTCACGTCTATGTTTCGTGACCAAATGATACAGTAAGAAACTGCATCATGCTCGATTACAAAGTAGAAAGATTGGAAATTTTTTGGCAAAGTCAGTATGTCCCTTTGTCTTTTCGTTCCGATACGTTTTTTAGCGACTTGACAAATCTGGATCGACTATATATTGCTTTGAAGAAATTAGGTTATATTTTGCAAGCGACTTGAATGTTGGAATATGCAATATACTTGGCGGTAAACAATCTTCGTATAAGATTAAGTAATATATCTAAAGCCATAGAAATTTAAATTATATACATATTTTAAGGTATAAACTTGTACACTAAAGTCTATATGGCGAGGGTAATCGTCAGTGCGTGTATCGCAATTTTACAATTATAAAATCAAGATTGCTTGACCTAATGAATTTTGAACATCTCATTTATTCTCTTGGCGTTGTATACCGGATTTTAATCAGTAAATTAAGTTACTGCAGAGTCCGTCTTGAAAATTTTCAAAAATTGTTCAACTGTTTTTTGATCGTGCTATGCTTACCGCCTGGAAAACTTTTCATGCTATATTATCAGGTGCTCCAAAATTTAGAAGATTCGCGATAGCTCTGTCTACGATTATATTTATAAAAATAAATAAATAGTAAATATAGGTATCAAGGATTATTTATTAACTGGTGAAATAAGCTAAGAAGTAGCCAGTGTGTCCGGTCGTACTTTGTTGGTCTAGACGGGAGTATATAATTCCTTATCAGAGTCCCTCAATATCAAGTCACGAAATTTTTATGAATGAATCTCAATTTCTATGGTGGTAAATTCTACCGCGAATGCCTCCTACATGGGTAAAAAAATTGCCAGTTAGATTTAAATACAATTTCCGTCAGTTGAGATTAGATAATGAACCCAAGTGATATTAAGTTTTTCGAGGGGTGTGATAAAGGCAATTGGGTGGAAGATAAATCAGCTAGCTAAGCAGATATTTTTGTATACCCTGAATCCATTGAAAATGGAAAATGGCTCAATAATAATTTTGTGGAAATGTATGTAACAGGCAGAAGGGGACGGTAAAGACCCCATAAAGTATATATATTCTTGATCATCACAAAAATATAAGTTTATAATTCCCTGTCCGTCCGTATGAACGTTGAGATTTCTGAAACTACACAAGCTAGGGAGCTAAAATTTCGCATGAATACTCGTATGTTACTGACGCAGTACGAGTTTATTTTATTTCGATAATTCGTTTACTTTTTTACGTTTTTTTTTAACATAACTTCTACATCGTTTTAGATAGAGACTTTCAATTTATATATTTAGATAGATATTATGGGTACGTGTTATCTGTGCAAATAAATTACTTTCGAGTGATTCAAAAAAGTGCCACACGACACTCCACAATAATTAATGGCTGCAATAAAAAATAATACATTTAGCGATTCTTGCTTACTTTCAAAAGTTGTGTGTTTGACACATGTATCACCGACTTATTATACCCTGAACCCATTGAAAATGGGAATCAGGGTATAATGGTTTTGTGAAAATGTATGCAGATTTTGTAATTTTTAGATTTTGGATGCCGCGCCCTCTTCACCCCCAATTTCATTTCAAATACTAGAGAATTGTAATTTGGCAAATAGACACATTTGAATGCTAATAATATATTCCGAAAGTTCTGAAGTTCGTCCATATAGAAATGGAGTTATAAGCGTTCAAAGTTCAGCCTAACCCACTCCCAAGCCACGGCAGCAACTGCTACTAGAGCCTTCTTACTTGTTTTTTTTTGTTATTAATATTTCCTGTTGTATTTCATTGATTCTTTTAAAATAGATTGAATTGATGATATTCTTTTAATATTTATAAGGTTTTATACCATGAACCAATTGTTTCGTTAAAGGTATGTATGTGCCAGACCCTATAAAATATATATTTATTAATATTTCCTGTTGTATTTCATTGATTCTTTTAAAATAGATTGAATTGATGATATTCTTTTAATATTTATAAGCTTTACACTTAGTATAATGGACTTTTATACCATGAACCAATTGTTTCGTTAAAGGTATGTATGTGGCAGACCCTAAAATATATATATGTATATTTTTTTTATTATTTTTTTTTTTGATCAGGATGTCGAGGTAAGTCAATTTGGCGCCGTCTGTCTTATCGGCAATTAGTTATAAGATTATTTGTCTTTCATCTTTTGAGCTAGAGTCACTAAATCTTTTTGTATATAGACGTGAACTTAATGCATTCTTACCCTGAACCTACTGAAAATGTGAAAATGTGTGTAACAGGCAGAAGGAGACGTCACAGACCCCATAAAGTATATATATTCTTAATCAGCCGTCCGTTCGTCCGTATGAACTTGTATGTTAGCTACGTTGCTCGAGTTCACTTTTTTTTTTTTTTTTTCGATAACTTATCCCATTTCTCTATTATCGATACAAACTCGAAAATTAGTTTCCTTTTTTAGGTTTTTTAAGCGTAGCTTTTTCATCGTTTAAACTAGAGACTTCCAATTTGTATATTTATATAGATATTATGGATAAAAATATTCTGTAATTCAGATTTTTTATGCCATGGCCCCTTCGCCCCCAATTTAAAGATTTGGCAAATGGAGGCATTTTTATACTAGTATTTTATTTTGGAAGTTTTATGAAGATCGCCTACCTAAAAATGGAGTTATAAGCGACCAAAGAACAGCCCAACTAACTTCTAAGCCACAAAGCAAGCGCGCAGTTGGCAGAACCCGCCTGGCTTCTTTAAAATAGTTGGATTTGTTCACTTAAAATTAAGGCTTTCATATTACTCGCTTTCGCTGTCGCTAGCGTCGCTATAGAAACAGTGGAGCAGGACCAGGATTCCCAAGATCGAGGGTCGCACACCAAGGGCTACCCCTCATAAGAGGGCAAGGCTCCCTACATCGTTGGCTTAAGCTTTCATTGTTGGTGGTGCGGTGGCTCTATCATTGTTCACGATTGGGTGCTGACAGCTGCTCACTGTACCAACAGCGCCAGCTCTGTGACCATTTACTACGGCGCAACGTGGCGCACCAACGCCCAGTTCACCCACACTGTGGGCAGCGGAGAATTCAGGCAGAACCACAACTGGCCCCACAATAATGGCAATGATATCGCTTTGATCCACACTCCTCATGTTGATTTCTGGTCAATGAGCAAAAAGGTGGGGTTGCACAGCTTCAACGATCGCTACAATATGTATGAATGCTGGTGGGATGTTGCCTGCGGCTGGGGCATTACCTCCGATGGTGGATCCCAACCCGACTGGCTGCAGTGCGTAGATCTGCAGATCATCAGTAAAAGCCAGTGCTCTCAGACCTATGGCCACCAACCCGATGGTATTTTATGCGTGGCCACACCCGGCGGTAAGTCAACCTGTAGCGGCGACTCTGGCGGCCCTTTGGTGCTCCATGATGGAGGCAAATTGGTTGGCGTGACGTCCTGGGTTGCTGGTAATGGCTGCACAGCTGGTTTGCCATTTGGCTTCACTCGTGTCACCAACCAATTGGGCTGGATCCGCGACAACTTTAGAGATTCTATGTAATGTATTCTGTTCATAAATCAAAAAAATTTTACTTCTCATATATATTGAATTTTGAATTAGGATAAGTCAATTGCTTATCTTGCTGGCATCAAACATAGGAAATATCCTCTTTGTGTTTATGTGACTACAAAAGATAGATAATAAGCGCACAATTTTTACAATGTTTGTGAAAATACTTATTTTCCAACTGAATTTCCATACGTCCATAGGATTAGTTAATCAAAATTTGCAAATTTTTAAATGCTTTATTTAATTCGTAACGACATAGTTTAATAATAAGCAATGCCAGTGTGGTCACGGATCCAGTCCAAGTGATAGGTAACACGCTGGAAACCAGATGGATGTCCAGACTGACAACCGGCAGCAGAGACCCAGTTGGTAACACCGACTAGTTTGTTGCCGTCATGTGTGACCAATGGACCGCCAGAGTCACCACCGCAAGTGGACTTGCCATCAGGAGTACGTACACAGAGAATGTTTTCGGTAACAGTGCCAGAACCATAAGTTTGCTGGCACTCGGAATTGTGAATTATTTGTAGATCAACGCACTGTAGCCAGTCGGGCAATGGGCTACCATCGTAGGTGCCACCCCAGCCGCAGGCGACAGCCCACCACTCGTTGTAGTCATTGTAGCGATCATTGTAGCTGGGTAGCTCTACCTTGTTAACCATGTGCCAGAAGTCCACGTGGGGAATACGGATCAACGCAATATCAGCGTTGTGGTGATTGATGATGTCGTTGCGGCTGACCCAGTGGGTGAACTGGGCGTTAGTACGCCATGTGGCACCGAAGTATACTGTGACATCACTACCCGTGCAGTGCTCGGCAGTCAGAACCCAGGTGTGTCCTATAATGGAACCACCGCACCACCATCCGCCGCTGAAGCCTAAGCCAACAGTGTAAGGGGCTTTACCCTCATAGGCTGGATAGCCATTGGTAATGCGACCTTCGATCTTGTTGACCTTGACAAAATCCTTGGGATGGGTGACTTCCTCGAATGCCGAGGCAGACACAACAGCTAGGGCAAGAATAGTTAGAAAGACTCTCATAGTGAATATTCAAACTGTGGTTCCTTGAGCTATGGAACTGGCTTTTATACTTACGTTATCTTGCTATAAATACGATTACGCTAGGTGTTATCTTTTTGTCAAAGGGCTCATAAATATTCCTTCGGTTCAATTAAAATGTTAACACTTTTTATACCCTGAACCCATTGAAAATGGGAGTTCAGGGTATAATGTTTTTGTGAAAATGTATGTAACAAGCAGAAGGAGACGTTGCAGACCCCATAAAGTATATATATTCTTGATCAGCACAAAAAAATAAGTTGATATAGCCCTGTCCGTCTGTCCGTCCGTCCGTCCGTCCGTCCGTCCGTATGAACGTCGAGATTTCGGAAACTACAAAAGCTAGAGAGCTGAAATTTTACATGAACACTCGTATCTTAGTTACGCAGTACAAGTTTATTTTGTTTTTTCGCTAACTCATCCCATTGCTTAATTATCGATAAAAAATCGAAAATTCGTTAAGCGTTTTTTAGGTTTTTTGAGCATAACTTCTACACCGTTTTAGCTAGAGACTTCAAATTTGTATATTTAGATAGATCTTATGGATACGCAGATTATGTAATTTTCAGATTTTGGATGCCACGCCCCCTTCGCCCCCAATTTGAAAAAAAAAACGTATTTCAACTACTAGAGACTTGAGATTTGGCAAACGGACAAATTTGAATGCTATTAATATATTCTGAAAGTTTTATGAAGATAATCCATCTAGAAATGGAGTTATAAGCGTTCAAAGTACAGCCCATGCCACCCCCAAACCGTCGGCAGCAACTGCACGGTTAGCAGAGGGCGCGTAATATATACGTGCGGTAAGAAGAAGAATATTTTTTTTGGCAGGGTTCAGGGTATCTCGTAGTCGAGCCGTCTCGACTAGAGCCTTCTTACTTGTTTGATATTCAGGTAACCGTTCGAATGTGTTGGAATATTTAGAAGCTTAAGAGTTTACAGTTTTCGGCTTCCTTGTTCAGCGTAGTGGTTACAGACCTTAGTTAGGTAAAGATAATTCTGAAACTTATTGAAGACTAATTGCTGCGAATGTGGAGAAGTATCTCTGCTTTAACAAAAAGTTGATTTGTGTATTTATTAAAGCGTGGGTTTGTGTGACAGTATAAAGAGCTTGATCCGCCGGAGATATATACCTTATTATTTTGAAAAGTTTTTTTTTTGCTTTTTGTTAAGTTGAACAATTAAATCACAATTCTATAGATTGTAAAGTTTACATTAAGGAGCTTGTTTCCAATTTATTATTCTAAGTCTGCTTTTTAGGTTACGCGTCTATTACTTTTATTTTATTTTATTATATTTTATTTTAATTTATTTTATTTTTTAATTCCTTTGTGGACTTCGTCTTCTATAATTTCTGCCCTTTTAGGCTCGCCGGCTAACTTTAAAAGTTAGTGTTGGCTATTACTTATACTAAATTATTTACAATATTTACAATTTAAGACATCAGTTAGATTGCCAAATGTTTATGAGATCTATAAGATCTTTGAGATCTGTTAAGAAAGTCTCTTGGCTGCCTGCGGTTGAGCCTCCTTGGAGTTCGGTGTGTGTTCAGACTAAATGCTAGCAGTTTTCTATGCCTTCCAAGTCTGTCGTGGTACCGACTTGAGCGCTCATTTATTACAACGTTTATAAATGACTTTCGAGTTAAATATTTTATAGCACGCTTTTTGGCATCAAATTTAATTCTTATTTTTACTTTTTATACCCTGCACCCATTGAAAATGGGAATTGAGGGTATAATTGTTTTGTGAAAATGTATGTAACAAGTAGAAGTAGACGTCGCAGACCTCATAAAGTATATATATTCTTGATCAGCGTAAAAAAATATAGCCGTGTCCGTCTGTCCGTCCATGGGTCTATCCGTCCGTCCGTCTGTCCGTCCATCCTATCCCATTTCTTAATTATCATTACTTTTTTACGTTTTTCGAGCTACTACTCCGTTGTAGCCCCACGCTCCCAATTTGATAAAATGCATATAAAATACTAGAGACTTGCAAATAGGCAAATTTGAAAGATATTAATATATTCTGAAAGTTTCATGGAGATAGTCCATCTAGAAATGGAGTTATAAGCGTTCAAAGTATAGCCCAACCCACACCCAAGCCACGACCGCAACTCCGCCATTAGCAGAGCGCGCGCGTATACATGCGTAAGAAAGAAGAATATTTTTTTTTTTTTGCAATATTCAGAGTATCTCGTAGTCAACTAGAGCCTTCTTACATATTATAGATAGCTTATCAATATGATTTTATGATTACATATATATTTATATTGATGAAAGTGGCTTTAACAGTATAACAGGTAAATAATATAAGCACTTATACGAGCGCAAGATATAGAAATATAATAATTGCCAAAAATATTTGTTTTTGCTATACTATTTATTTGGTTTGTTTGAAAAGAATCAACCATGCTTGTTATATACCATTCAAAAGTAAAAATTGAATATAATAGGTATATATTAGAACTGATTTCCTAAATTTTGGTTACGGTTAGTTAGAAAAATTTTGATAATGATTTAAGGACTTCAAATGATTAGTAAATTTTGAATCTCCTGACCCCTGCCTACACTCTCCACATTAAGTTCAAAAAGTCTTGTAGAGGTTATAAATGTATTTTGAAGACATAATGTTTATATATATATATATTATTCTAAGCTTCCGAAAATAGTCTCCTGAAACCTCTGACTTTGTCCACACTCTCTGTAATACGTTTGCAAAGACTTGTAGTAATCTTAGATGTATTTAATATTTTATTTGATAATGATCATTTGGCACAGTGTGTTTTTTTCAGCTTTATAATTTCTAATTTAATACAATATTAAAACAAGTAAGAACGTTGCAGTTTGGCGCAACTAACTGCGATATACTCTGTTCCCATAGGTGCATTTTATTTATTTAATAAACATTCAATAAACGAAATATTTCGGCAATTAGCAAACGTATATTGCAAGCAACAAAGAGGTGTGCGCGCACAGCTGATTGATTTTCTATGCCTATATACAAAGGCTGCATGCTATAATATTCTAAGAATTGCTATTGAATTGTGTGATGTGTAGCAGTGAACATATTTAGGTTTAATTAACGATTACATGTAATTATCAAAAGGACCTGGATTCGAATCCCGCTGGGAACTTTTTGTTTTTTTAAATCGAAAACGTATAAATTTTATTTTTAAAATTCATTAATATTTTTATACCCTGAACCCATTGAAAATGGGAATTCAGGATATAATGTTTTCGTGAAAATGTATGTAACAGGCAGAAGGAGACGTCGCAGACCCCATAAAGTATATATATTCTTGATCAGCACAAAAAAATAAGTTGATATAGCCCTGTCCGTCTGTCCGTCCGTCCGCCCGTCCGTCCGTCCGTATGAACGTCGAGATTTCGGAAACTACAAAAGCTAGAGAGCTGAAATTTTA
The DNA here is from genome assembly GCA_035047405.1 of Drosophila stalkeri. NCBI lineage: Eukaryota > Metazoa > Arthropoda > Insecta > Diptera > Drosophilidae > Drosophila > Drosophila stalkeri. The sequence continues at coordinate 20,952,489 of JAWNPR010000041.1, read as the reverse complement.
CATGAACACTCGTATCTTAGTTACGCAATACAAGTTTATTTTGTTTTTTCGAAAATTCGTTTACCTTTTATACGTTTTTCAGGCATAACTTCTACACCGTTTTAGCTAGACTTCACATTTGTATATTTAGATAGATATTATGGATACGCAGATTGTGTAATTTTCAGATTTTAGATGCCACGCCCCCTTCACCACCAATTTGAAAAAAAAACATATTTCAACTATTAGACTATTGTAATTTGGCAAATGGACAAAATTGAATGCCATTAATATATTCTGAAAGTTTCATGAAGATAATCCATCTAGAAATGGAGTTATAAGCGTTCAAAGTACAGCCCATCCCACCCCCAACCGACGGCAGCAACTGCGCAGTTAGCAGAGCGCGCGCTTATACGTGCGTAAAGAAGAAGAATATTAATTTTTTTTTCAGGGTTCAGGGTATCTCGTAGTCGAGCTGTCTCGACTAGAGCCTTCTTACTTGTTATAATTATGTTAAAATGCTTTCTGCCATCTTAGCAATTACTACTAAGCCATTTATAAGCATGAATTATGCAGTTGGCCACAACAAACTTCTTTGCCGATTTGCCACGCCCTCAGTGGGCATAGACGCAGAATTCCATAAGCATAATTCCATAAGCCAGTTCTTAGAAAGAGCCAAGGGTAACATAACTGCAAAATTTGGTTGCTTACACTCCAAAAATTACAGGGAATTGTTCGATATGACACGTCCCAAAAGAGGCTGAAAAATTATTTTTTGGTCATCGATAGAGGAGGCCATTATTAACTGAACCATAAAATTTTGAAGCTACTAGCTCTAAAAATGTAGGAGATATAAGTTTTTGCTGTTTGTCACGCCCCCTGTGGGCGTAGATATATTTACCATAGCTTATTGATCTTCACCATATATTCAGGTCCAATTTGCCACGCCCTCAATGGGCGTAGACATATAACTATAACATATAACATATAACTTTAGAATCATCACGTTAGCTCACATGCGAAGTTTCAGCCTTCTAGCTTTAAAGCTGTAGAAGTTACGTTTTTCCGGATTTGTTACGCCCCCAATTGGCGCACATATATCCGCCATAGCTTTTTGAACTTGGGTTGTCACCAAATTGCAACTCTCTAACTCATCAACTAGTACGATTACTGGCATACGGGCGCATGCATATTCGGATTTGCAACGCCCATAGTGGGCGGATCGGGACAATTTTTAAACTTTGTAATTCGGGAGCATACATGAGTATATGGTTAAAATTTCAAGTCTCTAGCTCTAATAGCGCCGAAAAATATTGCGTTCATACGGACAGACGGACAGACGGACGGACGGACGTCAATATACTCTTTTTCCCTTTGGGAACAGAGTTTAATAAAACGCAAAGGGAAAGCAGTTTTTTTATGTGAAGTTCAGTTTAATGTGGAATATTTTTCAATACAAAAAATTCGTTGAAAACGAATTTAGTAGGAGACTCCGGAGTTGGTTTTGATCCAGTTCAAGTAGCTAGTCACACGGGTAAAGCCAGAGGGAAGACCAGACATACAACCTAAGCTGGAGACGAAGGAAGTGACACCAATCAAGCGACCAGTGCTGTCAAGGACCAATGGGCCACCGGAATCACCCTGGCAGGTAGATGATTTGTTGGGGGTTGCAATGCAGATGACATTGGAGGAGGCAACGGCAGATCCATAGGTGTTCTGGCAAGTGGCAACCGAGATGACCTCAAAGACTTGGTATTGAAGGGTGTTGGTCACACCGGAAGCGCTATCGGATGTCTTTCCCCAGCCGGAGGCGGTAGCCTTCTGTCCGGCGTAGGTGGAGTAGCTGCTGGCAATTGGTGGCAACAAAACCTTATTGATGTACGCGGTGAATGAAACGGATGGGGTCTTAATCAGCGAGATATCGTTGGCCAGAGTGTTTGAATTATAGCTGGTATGTTGCTTGAAGTTCGAGCTGGAGATGGTCTGAGTTAGCTTGGCATTGGTGCGTACCAAAGCGCCATAGTAGATGGTAACCGAGGAAGCACTGCAGGCAGGTAAAATAGAATTGGCTTTGAGGAATAATAAGATTTCAGATGGAAACACTTACCCGCTGGTGCAATGAGCGGCTGTCAGTACATACTGGTTGTCAATGATGGAGCCACCGCACCACCAGCTACCGCTGGAGCTAGAGAAGCTTAGCCCCACTTGGTAAGGGAACTGACCTTCATAGGCAGTTTTGCCGTTGGTTATGCGTCCCTCAATCGAGGGAAAGCTGGGCAAATCACGGGGATGCACGGGTGCACCCTGTGGCACAACCCCAGCAGAGGCGGCGGCAACAGCCAAAGCAAGAACTACAAACACTTTCATAATGATTGTTGTCGAACGAATGGCTTTCCTCTGGCCATTGTTTGCATTTTATAGCCAACTTTGTATCAATTGCTTCAATGTTTTTGTGATTATATTTCATTCAAGATAAATGGCGCTCCTAAGAGTTGCCTGTGGACGTCGCGATATCTGTCCTTATCTATTAAATTACTAAGATTATAAACCACAAGCCGCAGAAATTAAAGACACTCAAACTGCTGGACGGACGGTAAACGTGCGACACTTAAGAGGTTCAAACTGATTTCTATTTATGACGGTGACTGAACGAAAAGATTTCTATCAAACTGATTTACACTTATGAGAGCTCATATATAAAATAATAAGTATAGTTGTCAATAAATAGGCTGGCAATTTTTTCTATATTTCATATATATTTTATAGTGTAGAATTTGGACTGATTGAAATCATATTACTCAACAGTTGTAGTATTATTTTGAATTTACGAACTTCCAAACCTAAAAATATGTTCTATAGTTTATCAATATTCTATGCTCTAATAATTTCTATGAAATATTTACGATCTATGCTCATACAATTAAAGGCAGTTTAACATATTAATAATTTTAATTAGTTATATATATATATATATATATATATATATATATATATTTACGTTATAGGAAATTCCCTTTATAGCTTTGGGTGTTTTATTTTTGTTTTTAAGGGATTGCTACAGCTTATCAATCAAAAAATGTTGATTGTAGAATAGTTGATTGCGTTTGTCAAAATGATGACCGGTTACGTTTTCGCGACTAAGTGTTGGATATTCCCATCGATTAGATTAGTAGTTCAAGTGTATATTTCGCATATACAACATTGTCCCAAATGTAGCCGATGCATTGCAGAAAGTAGCCGTTCGGGCGCTAGGTAGCTGAATCTGGAAAATTGAAATCAAATCGTGTTACGTGCTGAGCATGCACAACAAATCAACTGGAAAAGTTAGAGAGACTTCGACTCGGACGCAGTGGGTCGACTTAGGTTTTTGGGCAGAGCCAAGAGGACAGCAAGCATTAGCACATAAAAACAATTCGCTAGATATGTTGCTGACACATGTAGTTGTTGATATGTCAGTCACTGAATCCGAGTCATAAATACAAAAAGATTGCGTGCGTGAGTTGCCTAAATTTGTACCTAGCTTTTGGGCTTTAAGGTAAGTTTTCAGCAAACAGGTATACTTTAATGATTTGTTAATTCATTTAAGAAAAAAAAAGTGAAATTTATGCAAAGTTTTCAAGCTAATTTCAGTTAAAGTTTTCGGGTCATCCGTTATCTAGAATAAATATATATTTTTGTTGTAGAAGCCCAGATGGGAAAAGGACAAAAAATATAAAATATAACAGATGAAATGACATGCGATGAAATGTCATAGAAAGACCCATTACAAAGCAAATGCTCAAGACTTTCATATGCAAATATCGCATTCATTACAATAATAAAGGTTTCTATTATTTTTCTCGATATTGAGTTCTCATAGATATCTGAGACAAATGAGACAAATTATATGTTTGAATATTCTATTATTAAAAAAACCATTATACCCTGATTTCCCATTTTCAATGGGTTCAGGGTATAAAAAGAATTGAAATTGACAAAAATTGAGCTTTAATTTAAAGGGACTTTTTTTATTTATATTAATGTAAAAATTAATTCTGTATGAATCGACACATATATTAACACATTATTATTATTATAGTATTAAAAAAAAAACCCACTTACTACTTACACTGACACATAGTAAAAAGTATGAATGGATAGGACTGACAGCACAATACTTGTCCATACATATGTACATGCAAATACAATACAAAAAACACAAATTACTAAAAAATGTAATATTGTAATTGTGACAGTCGGATATTACTCAAAATCAATATGCTCTTTTCGATTTGTGTCAAATATAAAGAAAAAGAGAGACTCACGGATAAGTTTACGCATTTCGTGCAACAATGCTTGCTCTTACAGTGTCCAGTCGCAGCTCAACTATACTTGTAATGTGATATACATATATATAAGAAATGTTCCCTTGCAGTAGCTTCTTTGACAACGACAAACAAGATTGAAGTAATAAAAATTCGACAAGTGAACAAGATATAATAAACGAAGGACATATAATAAATTAGGGGCTACGAAACCAAGTCAAAGGCGCAATCGAAATGCTACTGATGCTGCTGGTTGTTGTGCTGGAGCAGGATACACAGGAGAACTTTCTAATGTGTGCCTCATCGATTACGTTTAGCCTCGAACAACCACATAGTCCTCACTCGAGTTCTTTATTTTATACCCTGAACTCATTGTTGTGAATATGTATGTATGTACATATATTTTTGATTAGCGCGATGAATTGACTCGATATAGCCCTGTGCGTCTATCTATCCCTCTGTCCGTTCTTCCGTCTTTCCGCCCGCTCGTTCGCCCGTATGAAATAAACTACAAAAGCTAGAGAGCTGAAATTATATGTATACTCGTGTGTTACATACCAGTACGGGTTTTTTCTATTTATACCCTGAGCCCATTGAAAATGGGAATTCAGGGTATAATGTTTTTGTGAAAATGAATGTAACAGGAAGAAGGAGACGTCGCAGACCCCATAAAGTATATATATTCTTGATCAGCACAAAAAATTAAGTTGATATAGTCCTGTCCGTCTCTCCGTCCGTCCGTATGAACGTCGTTGCTATTTATATCGCCTCCAACATTACTTATGTTGTGGCCGGGTAGTTGGCAATAACTGCGGAGCAGACAATAGGCATAAGTGGTTGGCATTAACTTTTATATAGTATTTAGGGAACACCGTCGTTTTTGGCCTCCACCATATTGTGTCAAGCTGAATATTCACATATAAAAAGAGTTTGCGTCGAATAAATATAAATATATACATATCTATATATATATAATAAATATACATATATAAGTACATATATGTATAAGCAAATATATTTCAATAGGTTTACTTCTCGTTTCCTTTTCATTTACACACACGCTTATATTTGATTTTCAACTTTTATTTATGTATGTCTTATTGTGTTTTCTTATCGAATCGACAATTGGACTGAGATATGCGAAATTGAGGGATTTGCTGGCATCGATTGCGAGACAAATACGTGTCCCAATCTTGAGACAGTGCTCAGGCTTATTGGCGTATGCAAAATGATTGCGACAAAGCGTATCAATGGCTACGATTGTGCTTTTCTTTTTTTTTTATACCCTGAGCCCATTAAAAATGGGAGATCAGGGTATAATGGTTTTGTTAAAAGTATGTAACAGGCAGAAGAAGGCGTGGCAGACCCCACAAAGTATATATATTCTTGATCAGGGTGACGAGATAAGTCGATATAGCCCTGTCCGTCTGTCCGTCCGTCCGTCCGTCCGTATGTATGAACGCGTCGATCTCAGCAACTATACGAGATAGAGACTTCATTCTTTTTATACCCTGAACCCATTGAAAATGGGAATTCAGGGTATAATGTTTTTGTGAAAATGTATGTAACAGGCAGAAGGAGACGTCGCAGACCCCATAAAGTATATATATTCTTGATCAGCACAAAAAAATAAGTTGATATAGCCCTGTCCGTCTGTCCGTCCGTCCGTATGAACGTCGAGATTTCGGAAACTACAAAAGCTAGAGAGCTGAAATTTTACATCAATACTCGTATCTTAGTTACGCAGTACTAGTTTATTTTGTTTTTTTTCGATATCTCATCGCATTCATTAATTATCGATAAAAAATCGAAAATTCTTTTACCGTTTTTTAGATTTTTTGAGCATAACTTCTACACCGTTTTAGCTAGAGACTTCAAATTTGTATATTTAGATAGACATTATGGATACGCAGATTTTGTAATTATCAGCGCCACCTTCACTCCCAATTTAAAAAAAAAACGTATTTCAACTACTAGAGACTTGTAATTCGGCAAATGGACAGATTTGAATGCTATCAATGTATTCTGAAAGTTTCATGAAGTTAGTCTATCTAGAAATGGAGTTATAAGCGTTCAAAGTACAGCCCATCCCACCCCCAACCGTCGGCAGCAACTGCGCGGTTAGCAGAGCACGCGCCTATACGTGCGTAAAGAAGAAGAATATTAATTTTTTTGCAGGGTTCAGGGTATCTCGTAGTCGAGCCGTCTCAACTAGAGCCTTCTTAGTTGTTTTTTGTTAGGTTCGTGTATTGCACGCGGTATACGAGTTTATTTCACAAAATCGATAACCTTTTTCGTTTCAGAGTTATCGATTTTAACATTTATCGGGAATCAGTTATAAAATTATTTCTCGTTCATCTTTGGAGTTAGAGTCTCCAAGTCTTCTGCATATATTTAGATATTTATTTAATATAATTTTCTAAGCGTTCAAAGTTCAGCCCAACGCACCCCCTAGCCAGGGCAGCAACTGCGCGAATAGCAGAGCGCTCGCTTTTTTTTTTTTGCAGGGTTCAGGGTATCTCGTAGTCGAGCCGTCTCGACCAGAGCCTTCTTACTTGTTTTTATATATACTTTTCACTCTTCTTTGATATATTTTTTAGCATCTGCGTCAAAGCAAATACTTTATGGCTTATGAACATTTTGTTTGCCAATATTTTTCTTCCCTGTCGTTCAATAGTGTACGTCTGTGTTTGTTTTTGTTGTAATTTCTCTTTATTGTTTTCTATATATTTTTCTGCTTGGATTCACTAAAAGCTATTCGAATGCTAGTCAACCAAACATGTACCCTCCACTTCCTCCTATTCCTTCATATTGTCGATCTACTTCTCAACTTCAGTTTTGCTTGGCAAGGCAATTGTTTGCTTTATGTCTTTATTCTGTACCATGCCAGAGGATTCATGAGTGAATCTATGTTGTTTTCAGGGTATAATGGTTTTGTGAAAATGTATGTAACAGACCCCATAAAGTATATATAGGCAAATTTGAATGATATTAATATATTCTAAAAGTTTCATGAATCGTCCATCTAGAAATGGAGTAATAAGCGTCCAAAGTATAGCCAAACCCAACCCCAAACCACGGCAGCAACTGCGCGGTTAGCAGAGCGCGCGCTTATCCATGCGTATAGAAGAATAATATTAGTTTTTTTTACAGGGTTCAGCGTATCTCGTAGTCGAGCAGTCTCGACTAGAACCTTTTTTCTTTTTTTTTGTTTCTTTCTTGTTGAGTGATACGTGCTTTCGACCGGGTAATTGCATCGCAAGTATATAAGTGAATATATATATGTATATAAATTTATTCGCATAAATGTGTGTGTTGGTTCGCGGCTTTGCATTTACACATGCGTATACCTTTTACTTATGTGCTCTTATAACTTTTCAATATGGCCGCCAAAAATGTTTCAATTATTTCTCTTGTATCTCATCGCTTAAGCCATTACATTACAATCAATTACTATTCAAAAGGGGCAGAAACCCAGAGCCTGCAAAACCTTGCGTAAAAATCTGTTTTTCATTGGAGATGGAAAGTGAAAAAAAAATGATTTGATGTTTTGTGGCTCCTACTCTTCTGTCTCCTAAGTTCATTACTTTAAGTATTATGTTAAATTTACATAAGAATAAACCGTTTCCTCGATCTCATTAAACTCGGATTTATGAGTTTTTCTTAAATCGAAGTTTAATAGGAATCGAGAAAACGGTTGATTCTGTTTTTCAAGTCCTTCTAAACAATCAAACCTATTTATTATAAGTATCCAATTTTCTTTAACTTTAAACTTCGTGCTAGGGATAAATAGTTTTTTTTTCTTTTACAGCCTTTGTCAATGATTCCCCTATAATGCCAGACAATTTTACACAAGTTTTGAACTTTCACGCCTGCCTTCGGCTGTTTTTCAGTGTTAGTTGCAAACACAAACGACAAAAAGTATTACCGCTCAATCAGAAATAATACACAATCCTCAGAAAAATACAAAAACAAAAGTCTCTGTGTTTGTGTGAACTGTTGGGGAAAAATCGGCAAACTTTTCCATCGAACTTGCACTTGGCTCATCAGAGAGAGAGAAAGAAAAGGACATTGAGGGCGATGAGAAAGAGAGAGAGAGAGAGGAAAAGAAAGACGGAGACGGGGACGGAGAGAGAAAGGTAGAGAAAGAGAGACAAAGAAAGAGAGAGAGAGAGAGAGAGAGAGAAAGAAATAATGACTGTGTCTGGAAAGCAGCCGAGCTGCCAGGCTTCAAGGCAAGGCAAGTCAAAGTGTGTTTGGATTTCATTATACAATTATCTTGTTACCAGAAATAATGGTGTCGAGTCGGGCAACATGCCAAAAACATTCAATGACGCTGATGTTCCTCGATGTGGGTGGCAGAACGCTACACACATATGTGTGAGTGACTACAACTGTATGGCAGCCGGAAACTGTGCGTGGTGGCAAAGCAGGAAGTCATTATACAAAGAAAAAAGAAGGGAAGCTGCTTCGCAATGGTTACGCCGGGGCATGCTTTGAATAATGCGACAAATAAATAAAATGTTTGAGTTAAATTAATTAAGTGTACGATACTGTTCTTGTGAAGAAACACTTTCACTGTTTGCTGTCAGAGCTAGTGACATCCCGTTAAATATATAGAGAACTTGACGATATGTGCTTGTGACTAAGTTAGTTTCCAACCATTGTTAACTCCCTCAGACACATGCGACATTATATGCTTTCTCTTTCCATTAGCTCGTTTTTGTGTGGTAGCTAATTACCCAAATATCATTCAATCAATAAGACTCAGACAAAAAGTCATGGGTTTTTTGGACTAAAGCTTTGTTGGTTCAATCATTCTCTCAGTAGTTGTGCTCGATGTTTTTTCCGCCCTGTTATTTTCATTAATTAATCATAAAACAGTTTACTCTATTAAAGCAAGTCGATCAGCTTAAGTAGCTGGGCTATGCTGGGCTAATAACATTATGAAAATCCATGGCTAAGATCTAGATGAGCAATGGTGTGGATATAAGGATATGTGATGATAAATTGATACATATATTATAAATTGAATTGAACTACTTTAATTAATACTCGGTCAATTAGTTAATCAAATGAAATTTCTTCTTCATCAATTCTTATGTTATTAGCAAAGTATGCTATTAGAAAACTAAATGTCTATAAAGAGGCAACTTATTTTTCTTGAAATCAACGTTACTGTGTTCCATTTAAACGCTCGCTGGTGTTGAAATCTGTAGTTGGGAAATCAGGGTATAATGGTTTGGTAAATGTATGTAACAGGCAGGTACTTATATTGCAGGCGCATATCGAGCTTGTTTCAGAAAATGGATAATTACCCTCGTGTCAATAGTATATCTCGTTTATCTTTAAAGCTAGAGCCTCCAAGTCTTTTGCATATATATACATAATAATTTAATACAGTTTCGGATTTTGTTAGATTTTGGGTACCGGCTAGAACTTTCTTACAAGATTTTTATTTATTTATTTATTTATTTTTTTTTTTGGCTTTTGAATGACTTAATTAATAATGTAGAAGACTAGTTGGAAAACCAAATTCCGTTAATTAACTTGATTGCTTTTAACCGCATTAGCCAAAATTGCATTGACTCAAAAAGTTTTCAACATACACATATGGCTGGCTGATAGCATAATTGATGAGCTGCCGCTGTGTTAATTGATTTGGGACTGCGAAATGGAATTTGGTTTTATAAACTAGTTAAATAATTGAATTGAATTGGGTCGGAAAGGTCGACCCGAAAAACTTGCTCCTTCTCAAAGAGAAAAAATTTTGTAATAAAAGTCATTACAGAGATAAAGAAAAATCTGGATGCATGCAAAATTATACAGTTATTGAAATATGTTATAGCAATTGTATCGTTCCAGAGTTATCGATAAAAACATTTATCGAGAATCGGTAATAAAATTGTATCACGTTCATCTTTAGAGTAAGAGTCTCCAAATACTAGAGACTTCAAATACTAGAGACTTGTTGTTTGGTAAATAGACACATTTAAATGTTATTAATATGTTCCGAAAGTTTCATAAAGATTGTCCATCTAGAAATGGATTTATAAGCCTAAGACACGGCAGCAACTGCGCAGTTAGCAGAGCGCGCGCTTATACGCGCGTAAAGAAGACGGATATTAGTTTTTTTATACCCTGAAAAAATAAGTTGATATAGCGCTGTCCGTCTGTCCGTCCGTCCATCTGTTCGTCCGTCCGTCTGTCCGTCTGTCAGTCCGTATGAACGTCGAGATTTCGGAAACTACAAAAGCTATAGAGCTGAAATTGTACATGAATATTCGTATCTTATTTACGCAGTACAAGTTTATTTTGTTTTTTTCGATAACTCATCGCATTCCTTAATTATCGATAAAAAATCGAAAATTCGTTTACGTTTTTTACGTTTTTCGAGCATAACTTCTACACCGTTCTAGCTAGAGACTTCAAATTTATATATTTAGATAGATATTATGGATACGCAGATTTTGGATGCCACGCTCCCTTTCGCACCCAATTTTAAAAAACGTATTTGAAATAAAGACTTGTAATTTGGCAAATGGACAAATTTGAATGCTATTAATATATTCTGAAAGTGGTCATGAAGTCATGAACATAATTCATCTAGAAATGTAGTTATAAGCGTTCAGAGTTCAGCCCAACCCACCCCCAAGCCAGGGCAGCAACTGCGCGGTTAGCAGAGCGCTCGCTTATACGTGCGTAAAGAAGAAGAAAATTAAGTTTTTTTGCGGGGTTCAGGGTATTTCGTAGTCGAGCCGTCTCGACTAGAGCCTTCTTACTTGATTTTTACTGGGTTCAGGGAATCTCGTAGTCGAGCAGTCTCGACTAGAGCCTTCTTAATTTTTATACCCTGAGCCCATTGAAAATGGGAAATCAGGGAGCCTTCTTACTTTTTTTTTTTGTTATTGAGTCGCAGCGTTAATTTAATGAATATTAATGTAAACGCATATGAATAACAGCTGCTGCCAACTTACGCTGCCTCTCACTTGGTTATTGTCGCTCAGTGTTAATTTCAACATTTCATGTTAACGGTGCCATTTAGTAAATTCATTTGTAAGAGAAACAATACAAATAATTTTGTTATGTGCTTTGTTTTTATTACGAGTTGGAAGTTTCCGACATTTAGTAGGAGATGCCAGTGTTACCCTTGATCCAGTCGAGGTAGGACGTCACACGGGTGAAGGCTGCTGGGTAACCCAACGCGCAGCCAGCAGCAGCACCGAAGGACGTCAAACCAACCTGGACCTTGCTGGCTTCGAGCACCAATGGGCCACCAGAGTCACCGTTGCATGTGGACTTGCCGCCGGTTGTGCTGATACAGATGTTGGAACCGGTGACAACGGCGCCGTAGGTTGCGGAACAAACACTGTTGGAAACGACGTTGGTAAGGATATACTGCAAGTTTGTGGCAACACCGTTGGAAGAGTCGCTGGTGCGGCCCCAGCCAGAAGCGATAACAGTGGAACCAACATAGGTGGAGTACGAGCTGGAAATGGCGGGTAGCTTAACGACCTGAATCCTGCTGGAGGATGCAACAGCGGGGATCTTGATCAAGGAGATATCGTTTTTCAGGTTGGCGCTGTTCCAGCCGGAGTGAATGATGATGTCGGATTTGGGAACTGTGTGGCTAACCTCGGGTGAGGTGCGCACAGTAGCGCCCAGATAGACAGTTACAGACTGGATGCTAAAAGCGTTATCGGAAATAAGCAACTGCATCCAATATTCGACTTTTATGAATAGTTACCCATCGGTACAGTGAGCAGCGGTCAATACCCAGCTATTGCCAATCAGAGAGCCACCACACCAGGCGGAAGACAGAGCGGAAACCTTGAGGGATAGACCCACCTGGTAGGGGAATTGGCCAACGCTGGCCAGCTGCCCATTGGTGATGCGGCCTTCAATGTTGTCCTGAACGGGCATCACACGGAAGCGATGCACCAACTCGCTTTCGGGGAAAGCTGTTGCGGCCACGGCCAAAGCAAGAATTATCAGAAACTTCATGTTGTTTAGTTAGTTAAAACACAACTGTTTTTTATCCGTCAGTAGGCGCGCTTATATAGTAGCCCATCGAAATTGGTTGGTCAAAATGAGCAATGCTCCAGGTGTTTAGATAAGATATGTGTCCACATCACACGTCACACGTCATGTCTGCTCATAGCCAATTCCAAGTCGAAATACATCTAGTCTTATCAGACAGATGATTAAGATTTTTTGAGAATTTTTTTTTGCCGTACTTCAATAAAAATCTTTCTGTCAATTGTTTTATTTTTAATAGTTAATTAGACGGGTTTTAAAAACTAGCAGTTTCTTGTAATTCGATTAAATCGAGTTAGTTCAATTCGTTAATTAATTTTAACATACTCAGCAATTTGGGAGTGTTCAGTGTAGATTGCAATCATGTGCATTAAATGGTCTTACCTCTGAATCCCAACTATCTTATCATTAGACCGTATCAGTTTCAATATTAAGCTGACGGTTCCGTTGGTTATGTAAAAGATCATAAATATTTTCTTAGATGTGTGATTTTAAAAGTCTTACAATGAATTTTTCACTTTTCAAGTGCCGATGATAATTTAAGGCATTGATTATTATTTTCAATTATATACTGAGTATGTGGTATATAGTTTTTATATAGTTATTATATCATTGAATGCAAATTCATTTACTCTTGGGTACGCATATTATCATATCATGTGATAAACGTAAATTAATATTAAGAGAAAGGATCTTGATGGGATCTTAATGTAAGATAAGATTATTTTGTCTTTTGACTGGCATTGTTTCACAGTTAGGCTCTGTCATTCAGTTGAACGATAGCCACACTTTCGTACGTCGCATTAACTGGTATCAAAAATCGAAGTATCATTTATTGATTATGCATTATTTCAATATAAAAAATATATAATATACCTACACAACGCCGTCAAGCTGACCGCAACAGTTGTTTGGCCATTTACACTTTTCAGCACTCGCCTCGTGATTGCGCACGCTGCGGCTTCAGCCCAGAGCTTCAGTTAATTAGCAAACCAAAATGCCCAATTAAAAAAGATTAGTGAATGTGCAGACATTATCTTGGAGTTAAAAAAAAGAAGGTAACTTTGAGTTATTGAAATAGCTTATAAGAAATAGCTTAATGAAAAAGTATAGATATATTTCCAGGTTATCTAAAAAAAACCATTTTGAGTATTCTCAATTCTTTAGAAGATATAGCCCTGAAAGATAGAAAGAGGAATCCCGCTATATAAGTTTCATAGAAGTATAGGGTATTAATATAAGCACGATAATTACAGCTTAAACTTTAATTAGAACACATTCCATGGAAGTATAGGGTATTAAAATAAGCACGATAACTTTAACTGAAATTTATTGGAATTATACGATCTGTGTAGTTGTTCTTTGTCTTGTTTTTATGTTTTGTCGTTTTTATGGCCATGTTGTCAAGTATTTGGCTCAATTACATTATTTGTTGTACCGTTTATTGTTATTTATAGCCTGTAATTTTCATTTGGCAGCAAACGTTCCGTTTAATGATAACCCAAGGCAACTCGGTTTGAGCAAAAAGTAAGTGCCGTGCTAGGATTCAAGAGTCGAACCTCGACATCGTTGCTAACGTTTCGAACTAATTGGTTTTATTGGCAGGACATTTCGGAACTCTGACTGTATTGTTAAGTAATTAATGGCCGACAATTGAACGTTAAGTGTACTTTGAGACTATGCCAGCTCCTACTCAGTACTTTGCAAGTCCGTCTCACCCAGAATCCATTCCAAATAAGCTGTGATACGCGTGTAGACAGTTGGCGACCCTTGCTCACAGCCATTGGTGCTGCCAAATGCGGTTACTCCAATCAAATAGCTGACATTTTGATAACGATAGACCAGCGGACCACCGGAATCGCCCTGGCAGCTGCCACGCCCCTGCCGCCCATCGCTACAAATGTGCTGTTGCACGCTAACTAAGCCGGGCAGAAAATAACAAATGCATCTTTCTTGCTCCAGCACAGGAACATCCACATAGTGTAGTAGATTGGCCTCCGAGGATTGTGTGCCATTCATGTCATCTCCCAAAGCGCCCCAGCCGGAGCTGCTAACCAGTTGCCCCTGCAACAGTGATTGCTGCATAAAATCGAGCGCTAGAGGAATGGGCTGCACCGTGGCACTGGGAGTGGCCGAGTGAGGCAGATGTATTATGGCTAAATCATGATAGCCCGCAAAGCCTAGATAGCCCGGAAAGATAATAAAATTCCATATATGTACGTGGAAAATTTGGGTTGCAGTAGCAGTATTTGCATAGCTATTGCTGCCTAGATAAATCAGTCCACTTTCAGCATCATTCAGACAATGCGCTGCAGTCAGCACGTAGTTTAGACTAATTAGCGATCCACCACATTGCGTAGCATAGCCTTGCTGTAGATATAACAGCAACGCCACTTGATAGGGAAACATGCCCGGCTTGGCCAGTTCACCACGAGCTATGCGAGGGCTTATATCTGTCTGTTGCTCCGGCATTTCGTATTTCTTGCATTTGCGCTGCCAGCTCTCATAGGCCAGCTGCCAGCGTGCTGAGAAGACTTCCTCCGGATCGTTATCATGGTGATCGGATGCAATCCACGCTCGTGTCAGGCTGAAGCCAAGCAGGCAGACCACCAATGTGAACGTATAAGGCATTACTGTTGACTATGCTTTGACTTGACAAGATTCTTGTTTTTATATCCATACACAAACGGGCACGTGTCTGGGGCCCTTTGCTTAATTGAATTGGATGGGAATTACACACAGAAACCAGCAGCTGTTTGGCATTCATTTTTAGCCAGTTTCATGTAATTGCCACACGTTTCAGCGATTATGTTGCTTAGGCCTTCATCTTTAGCTATAGCCACAGATAAGCGTGAGTGTAAGTGTTGCAAAGAGTACTTAGCTAGAAATAACCCTGTATTGCTGATTTCGGATGCTCATATCTATGTATACAGTTAATAATGTCTCTTGAATAAAGCGATATATTCTAAATACTCTTTCCAAAACTACTTATTAATGAAACCAAATATGGGCGAATAGCAATATTGTTAATTCCCCTCCGACTAAGCGAGACTTCAGTGTCAGCAAAATATAAAGTGTGCTCACGTTCTTGTTATCAATTTTCCTATATTCTACATAATTTTTAAAACTTGTAAGATATATGAACAAAATTGCTTTAACTGTAATGCAATGTTGGCGGCTTTCAATGCACTTATTTCCTATACCAACCTACTTAAATTTTGTTTGTTTCTTTTTCTCGTTATTGTTGCAAAACTTATCTTGCTTTACTTTTCTTCATGTATTGCCCGCCCCTCTTTTTATGTTTATGTGGAAATCTGCAGAAATTGTGTCAATATCAATAAAATTAGATGAGTATCGACGGAACCAAACAACCAAAGTGTGTCAAGCCAGCCAGCCAGTCAGCAAATAAACTCTCCCTCACACAAACACACAAGCACGCACGCACAGTTTCATGTGAATCGTTCCATCCACATTGTTACGGAAGGCAGCACTTCCGGCCTGCAGCCTACACAAAATGAATTTCCTCTGTGTGCGTGTGACAAATGCTTAAATGCCTTGAAATTGTTGTAATTTCCCAAAAAGGAATAAAGAAGGCGGCAAGAATACAAGCGAAAAACTTTTACTCAGTTAAAACATGCCCCACACTTAATCTCAGTTAATTTTCTTAATGGAAAAGTTTTCACGGGTGTCCTCCCATTTTCTGGTCCTTGCCACATTCAATTTGTTTGGCCTTCCTCCACTGTGCAGCATTTGTCGCCTTCTGCATAAACTGGGTATACCAACAAAATAGGGAGCGCCTTGAAATTACTTTAGGGTGCACATCCTTTTTTTTTGGCATTTCAGATAATTTTCATAATGCGAAAATTAGAAAAGTTTCTGGTCAGAATGTTGTTTGGTATTGGATTTAAATTTTTATAGCCCTGCAGAGGTTTATTTGTGTAACCATAACGCATTGAAAATTGAAAATTCAGGCGTATACACCAAATAAAGAATATATTTGTTCTTATTAGGGCCACTTTTAATCGGTCTCAATCAGCCTCAGAGTCATGTCCAAGCCTTAAACTCATTGCCAGAGTTACTGATTTGCATTTATGTTCATGTGTATTTTACAACCTTTTTTGATATTTATTATATTTTTGATACAATTTCGGTCAAAATCTACCCCCTGTCCTAAATTTACAAATAAGTATTGCAAATAGTAGAGACGTATGATTTATGATTTAGTACAGAAACACATATTAACTCCATTATCACAAGTGTGCTGTCAGTAGATCAGGTACATTCGTGTATGTTGTTCTTCAAAGAATTGAGGTGATCATATAGTCGAGTAGCTTAAAGCTGTTTTCCCATCGATTTCCCATTTAAAACATTTACGTTCTATTATCGCATTGCTTACAAAAGCCGAACGATAGCTCAAAGCGTTTCCATTTCCATTGCGGATGCTGTCGTTGTTTTCAACGTTTTTTACCGTTTTTTCCCCGTTCCCGCTTTTTCTGTTCGGTGTCACGCTTCCTCTACTCGATGACAATGACGTCATCTTTTATATAAACACAGCAAACACCTTTCACATAACTGCCCAAGGAATCGCAGCTACAATGCTCCTCCATTTCACTTAGCCTGGCCACCATTTGTGTTCGAAAGGAATTCAGTACGGGTAATGAATAACGGGTAATGGGAAAGCAGCACGTGACGAGTGATTGAGTGTACTTCTCTGTGCGCTTTTTTACTTAAAAATGTGCGATTTCAATCACTAAAAGCAAAGGTACACAACCCTGAGTGATGTTTGCCTGCCATACCAATCCCTAATCCCACCTCTTCATAGTGCCTATGCTAGTAATAAAAACACATTAACAGCGAAAGGTGTATGTATAAAACAAAAATTATGATAACTAGTAACAAAACATGCAAAAGGAAGTTTATAATAAATGTTAAAGCGAGTAAAATGCGCGAAACACGTGACAGGCATGACATGGCATATATAGGGAACCTAGATCGTGACCACATTTGGCGAAACTTGAAGATGCTCTAAGTAATACGGAGGCATATAGTTATTACGCTATTAAATAAGCGAAAATGAAGATATATACATATTACATGTATTTATATACATATGTATAAGGAATTTAGAGTATGGGAAGAAACTGTTGCCGAACATGCTGGACGTCAGAGCGCGGTGCCACTTAACAAATCCCAAGTTGTCGTTGCGTGCCACGTGACTGGAATATACGAGACCGTGCAGAGAAACAATAGCTTTGCTTAGCCAGTAGGAATTTGGCTAGCACCGGGAAAACGCTTTCACGCACGCTCGCCTTGTAGCATCGGTTGGACGACCTGCCGCGCTTAATTTCCGCTTGTAATGGACGGCCAATAAATCGTGGACAGTGTTTTCTGGTCCGCAATCTTAAACCTTGGGAATCTCAAGCGGCACGTCAATACAATACATCTTTTGTTTGAACTTGTTGCCTTCACACACCTGAGACCTCAACGTGTGCAGAGTTTCTATTCAATTTTGAAAGTTTGAGGCACGCCAAAAAAGGGTTAGGGTTAGGGTTATAATAAAAGACATTCAAAATTATATAATATTTTTGGTTTGGGGCAAGTGAAGCCTTATGATTTTATGAAAGAATCTTTAATATGAACAATAACAATTACATTGCGTAGTCAACACTGCAAATAAACCAAACTTCTACGGAAAATTCTTCCGCCTGCCATGAATTATAATTGTTTTTTTCACTATTTTAGCATGTATGTGGTTTAGCCTATACTTGCTTTTCCTATGTTTTTTTTTTTTTGTTCTGTCTCTCCCTTTCTATCTATCTCAGTTGCATGTGCTTTGTCAATAAGATACCATAATTTAAAAAGGCAAAGCCTTTTAACATTCCACCGCAATGTTCCAATTGTCAGAGCCGTTATTATTGTCTCCTCGTTAGTCAGAGAGTTGAACGGGAACTATTGCCAAATCCTTGGTTGTCGTTCGCGCTAAATGTGCCTGTCGCCTAAGCCAGGCGATAAGGTGTGCACATTTGAGAGCCATCTGCCTGTCTTTCCCCATATACATATAGCCAGTTGGTACGTGCCTGTCTTTGCTGCTGTTGATAAGTTTTCTGGCTGTGCGCAGCGGATAGGGGACAGAGCATATATATACAGGGTCAAAGGTAAAGCTGTTAATTTATTATACTGAATGGCAAACAAAATGCCAGCAACACATAAATATGCGAATGGTTGTGGCTGGCACTTTGAAGCAGTTTTGCTATTCTTGAGCAGTGTTTTGCTTCTATTGAGCAGTGATGGCTAACACACATGCGCACACATACACACATTCACAGTTACCAAATCGCTGAAACCGTCGCTGCTACTATGTCTCTTAAGCAATTTGGTTTTAATCTATGGCTTCGACTTCTATCTAATGGTCAAACTTGGGCTGTAAGATGAGCTTTGTGTCGGTTTGCGCGCACACACACGTTTATGTTGGTGTGTGTGCTCATATGCGAATGTATGTGTGGGTGGTGGACAACAATAGAGCAACTGCAATGCATATTCAATAATGTCTTCGCTTTCAACTTTTGCGCAGTGCCAAATCTGCATATGGCCAAAGAAAGAGATAGAGCTCGCTAGAACAGAGGTATTGACTACAAGAGATAGCTGCTGCGCGGACTAAATAGAGATAGCAGCACATTTAACAATGAGACAAAGTCGTGGACTAAAGTTCTTGCCTACGAACAATAGTAAAGCGAATTTAACAAAAAGCCAGCTATACATAACGTATGTATGTATCTGTATGTATGTGTGTGTATGTGTGTTGGCAAAACAACAATAACGACAGAACGAGGGAAAAAAAACCACAGCGACATTAGCAACAATGGGCCATGCCAAGAGCAGCTGCAACAATAGCTAAAACAAGTAAGAAGGCTCTAGTCGAGACGGCTCGACTACGAGATACCCTGAACCCTGCAAAAAAATTAATATTCTTCTTCTTTACGCACGTACAAGCGCGCGCTCTGCTAACTGCGCAGTTGCTGCCGACGGTTGGGTGTGGGATGGGCTGCACTTTGAACGCTTATAACTCCATTTCTAGATGGACTATCTTCATGAAACTTTCAAAATATATTAATTGCATTCAAATTTGTCTATTTGCCAAATAACAAGTCTCTAGTATTTAGATTTTTTTCAAATTTGAGGCGAAAGGGGCGTGGCATCTAAAATCTGAAAATTACAAAATCTGCGTATTCATAATATCTATCTAAATATACAAATTTGAAGTCTATAGCTAAAGCGGTGTAGTTATGCTCGAAAAACGTAAAAAAGGTAAACGAATTTTCGATTTTTTATCGATAATTAAGGAATGGGATGAGTTATCGAAAAAACAAAACTGCGTAACTAAGATACGAGAATTCATTTCAGCTCTCTAGCTTTTGTAGTTTCCGAAATCTCGACGTTCATACGGATATATATAGATATTATGGATACGCAGATTTTGTAATTTTCAGATTTTAGATGCCACGCCCCCTTCGCCTCCAATTTGAAAAAAATTTAAATACTAGAGACTTGTTATTTGGCAAATATACATATTTGAATGCAAATAATATGTTTTGAAAGTTTCATTAAGATAGTCCATCTAGAAATGGAGTTATGAGCGTTCAAAGTGCAGCCCATCCCACCCCCAACCGTCGGCAGCAACTGCGCGGTTAGCAGAGCGCACGCTTGTACGTGCGTAAAGAAGAAGAATATTAATTTTTTTGCAGTGTTCAAGGTATCTCGTAGTCGAGCCGTCTCGACTAGAGCCTTCTTACTTGTTTATGCTACTATTTCGATACGACAATGTCAGCATGCGTTTAGTTCAAGTGTGTGAGGCTGCTAAGATGGCAGCTACTATTGCTCCAACTGGCTCTTTCTTGGGGGTTCACTCACAACCTCACTCCATTAACTGCCACGCCCAGCTCCCCTTAGGATCCATCAAGTTGTTGTCGGCAGTTGTTTTTGTTGTTTTGTTGTTGTATTAGCAAATGCAGTGCATTAATGCACACGCTTCGAAAGAGAGTATTAAGTGTGGACTATAGAAAATGTGAATATATATAGAGCAACCGGATTTTACTTCAGCTTACGCAGACATATTGAACAGTAAATTAATACATTCTATACGCATAGGTAGACTATAAATGATTTTAAAGTTATAAATCATTACATTCTGCTTTAATAATTATTAAGATTTCTTATTTAATCGACCATTTCTCTCTAGTCTATTACACTTTCTTACTTTCAACTCCTTAATTATACCCTGAACCCATTGAAAATGGGAAATGCGTAAAGAAGAAGAATATTAATTTTTTTGCAGTGTTCAGGGTATCTCGTAGTCGAGCCGTCTCGACTAGAGCCTTCTTACTTGTTTTGTTTTGCGCTCATGTAATTCATTTTTTCCTATCTTTTTTGGCAGCTCTTTTGTTGTAGTTTTAATGGCAACCTCTGAATTGAGCAGCTCTCGGAATTGTCGCCTTAAACTCACAAAAGATCTGGCGCCGCCTCAGACTATTCAACTTTTGTTTAATGGGCTCGGTAAAAGTTTTTAGATTTTGGTTATGCTATTGTAAAGTTGGGCATAAAATGCTGGAACATTCTGCGGTTGTGAACTGAATTGAAGTCTGCAAATTTGTGTTGCGACAGTTGCATGTTAAGAGTTTTTGGTTGCTTGCATCATTTTAGTTTGTTGTGCACAAAAAAAAGAGCAAAAGAGCAAAGTCAAAGACATTAATGTCATTACAGATTAAAGCTGCTGGCAAGATTAAATTTATGCAAACCACGATTTAACGCTCAATTTGAGTAACAAAGCAATGCAGTACAATAAATAACAACTATTTAAAAATCGTTGTCTGTCGCCGTGCTTTCCTCGCAGTCTTAAAACACTCAACGCATTCGCCACGTGTTACAGCAAACCAAAACAGGGCAAAGCGAAAAAAGGAAGGATAGCATTTAAGACAGCGTCAAAAAAGCAACTCAAGCCACATCCAAACATTTTTAATTAGCCTAATGAAAAAGTTGAAATGAGAGGTAAAAGGAAGAAATCTTGCAATTTTCAGAGCTGCGACAACAAAAGGCAAGGATTCCGACAAATGGATAAAATGCAGTATTAATAACCGAGCAATCATTTTTTACCATTATTCACATTTAAAGGGATACGCTCTAATGGGAAATGCAGGATGCCCGATTGTTAAGAAGCTGACAAAGAAATGTAATAAATGGGAAGAGATAGACAGATTGAGATAAAGATGGAGGAATGGAAAAAATTCGTAAATAATACAAATATGAGTAAGTTGTCCTTGCTGACGTCCAGGTTATTCACCATTGTCCTCTGGATCCGCCAGCAAATAGCTCTCATTACGCAAATGGTCACGATGCGATTGGAAAATGTTCAATTATAAATAAACCTCTCCCTGGTTGTTTAAAGACATATATAAACCACTTACATATTGTAAGAAGCAGCAAACACTGCCTCATAATTAATTTTTGCTGTTGTTATTTGCGACCCACTTTGTGTTTTTAAATATTTAATGGCTAAGTTGTCAAGGACATCCACATTGAGTGACTGACAACAATGAAAACAACATTAACAACCACTACAAATAACGAAACAATTTAAACCAAAGTTGAAAACTTTTCTTGAACTCACGATCATGAATTCTTGCTTGGTGGGTCAATTTACCAACTGCCAATTCGACAATTATTTAAATGTTTTCTAAGAATTTTTCTATTTATTATCCCCTGAGCCCATTGACAATGGGAAATCAGGGTATAATGGTTTTGTTAAAAGTATGTAACACGCAGAAGGAGGCGTGGCAGACCCCACAAAGTATATATATTCTTGATCAGGGTGACGAGAAAACTCGATATAGCCATAATACCATTTGTTAGATTTTGGATACCGGCCCCAAATTCGCCCCCATCCCCCAAATTTGAAAAAACCTAATTCAAATACTGGTGACTTGCAACTCGGAAAATTGACACATTTAAGTGCTATTATTATATTCCGAAAGTTTCATGAAGATAGTCTATCTAGAAATGGAGTTATAAGCGTCCAAAGTTCAGCCCAACCCACCCCCAGGCCACGGCAGCAACAGCGCAGTTACCAGAGCGGGCGCTTATACGTGCGTAAAGAAGAAGAGTATCATATTTTTTGCAGGGCTCAGGGTATGTCGTAGTCGAGCGGTCTCTACTAGAGCTTTCTTACTTGTTTATTTATATATTTTTCATACCATGAACCCATTGAAAATGGGAATTCAGGGTATAATGTTTTTGTGAAAATGTATGTAACAGGCAGAAGGAGATGTCGCAGACCCCATATATATATATATTCTCGATCAGCACAAAAAATAAGTTGATATAGCCATCTCCGTCTGTCCGTCCTTCCGTCTGTCCGTCCGTATGAACGTCGAGATTTCGGAAACTACAAAAGCTAGAGAGCTGAAATTTTACATGAATAAAAAGAACTTAAAGAGTAACAAAGAGAACATGCTCGTACTCAGACAGCAATGATCTGATTTTGTCTGAATATAGTCAGTGCTTATTATAATATGAATTTATATATATATATATATATATCTTGCATAAATATTCTGTATTCATAAATGCAAATGCAGAAAATATAAATTCCATTTGGACATGCACAACGTGGGTGTTAAATAAATATAAATATAAATCTGGAAGGCCACACACAGCATAATTAATGTGTGATAATTTATTTGGCCGCCCGGCTGTTGTGCACAGTAATTAATTATAATTGTTATTAAAATTAAAAGAATTTCAGTTTTTTTTATATATATATGTATATATATATATATAAATTAAATATTTATTTAGTTCAATTATATTAAGTAAGTGCTTTAAATACAGATTTAGGGTTTTTTGTTTGGTTGCATTTTTGTTTCGTTTGTTTATCTTAATTTTAAATATGCAATTTTTGCTTAGTACATTTATTTATCCTTAACAATTAAAGAAGCAACAACATTTAACATATAATTTTCAATTAATTTGTATCAATTTATAATTAATTGATTATTATTTTTTCTCTGTGCTTTGTTATGTTTCATGTTTTGCGCAATGGAATACGGTGTTGGGATTTTAATTGGATGGGAAAGAATAAGAGAAAATCAAACCAATTGAGGTAAGTACTCGACTTATGGTGGGGAAAGCTAAGATTAGTTATGTTAGTAGAATTTAAAGCGCTTTTCATATTCACATTTTTTTCTTTTTCCTTTGACCAAAAAGATAATCTCAAACTGAACTAGAATAATTTTCACCATTTATCAGCTAGGCGTTTCATTTGCAGTAAGATGTAGTGTAAACTTTATGTCAGTGCATATATGTGTATATTTTTTTTAATAGAGTATCACATTTATTGGTATCGAAATTAATTTTTTACGCTCCATTGAAAGCTCCCTCTCCCTCTCTCTGTCTTTGGAAACTACTGCTCCGCTTCCAGATTCTTGGCGCGCAAATACTTGAGAAGCATTTGTAGCGAGTCATAGGTATCAAAGTCATCCAGATTGCGTCGCGAAGAGGATATATTTGTGGGTCTAGACATGGTTAGAGGCACGGGCAGTAGTTCCGGCATAACAGAATGGTGGGTTATCAGAGCCTTTAAGCTAGAGAACTCCTTGCGAAAGCCCTTTAATAATATTCGGACTAAGACAACTATTTGATTAGATATTGCACGTCTTACCTTAATCTTATATCCACGTGCTGATCGCAATATTATATAGTTGGCTATCTTGGGTCCGGGTGGTGAGGGCACTCGAAGTGTTAGTGCATAGCAGTCGGGCCTGGAGCTGCTTTTTCGTACAAGGAATGCGCCTGGACTCTTGTTCTGCAGCACCTCGACTGCGATGTCA
The DNA here is from genome assembly GCA_035047405.1 of Drosophila stalkeri. Classification (NCBI taxonomy): domain Eukaryota; kingdom Metazoa; phylum Arthropoda; class Insecta; order Diptera; family Drosophilidae; genus Drosophila; species Drosophila stalkeri. Next base: position 20,928,290 of record JAWNPR010000041.1, on the reverse strand, counting down.
CGAGAGATGCCCGCCTGGTACCAGCTTGCTGCTTTAAGCTCTACATCTGACTCTTCCTCCTCGTCCTCTCCATTTGTGTGTGTGTTGGCCAAGCTGTTGCAGCGCTGAGTTTCTGTCAAACTGACAGCAGCAGCCGCAGCAGCGGCGGCAGCGACTGCAGCTGACGCATTATTGAAACGCAGGCGATTGGCAAAGATCTTGGGACTAGAGTTAGCTATGGGAAGAATATTAAAGAACATTTACTAGGCATAGGTCAGAACAGATTTTGTTCTTATATCTCAATATCTCTCTTTCTATCTTACCGCTGCTGGTTTCACGTAGATATCGCTTCTTCAGATTGAATTCGCTGTTGTCATTATTGAGATTTACATTTTCAAGCATGGGTATAGCTGTCAGAGATTGACGGCAAGAGTCGCCAAATTTACTGTCGATATACGAGTCCTCATTGATGTAACCATTCGAGTAGATGGGCTGGCCATCATCCTCACATTTCAACGCAGCTGCACTCATGGGCGATACGTTTGCCACTAGTGGGCATGATTCCTCGTTCTGGCGCAACAGACCCATGGTCAAGCGCTTAACCTGTGGTTGAGAAGGACTTTAAAGGAGCTGGGTATTCAAGTGACAACAAAATTAACTACAATTTAAACGCCTTTTAAGCTACGCAAGATGGCGCGCGTGGGCGTGTCGCAGACAACTAAAAAGAAGAAAAATTAGGGGCCCACAAGAATTTATTACCAAAACCACAACTAGACAAAAACATTGGTAGAAAAACTTTTCTGCGCCTGCACTTAAATAAGAAGCGGATGCTTGGACTAGGAATTACTAGTCGGAGCAAAGTTGTTGCCAAGGAAAAAGGGCTGGGCTATAAAAGGATGTCGCATAAATTGAGGGCTAGCTGCGAGAAGGAGGCGCGTTTGCAATCGCAGTTGCAGGATGCTTAAAAAGTAGCCAAGCAACGAGTATGGCAGATGCGCAAGTGGTAGAGAAAAGATAAAGAGAGGGAAATAGACAAAAAATTGAGAGAACAACTGTAGGAATATAAAGGAAACTGAGAACTGGCGATCATGTTAGCAAACGGGTGTTTGTCCATAGTGTAAACGGAACTTTGGCTATGGCAAGCGGTGTGAAAATATTGAATGCATGAGTGGAAATGTTCCATATAATAGCAGCGGATATAAATATACAATATTGCTTAATGGTATCTGCTTGAAAATAACAGAAAATTGTACTAAGAGATATTTTGAAAGTAATTATTTTGTAATATGTTCCTACATGTTTGTAAGAGTATTTACGCTGCGGTATTCCGTCCTTATCACTTTTTCCACTGTTTTCTATTTTTAATTTCTAATATTTTTTGGAGTCAGTGGCTTTGAAAAGTCTGTCTGGCTATATACAATGGTTGCGCCTGAAAGTAGACAACATTTGTTCGCGTTTTTTTATGTGTGGCATAATTTAAAACGACATTGACAATGAGACGGCGATGGCGTTTGTGTCGGTTGCTCTCCACGCTTACTGGACTACCTGCCTCAATACATGGACGTAAATTGTTTGCTTCTTGCTGCATAATTTAACAGGCGAGAGCGTTGCATACTTTTAGGATACTTAAGCAAACATTCTCTGTATATTTCACAGTACATTGCACACGGATTCCATTTGTAAGAAGATGCAAATACGAAATGCAATACTGCTGCTAAAAATGGGGATTTGATTTGCTTTTTCTTTAAAATTTCCCATTTGTTGGTCATAAAGAAAATGTGCGCCAGACTAACTGGGATGTTGTTGGATTAATGAACTGGCAGGGTTGAGACATTCGGCATCAGTTGTTGCCTGGCACTGAGAGCTGCCCCAATAAGCAGCACGTGCTGCTGTCGCAACCCAAAACATTTATGTAAATTTAATAAACTGTAACGGATGAGGAAGAGCAAGGAGGAAAGGCGGGAGAGCGAGAGAGAGAGGGAGGGAGAGAGAGAGACACTTAAATCAGGCAACAGATTGAGGGGCCGTGTTGTATGGCCTGTGATGGGCGTGTCCACAAAATATTATTTATGGCAAAAGTATTATATACAAGTGGGCGTGACATATACTGGCCACATGCGGCTGTACTGAATGTCACCCAATGTCAGACAGTAAAATAGAGAAGACTTCAAACGATATATCCGACTCTTAGCTTTGAGTGTGGAGCAGTTGCTGTTGCAATTGCTAACCAAACATTTATATGTAGTGAGTCAACAGCATCAATGCATCAACGCTAACAGAAGCACCAGCAGCAGAGAGCAACAAGGATCAGGCGACAGACAGCGCATCATTTCCGGCAAATACAGACAGAGACTGTGTATCATAGTATGCGGGTGAAGTACATAATGTTCCATAGTCCATTTGTCTTTGCTGCCTTCACTCCGCGATTGGTTTGGCTTGGCAGGCCGGATTGCATGTGCAACTTGTCTGCTGCTTTATTTTGCTTATCTGAAATTGAATCAGGCAGCCAAGCAGACGACGAGGACGCCAACTTTGCCATCGGGCAATCCCCCTAATGTGTGTGTGTATGAGTGTGGGCTGCAAAAATTAATTTGCTTATCGCGCTGCAGCCCCTCCATGCCACAAAATTATGTTATTGACAGTACACCCAGCAGTCGAAGGCAGACATATTGTAAAAAAAGAAATTATGCATAGAGTACAGCGGGGGCGAAAAGCAATAGCAATATAGCATAGTTGGTCGCCATGTGGCGTATGCGTGTTATGTTTATAATATAAATTGATTTATTGATAAAACAACCGGCGCCTGGCTAACGACTGTGCTATGCTCTGTAAAAGTAAGTTGTAAAATTATTTCTCAAAAAAAAAAAACATGGTGGAAAAGCACAATTTAAATGTACAACATTCTTTAAATGTCCCGTAAGAATCTATGCAGTAGTAAGCTGCCCGATTATGATTATAAAATAAGAACGAAGTACGTTGAATGTGAAAAGGGTGAATTGAGAGAATATTAGCATAATTTTACACAATTGTTTAAATGTGAGATTCTATGAATTAAATAAAAAAAAATTAAAAAACTTCACTTGAAACAATAAATATACCCATTTTACATTTGTAGGACAATATGAAATAAATATGAGAAATGACAAAGTAAAGTAAAATTTTAGAACCCTTTTTCTCTTGTATTCCAACATATGTGGGTTTCTTAAGTTTATGTTTTTATTTATTTTTGTTATATCCTTGATTCTTGCCTTTTGCATTTATTTTTTTTTTTCGGGGAGGAATGCTGACAATATTTATGACTTGCCATTAGAGCCAACTGATTGGTTTTCGCTTTTGATTTGGGTGCGCTGTAGAATTTGAATGTTTCTGTTTTTTTTTTTTGCTGGTTGAAAGCGAGATATGGCCTTGAAGCTGAGCTTGTGGCTGTTGAAACTCGTGATATGCTGCACTTTTGCTCTACTTAAGGGCCATTAGCTCAAAATGTAATCATCATAATGTGCTGTCGTAGCAATCGGGTCATAAATAAGACAAACACATTACGCATACGCCGCGTGCACACAGCACATGGGAGCAGACGATGTAGATGAGTCTAAAAGTCTCTCGCATATGAATAAACTCGCACGTACTTATCGCATAGACTATGCTCGACTGTGCACAGCTGTCTCACTATAGCCACGGCGATATGTGTATGCTGCCTGTCGTATGGTATGAATATTTAAGGCGCCAAATTTATGAAAACAACGTGCCTCAACTCCACTCAAAGTCGAACTTGACGGTGTAGTCGGCAGCCAACTGAGCCAAACTTGTATAATGCAAAGTTTTTTGGCTTCCCATATTTAAGGGTCGGCCAATACGCGACGAAAGAAACCATGAAATGACTAAACATTTGATAAACATAAGATATGTGGGGCATGTCAAAGTTCAACTTACTGTTTCTCACTCATGTCTCTTTCAATGGCCAAGGAATACGCTATCTTAAATCATCGTATCGTAGAGACATTGCATGAACTTTGTAAAGAAGTATACTTTAGCTTTGTCTTCGGTACTTTCTTTACTTAATCTGATCTACTTCACATAACCCACTTTGAACCTTAGATATTCTTCCTAAACATAGTACATAGAAGTTAAAGTACTCCACATCTTCTGTCAGTGTATACAAATGACAATAAATGGTTTGTAAGACAGCTGAAAAAGTGGACAAGGGTCTTTGTTCAACAATTCATTTCGAAATGCTTCAAAAGTTGTCGCAAATTTTGTTGGTTTTTTCTTGGCCGGAAAACTTGTGAAAAGTTACACGCAGAGAGCATCCTATCCAAAAGGTTTAGTTGCGCTAAGAGTAAAGCTTTTGATGTTTCTTATATATTTTATTTCTGCCAATAATTCATGGAAAACGTCAAATGCAGCAGAATAAGCCGTGAATAAAAACTCTAGGCAAAATTCACATATTTACAAAATATTTGTCAACGAAATTGCGTATGAAAAAAAAAAAAAAAAAAAAAAAAACAATAAATGGATACAGTTGGCGAAGTTAAAGGCACCCTTATCAAAGTCAAAACATAAACATATCAAATATACAATGATTGAGGGCGGCAGGCTTTGTAGGTCGATTGCATGAATAGTAAGGTGGTTGGGGCTAAAGTCCTTTGATAAGAAAAAATTGGACCGTGATGGTAAAAAAAAGAAACAAAATGAAAAGAATCACATGAAAAATACACTTAAGGAGGAAAGACTTTTTGACGATGCCCACGATGTTATAACGATGTTTAGATATGGTTTAACTGTTTATTTTTTAACATGGTCATATCATAATATTTTATTTTGATTTTTAAATTAGTTTTCTATAACATTAAAACATTACATAACTATTCTAGCCAATATACCTGAAAAGCTGAATAGTTTTCAAGTAGAGTCTAAAACTTTCAATTATACTAACTATGTACTTATCCGATTAAGTTGTACCTAACAATAGGAAGAGAATTTCAAATTCAGCAACTTGTTTTTGAGTAAATATATATGCATGGAAAACGTTACATGCATATGTAAATATTGTATATGCAAAGCTCTATGACTCTATTATTTAATATATAAAAATGTCTTTTTCTGTGGGTCCTACCATCGATTACTTGTAATCGAGACGATTTCTTTAATCCCATATCTGTTTGCAAAATTCTTATACCCTCTATACACGACCATAAACCATTCAGATATGCTCGATTAACGTTGCGGTTGATTTGTGGGCCGGTTGCAGGTAATTAGGGTGTAACTTGGTGATACTTTTATTCACTATCGTATGAACTTTACATACCAGTGGTGGTTTGTCCGTTAACCGCTTGCAGCTATTGAGTTCGGTGGGTGAGTTATCCTCATCTGAGCTCGGGGCATGTGCCACCTTATCGTTATCATTACAGCTGTTAAAGAGGTATATACTATTTTATCTACTACGATGTTAATTAAATAATGTGAGTTGAAGGTGTGAGATGTTTAAAGTAACTGTGTGTTGTGATGAGCATGATAAAGCTTTAGGATACGGATTGGGCTCGCAGAATGTTTTACTCACTTAAGATTTGCTTGACTAAATAGTTGCAATGGTCGCCGTCGGCCTAGGCTAGCAGGGGATGTGGGCGTGGCGCTGTTCAATGTGGATCTGCCACGCGAGGCGCTCAGATAGTGGTACGAAGTACGGGCCGTGTGGTGTGCCGGTGGCGGCTGCGATTGTTGCTGCCGACTGTTACAGGAGGATGACCGAAATCGAGCGCCAGTAATAACTGCGGCCAAATTGGCAGCAATGCGGTTGTCAAAGCGGTTAAAGTACGAGCTACCATCCGAGTTCGGGTTCGAGTACGAGCTTGAATCGGAATTTGAGTGGGTGTTGTTGTGATTGTCCGCGGTTGGCGATGAATTGTTGCTGCTGCTGGCGCTGCCATTGCTGTTGCTGCTGCCGCTGGCAATTGTTGCCGCTAAGCTTGCTGTGGGTGGTGCTGTTCGTGCTGCCATAGGCAGACATCTCTTCTCATAATCCAAATTATTGTTGGTTATCATTGTGTGTCGTCGCTTTTAGGCATTAACTTTTGCAGTGTTTTTGAATTATGTGCGCGGATATAAAAACGCTGCGGGCGGCTTTTGTCGCACTGCGTGTGATTCGCGCCGGCACAAGCACCGCGCCAGACGCACCAGGATGCGGAAGCGGAGGGGGATGCACAGTGTGGAGCAGTTGCGGCCTTTATTAAATTCTCTACTAGCTACAGGGGTCGCGTGCAACTTCAGCCTAACAGCAGGCCAAAGGACGTGCAGAACGGGGCAGGACGACAGCCCGAAGAACGACGCAGATTTAAACACTGAATTAATTCAAGCGGAAATTGGCAACGAAAGAAAAAAAAATAAATAAATAAAAAAAAAAATAATAATAATAATAATGAATAATAAAAAAACATGAAAAAGCAAAGCGGAATCGAAAGCGTGAAGTATAAACAAAATGTTAAATTGGGGAGAGCCACGCGAGATAGAAAGCGAAAATGGAAACGTATATGAAAATGTTTTTGGTTTAAGGCAAGCCGCAAAAATTCACATAAATACGGGAGCCAACAGTATGGAATGGGCAGGAGGATTAGAGGTTCCAGATTGGTCAAGGGTCGCATCAAAATGACGTCACAAAATGTAAACAACATAAATAGCAGGATTTTTACGTGATGATGATGATGGTGATGATAATGTTTGTTGTTGTTTATTTGTTTGTTATTGTTAATATGATTTTATAATAGGTTGTTTAAATCGAGACAGTATTTGTAATATATGTATTTGTTGTTTGTTGGCCAATTTCACAGTTGAAAGTTTTTACCAATAAATTGCCAATTTTTTTTTATTCCATTTGTAGTTTTTTTTTGGTTTGGTTTTTGAGCCAATTTCGGTTGAGTTTTAATTGTATTGCAGTCCGAAAATATTCATGTAATTACAAAGTGAAAGAGGTAGAAAGCGTTTAGTGTTGTTGTTGTTTTTATATTATATTATATATTATATTTTACTTAGGTTTTTATTTATTGCTAACTTTTGCTTCTTTTATTTGATTTCTACTGAAATCGTATCAATCAAAAAGGTTTTTAACCCATTGACAGTTTTTTCGTTTTGAATACATTTTTTGGTAGTAGAGTTAATGAAAGTGAATCGCAAATGTTAGCAAATTTATATTTATACTCACGTTGGATCATAGGCAACTAAACTTTTCATTGAACAGTCAGTGGTCCGTAGCTCGTAGCTGGAAAATAATACGGTATATTCAAATATAGTAAGATGCATTAAAATTTAATTAAAAGGGGCTTTAAAGTGTTGCTACGAATTTGTATTTTCATATGCATTTGTGTGTGTGTCTGCGTGTGCCTGTAGTAATCATTAAACTCCCATAATCAACACTTCATTAGGCGACTAATCAAGCGTGCGCTTGTGTAAGAAATAACAACCAGTGCAGCGAAAAGCCAATGCCACCGCTTAAAGAAGCATCAGCAGGAGTCAGATGAACTCAAGGCAGAAAACCATCAAAGCTCCAGGATCAGAAGAACACTGAAATCGGGTGCATTCGTTCGACGAAATAAACAACAAGTTCTGGAAAAAGGAAGCAAATGAAACGCACAGATTATAGGATACCCGGGTGAAATGTTTTCTTAATTACTTCGCAGTGAACATTGCGGAAAAGAGACACAGTATAAGAGTGAGCAAGAGGGAGTGAAGGAGAGACGGAGGGTGTGTAAGCTTGAAAAAGACGGGTTGACTGCAGCGTAGTAATTGAGAAATCGGTGGCCTGGACTGCGAATTGAATTTTAAATTGGGTAGCCACTGTCTCAGCATGGACCACAACGGCATGTTGGTAGCGCACTTTAAGCGGAAGTAATTCAATTAATTACACTTGAAGCGGAAACACGGTAGAGCACATCAAGCCGATACATACGCACATGAGTGTGTGTGCATAGAGCATTTGATGGGCTGCCTACGCACTGTGCGCAGAAACATGAATGAAATCAAGGGAAGACTCAAATGCAGAGCAGTAGAGAAGATAGAGTAAGAGTTGAGTTGCTATTAAAATTTTTGTACGCGACTACAGTAAACTATTAGGACAGTGTATAAGCGCGCGCACACACACACGCATTCATACATATATATTGGCACAAGCACAGGCAAACGCATTAAACACAGCTCATTTGCATTGCGGCTTTAATTGCCAGGCAGCCCCTAAAGCGGGCTAAAGCTTTCCTCTTAGTATCTGCTCTTACCACAGCCCACCGAGCTCTCTGGCTAAGGCTTACACGGATAATGAAAACAATTTAACGACTCTCTCGACGATATTGCGGGTCGAAGCAGAACACAAATGTTCTGGCCGCTGCACGTTGAGTGCTTTAACAAATAGAAACCTTTTTCCATTCATTCAATTTTCCCCTTAAATTTCTTTCTTTATTTGGCGTCCAGTTTTTCGTGTCTGCGCACAATATCTGTATATATAATATAAAAAAGAGCAGGAAATGATGAATATGCCGCATCCTTTCGCTAGCTTTTATTATTTTAACATGCTAGGACAACGGTAGCAGGAGCAGTTGACAGCATTTTTAAGCTCCAGTGATGGGCAGTAATTAAATGCTTGACATGCCTTTGGGTATGAGTCGCTGGTTGAAGTGGATTAGCAGCCGAGCAGCTACGAGCTGAAGAGCGGATTTCAGTTGGGTTTGGGTTAAATTAACGCTGATGTTGGCATTATAATTATGGCAAATAGTTAAGTCGATTCTTGGCCAAGCGGCACTGTACGTGACAGGTTGATAAGTGAAAAAGGGGAGAGAGATCGAAGAAAATAATTCTAAAAATTAAAAGCTTTAACAATACAGTTGAACTAAGTTACATACGTAGATAAACGTATAGAGGTCCGACTAACCATAATAAGGCAAAAGCTATCATTAAAAAAAGAGCTCATAAAATAATAATCTTGCTCATTTTACACTAAGCAATAGGTACTGAATAAAATCAACAACGCAACAAATCAAAACATTTAATTTTGTTAAAAATGTATATAAAGCAAACAAAGTGAGGTTTCTGTTACTGATTCGCTTGTTATTTCATATTCAGTTAACAAATTCAGGTAACAAACGCTGATGTTGCAGCAGATAGAAAGAGAATGAGCGCTCGTTTTGTTTGTCATCCAAATTAAAACAAATCAAAATCACATGAGCATTTTTAAGTGATTGCGGCCGCCGCGTTTGAAACTTACGTTGGAAACATAAACAAGCAATTTAACAGCCACTCACACATGCACTCACACACTCAAACACACACCGACACACTCACTGTCAGTTGCTTGAACAGTCACCAGGCAGTTGGCAAACAAACGAAGCGTTCAAGCGCATAAAGCCAGCACCACAAAAAAGAGCAGAGAACAGCGTGGAAAGACCGACAGATGAAAAGCAAGCAGGACAGGAGAAGCACCAAAACCGTTTTATGTATGCCAAAGCACAAGTGAGATTGAGTGTGTATATGAGTGTGAACAAGTGAACACCAGTGATACCGCAGATTTCTCACACTCATGCTTTAAAATATGCCGCAACTTTTAGTTGATGAAATTTTAATCAAGTCAAGCCGAGTTTAAAACCGTTTCACACACATTTTCCCCTTAGCTTCCTTTTTAGCGTCAGATGGGTAAAGTTTGCAGCCCGTTTTTTACTATGGCTATGTGTGCGTCTGCGTCTCAGTCACAGGCGGGCCTTAAAGTAGCCAGCAGCTTCATTAGCAGCAGCTGAGAACGCGACGTATGTGTAATAATTTATTTACAATGCATTTAATTTAGAGAGAAATAGAGTGTGATACAGAGAGAGAGAGAGAGAGAGAGAGAGAGAGAGAGAGAGAGAGAGAGAGAGAGAAGCAGAGAGGTAGCAAGGGTGTTCGTGGCATATAAATCGCAAATTGAAATTAGGCATCAAATTTACGTGTAAAACGAACTCGACACACAACTAAATCACCATGAACAACAACTACAGCCAACATAACAATGTCAACAAGGTACCTTCAAAATATTAAATATTATAAAAATAAGAAAATACTAAAAAGGAACTCAAAGTTTGAATATACCCTGTAATAAATGTAGACTAACTTCAGATGCTAATCGAAGAGCTTAATTACTTAAAGCTAAAAGGTATGTGCTTTGGAAGTTTTTTCCTCGGTAATTAGAGAATCATTATGAAAACGTATTTTCTAAAATCTGAAGTCTGCTTTCGATAATAGTTTTTTCTTACCAAAGTAATTAACTGGCTAGCCTTCGTTAACATATTTACTATGGGCTTTGTAGTGTCTAACCCATATTCATCAATGTTAAGAGATAGATAAAAGATTCAAATCTTATATTCACTTTTACGTGATTGTCACCTATTTTTTCTGCATATTATCTGACCTTTGATTTGTTGGTTCTTAATCGATGGCAACAGTCTTATACTTCTTCAACTTTCTCCTCAGTTATTTAACATGTTTTTTTTCTCTATTTGTTGATGTTGCTGTTGAAGTTACACCTTTAGGTCGCAATCCTTTCTAGATCGCTGGTCGCCGGGTCGCCCGATTGTCTGGAATGAATAACGCCTACTACTCACGCCAAGTAATTATTTTCGCTTCGAAAAACTGCCAGCTGTCATGCGATTCTGTAGGCCATTTGACTAGCTGAAGTAGATTTTTTAACAGAGTTAGACTTCTTATCATGGAAGCCAATTGTTGGCCTAGCATGGGGTCACACCTGCCAGCACTTCAGTTCATTATGTGAATTTTTTGGCTGCTTGGCAAAAGGCAACATCGCAAAATGCCAACACGTTAAAGGCAAAACCCTGAGAGTGATTTTTTATACCCTGAACCCATTGAAAATGGGAATTCAGGGTATAATGTTTTTGTGAAAATGTATGTAACAGGCAGAAGGAGACATCGCAGACCCCATAAAGTATATATATTCTTGATCAGCACAAAAAAATAAGTTGATACAGCCCTGTCCGTCTGTCCGTCCGTCCGTCCGTCCGTCCGTCTGTCCGTCCGTCCGTATGAACGTCGAGATTTCGGAAACTACAAAAGTTAGAGAGCTGAAATTTTACATGAACACTCGTATCTTAGTTACGCAGTACAAGTTAATTTTGTTTTTTCGATAACTCATCCCATTCCTTAATTATCGATAAAAAATCGAAAATTCGTTTACGTTTTTTAGGTTTATCGAGCATAACTTCTACACCGGTTTAGCTAGAGACTTCAAATTTGTATATTTAGATAGATATTATGGATACGCAGATTTTGTAATTTTCAGATTTTGGATGCCACACCCCCTTCGCCCCCAATTTGAACAAAACGTATTTCAACTACTAGAGACTTGAGATTTGGCAAACGGACAAATTTAAATGCTATTAATATATTCTGAAAGTTTCATGAAGATAGTCCATCTAGAAATGGAGTTATAAGCTTTCAAAGTACAGCCCATCCCACCCCCAACCGTCGGCAGCAACTGCGCGGTTAGCAGATGGCGCGTAATATATACGTGCGGTAAGAAGAAGAATATTTTTTTTGGCAGGGTTCAGGGTATCTCGTAGTCGAGCCGTCTCGACTAGAGCCTTCTTACTTGTTATATTTTGTTTTTTTATTTAACAGTTTTTTTCCACCCTCACATAAAAAAGGTGTCGAGTAAAATTACGAAAAATGGCAAGATGGTGTTTTAAATGTTTCAAATATGCGCATTTGTTATATGACCCAGCACAAGCATGAAGCAAAAGCCAACAAAATTTTAAACCAATAAATTTAAATGTTTTTTTTTTTTTTAATTTTTTTTATACCTGAACCCATCGAAAATGGGAATTTAGGGTATAATGGATTTGGCAGAAGGAGACGTCGCAGACCCCATAAAGTATATATGTTCTCAGCACAAAAATATATATATATAATCAGTATGAACGTCGAGATTTCGAAAACTACAAAAGCTAGAGAGCTGAAATGTTACATGAATACTTATATGCTTTATTTTTTCGATAACTCATCCCATTTCCAAATTTTAACAAGTAAGAAGGCTCTAGTCGAGACGGCTCGACTACGAGATACCCTGAACCCTGAAAAAAAAATGAATTTTCTTCTTTAGCAAGCGCTCTGCTAACCACGCAGTTGCTGCCGACGTTTGGGGGCGGGATGAGCTGTACTTTGAACGCTTATATCTCCATTTCTAGATGGACTATCTTCATGAAACTTTCAGAATATATTAATAGCATTCAAATTTATCCATTTGCCAAATCACAAGTCTCTAGTAGTTGAATTACTTTTTTTTTAAATTGGGGGCGAAGGGGGCGTGGCATCCAAAATCTGAAAATTACAAAATCTGCGTATCCATAATATCTATCTAAATATACTATAAAATAATATATTTGAAGTCTCTAGCTAAAACGGTGTAGAAGTTATGCTCGAAAAACCTAAAAAACGTAAACGAATTTTCGATTTTTTATCGATAATTAAGGAATGGGATGAGTTATCGAAAAAACAAAATAAACTTGTACTGCGTATCTAAGATACGAGTGTTCATTTAAAATTTCAGCTCTCTAGCTTTTGTAGTTTCCGAAATCTCGACGTTCATACGGACGGACGGACAGACGGACGGACGGACGGACGGACAGACGGACAGGGCTATATCAACTTATTTTTTTGTGCTGATCAAGAATTTATATACTTTATGGGGTCTGCGACGTCTCCTTCTGCCTGTTACATACATTTTCACAAAAACATTATACCCTGAATTCCCATTTTCAATGGGTTCAGGGTATAAAAAACAGCCGAAAACAGTCAAAAATAGAAGATTCGTTTACTTTTTACGTTTTTTGAGCGTAACTTTTACTCCGTTTAAGCTAGAGACTTTAAATTTGTATATTTATATAGATATTATGTATAGCACAACCCACCCTCAAGCCACGGCAGAAACTGCACGATTAGCAGAGCCTGCGCTTATACGAGCGTAAAGAAGAATAGTATCACTTTTTTATACCCTGAACCCATTGAAAATGGGAATTCAGGGTATAATGTTTTTGTGAAAATGTATGTAACAGGCAGAAGGAGACGTCGCAGACCCCATAAAGTATATATATTCTTGATCAGCACAAAAAAATAAGTTGATATAGCCCTGTCCGTCTGTCCGTCCGTCCGTCCGTCCGTCCGTCCGTCCGTCCGTCCGTCCGTCCGTCCGTCCGTCCGTCCGTCCGTCCGTCCGTCCGTCTGTCCGTCCGTCCGTCCGTATGAACGTCGAGATTTCGGAAACTACAAAAGCTAGAGAGCTGAAATTTTACATGAACACTCGTATCTTAGATACGCAGTACAAGTTTATTTTGTTTTTTCGATAATTCATCCCATTCCTTAATTATCGATAAAAAATCGAAAATTCGTTTACGTTTTTTAGGTTTTTTGAGCATAACTTCTACACCGTTTTAGCTTGAGACTTCAAATAGCACATTTAGATAGTTATTATGGATACGCAGATTTTGTAATTTTCAGATTTTGGATGCCACGCCCCCTTCGCCCCCAATTTGAAAAAGACGTATTTCAAATACTAGAGACTTGTAATTTGGCAAATGGACAAATTTGAATGCAATTAATATATTCTGAAAGTTTCATGAAGATAGTCCATCTAGAAACGGAGTTATAAGCGTTCAAAGTACAGCCCATCCCACCCCCAAACGTCGGCAGCAACTGCGCGGTTAGCAGAGGGCGCGTAAAATATACGTGCGGTAAGAAGAAGAATATTTTTTTTGGCAGGGTTCAGGGTATCTCGTAGTCGAGCCGTCTCGACTAGAGCCTTCTTACTTGTTTTATGCAGGGTTCAGGGTATCTCGAGCAGTCTCGACTAAAGCCTTCTTACTTGTTTAATTAAACTTTCATTAATTATGTAACGTTTGCCATATTTGTTTCTTGGTATTAACTTTTTTTGAGTAAAACAATAGTTTCATGGCATAGGTCTTAGCTTAAGACAGCTTCAATATTTGCTATGTTGGTTATTAGACAAGAATTTCACTACAGCCACGTCAAAACTGATGAATACATATAGACAAGTTTTTTTCATTCATTGAGTGTATCATATTCAATGACCTAATGTGCTTAAAAAGCTTAAAAAATGGTTTAGGGAAATGAATGTAACGGAATGTAGGTACATATATCTATATTATATATTATGTCTGTCTACGTGTGGACATGAACCATCTGTTTATATGACACCAACAAAAAAAGCTAGATGCTGGAAACTAGATATATACTCAATCTATATACTAATTTATATGTATATCTTCCATATATTATTATTTTAATTATCAATATATATTTTAATATCAATTCCATGATTTCAAGTTATTCATCCCTGACATCCTGTAAAAGTAGCTCAATTAAATTAATATTAATGCTGAGCAAGTTTGTGTATTTCAAATATGTACTTATAATAAAGCTCGTTAATGATTGTTCCTCAATTTGCGTAAATAATTAATGTTAATTTATCAAAAACCTCTCATATATCAACTTTGCACTTTGCTCAATTTGCATGACAATAAATATCATTATATGCACACGCATGAATCTTTGATGCACTCAAATGCGAAAATCAATTAAACGTGAAATTAAAACAGAACAGCATATACTAATTTATTAATAAATATTTATCTTCTTAATTTTTTTTATTTATTTATTTTGGTATTTTTACAAGGCAACTCATTTGATCGGAACACAAATTTGTTAATGCATCGTGGTATTAAAATTAATAAAAAAAATTAAAAATTAAAATTAATGACGATGTAGTAATAAGTATGTTTTGATATGCCACTCGCCAAAATAGAAAAGAAAATACATTTTTATGCAAACTTCTATTAAAATAAAAGTTCTTTGCTATATTAATCTGTTTAAATTTACATAATTGTATTTGTAAATATCAATAAAACATTAAAAGTATAAACTATATTTGCGATGCGAATTTACAACTGTAATATCGAAGTCTTTTATGAAAATAGTCTTCAGCCAGCGACGTGTGTGTTATTTCCGTGGCGGAAAGTCGTGATAGCAGTAGTAGGACAAGGGAAACAGACCAACTACTGAGCCGGGGTCATTCATCCTGCAAAGTGGCAACATGCCAAAGTGTTCGCCCGGCCGACTGACTAATGGCCTAGGAAAAACAGGCAGAGAGCAAGAGAGGGTAATGGACTACAGCTATCCAAAAAGTTCTACAGGGAAATAGCCTACTGGCAATATGCAAATTTCGCAATTTGCCATACCAGACAGCAGACCGCGATGACGACGACAGCAGCACAGGACGACATCCAAGGGGCAGTTGTTTGCTAGATACTGCTGCTGCTTTCTGGCTTATACCTGTCTCACTCTCACTTTCATCCTCTCTCTTCTCTCTTATTTGTCTCGAAGTTTGACCATTTTTATGACCGAATTGCGTTTTATTGCTCAACTGCTCAATTTGTAGCTGGTCGTATGTGGGACAAGCTGCATTGGTGCGGGTCCCACGCTGCGTATGAGCGAAGGCTCTAACTATAACGGTGACTGCACGTGTTCTTCTTACTTGGCATCTCGTTGTCTGAAGTTGTTCAACATTCAAAATAAGCTGACATTTTCTGTTGTCCATTTTTTATTATTTTTTTCTTACTTTTATACCCTGAGCCCATTGAAAATGGGAAATCAGGGTATAATGGTTTTGTTAAAAGTATGTAACACGCAGAAGGAGGCGTGGCAGACCCCACAAAGTATATATTCTTGATCAGGGTGGCGAGAAAAGACCTGACCGACTGTCCGTCCGTCCATCCGTATGTATGAACGCGTCGATCTCAGCAACTATAAGAGCTAGAGACTTCATTCTTTTTTTGTTAGGTCCGTGTATTGCACGTGGTATACGAGTTTATTTCAGAAAATCGATAACTTTTTTCGTTTCAGAGTTATCGATTTTAATATTTATCGAGAATCAGTTATAAAATTATATTTCGTTCATCTTTAGAGTTAGAGTCTCCAAGTCTTCTGCATGTATATAGATATTAATTTAATACAATTTCGGGTTTTGTTTGATTTTAGATACCGGCCATTGGGCGAAAATGGTTTCGCCCACATCCCCCAATTTTGAAAAAAAAAAAATCATAATACATATACTAGAGACTTGCAATTTGGCAAATAGGCACATTTTAGTGCTATTATTATATTCCGAAAGTTTTATGAAAATAGTCCATCTAGAAATGGAGTTATAAACGTCCAAAGTTCAGCCCAACCCACCCCGAGGCCACGGCAGCAACTGCGTCGTTAGTAGAGCGCGCGCTTATACGTATCATATTTTTTGCAGGGCTCAGGGTATCCCGTAGTCGAGCGGTCTCGACTAGAGCTTTCTTAATGATTTTTTTTCTGTTTATCCCTTATCGATTTTGAGACTTTTTTTACGCATAGCAGGCCAGGCATCTACTTATTCGTGAATTCGATTTATATAGCAAAGTGGCGAGGTGTGAGGCTTTGGAAAAACACTTCAATTGATTTTGAACTTTTATTGCTTCGGGTAATGTCAGCCGGCTTGGGTGACCGACTACTGGAGCCAGACGCTAGACCTAAATTCTTTCTACCCGCAATGCACACCCCTTTCGCGCTCCCAAATTCTCTCGCCCAGTGAAAGGTAGTCACATTATTTTGTGATTGCCGTCGCATATAAAGCAGTTTTTAGCCTCGTCGTTCAGGATTTGCCTCTTTAAGAAATATATAGAATTTCTTGCCTCTTTATTGTGAATCTGTTCAGTTACACCCTTTTACTCTATTTTTGTGTTTTTGTTTCAGACAAATTTTTTGATACTATAAAATTTCACAGGTTTTAACTAATAGTTTGATTTTATAAAAATATAATGTAAGCTGTGCTGTGCTATTATTAATTTTAGGTCCCAGAAATCGATCTGCTTTGATAAGAAGAAGAGCTTTGAAAAAGTTTGAACTCATTATTTAGCATAGGACACAAATGCCAATGATTCGTCATTTGATTCAATATTCAGAAAGGTTGGTTAACAAAGCACCGTTTTCTGTTATGGTGGCACTACCAAAACGCAGGGCTACGCCTACGTGCCGCCCCACAACAATTCACATGTAGGTCAAACTTACAGTAGCAAAAAACATTGCATACCCGCGGGCTCTGAATTTATTTCACGCGCTTGGCACATTTCGCTTGCTGTTTTCTTTCTGTGTGTGCGTCTGTTTTTTTTATGTTGATTCTTTGGCCGCTTCTCACGCGTAACTCCAGTCACCGCATGGCACCAACGAACGTTCCACCAGCTGTGTAATGCTCGTCCCTGAAATTTATACGCTCGACGCAGGCAAGCAAGTTGTATCTCTGCGGGCACATGGCGTGTAAAGCTCTCATTATGATGCTTAACACATACACATATACAAACATACACATACACACACACATAGAGCACACTCATTCGAGCAGATAAATGGCCATGCAAAACTAGAACTACTTACGCCTCGTCCTGGCACTGGGCCAATGGGAAAGGCATTGTTATTTTGTTTCTTTCTACTGTCTTTTTAGCCAAGTAAATTAGATTCACTGATAGTATAACCACAGATCGGACCGTTTAGATAGTCAAGGGCAAGAGCGAAGCCTGGCAAATTTTTATCATCTGCCATCGCGTGTCCATTCGCTTTACTATATAACTTTATCGATTTTGTCATAATAATTTTTTGGCTTGTTCGCGCCTATCTCCAGGCATGTCAATCAGCTTAAAAGTGGCTCCCGACCGAGAATGCCATTAAAAGCCGTTGCCTCAGCTGCTAAATGTTGCGTATATGCCGTGTGTAAAATTTTTGTTGCTTCTCGGTCAAATATATTTAAATTCATGATGGAAATCGTCAGTTTAATAGCATCTGCCATTTGGTTGCGTACCACCTCCATAAGCCAGATTATTGGATTTTTCATTGGTTGCAGTGCGCTCTAAGAGACAGTGGCATAAGAAAAGCGTGTAGAATACAACTCGATTTGTTTACGAATTTAATAGCTTTGCAGATGCAATGCGATGAAAATTAGTACAGCTAACGTGGCATATGAAGAAGGATATGTGATTCTTTGGACTTCGAAAAGTAAATTTAATAAAAAATAGAAAAAAACATAAATAAATAAAGATAACCGAAGCTATAAGAGAGACGGTAACATATTGACAGGCCGCCATCAATCACGTTTGACAGGCGATTGTATGCGAGGAACAACCACGAAAATTTATCAACAGGACATGCACTCAGAGCACGACAGGTAACAGGCAGCAGCAAAAGTAGTCTAATCCAATTACTCAACAATGACAAACAAGCACTGCGTAGGCGTGGCAGCATTTGGGACGCTAATGGACACCAACGAGCCAGAAACAAAAGAAAATACAGAGAGGGAAACAGTACCTGCTGCACTAAAATTATTTCGCAAATCTAACGTTTAAGTTATATTACTAAACATTACATTAACTGGTTGCGAGTGCAAATCCTGTTAGCATCCAAATTGAAATTCATTCGTATTCTAAGTTTTTTTTTTTTTTTTTTGTGGCTTGCGCCCATTGTTATCTTGCATCTATATGTATATATTGTGGTCGTGGTCGCCTGCATGACATTTCTATGGATGAAATTATAATTTTTGTTATCTCAATAAAATGACAAAGCAAACTAATATCATATAGTCCTTCGCAAAAGCAGGCTGTGGCATCAAATTGAAAGGGCGCACCCTTCACGTTTTCCCCCTATGGGGGTTGTTTCTGAACATTGTAGGGGTTTGTTATGTTCATTGGAAGTGCCCAACGGTCATGTTGTTGATGAGCTGAACTTCAATATCTCTGACAGCATATTGAATAGAAAAAAACTTAAAGACATGCTGATGGAGGAAGTATCTGCATCTGTAAATAAGGTTACACTTGGTAGAGCAACCCTTTTCTGTGTAAAATACATTCATCAAATAACAATTATGTCGTTTCTACTCAAATATTTGCCATTGACACTCACAAATCGGTTATGCAAATATGCTGTACGACAGGACTTGAAGGTTTCCATTAGGGCGCTCTACACAGAAATGCCTTATCTAAGGAATGACACACTTCCACATACACACAGGGAGAAACTAATTTCAATATCAAAACCGCTTTCAGATACACTGCATTAATATTCACTTTTCGGCTGGTTGACTTAAACGGGCTGGGCGTGGCGTTTGTTGAAAGAGCTATTGCAAAAAGAAGCGACAAGTTCAGTAGCCGCAATGTCCATCAACCCAGAACAAATCCCTACACACATACATATTACATATATATATACATATATAGTTAAACTCTCACACACATACACTAACAGACAAGGTCCAAAGGGTCAATTTGCTGCGCATCAAAAGGCCAAGCATTTGAGCTTAAAATAGTTGAATGCCCAAGCACAGGCGACAAGTTAATAAACATTTACGTTGTGCATCCAGAATATTTATAAACGCATTAAGTGTGCTTCACTTGAGCAAATATTTTAAACCCATTGAAAATGGGAAATCAGGGTATAATGGCTTTATTAAATGTAGGTAACAGGCTGAATATAGCGTGGTCCAAGTCCCGACCCCATAAAGTATATATATATATATATATTCATGAACAGGGCGACGAACTGAAGTTATTTAGGCATGTCCCTTTTTCGGTCCGTCTGTCTGTCCGTCAGTCCGTATATGTAAACGCGTCGATCTTAGAAATTATTTGAGCTAGAGACAGAAAATCGATAACTGTTTATCGAAAAAATTCGTTTTTCGAGAAACAGTTTAAAACTCCCATTTTCAATGGGTTCAGGGTATAAAAAGATCTCACACGTAAACGCTTCCCAGTTAAATTAGAAGTTGTGGACGTGTACTTAAATCTGATTTTTAAGTCAATCGCCAGTTGCACAGAAGAAGTTGACAACACTATTTGGTCTGCATTAGCTTATTTAAGCTGAACTGAAGCGTTTAAATAGCATTTAAGCAGCTTTATGACAGCGACGATTTGTAAAACTTCAACTTGCAGTCCCAAGTTATTTATGTAAATTACTTACAGTGGTTGAGCAAGGGAAAACTTGAACTTCTTTCATGTTTTCTAATTAAGTTGTCAATTTAAAAGTGTCGAGCGTGTTGGTAAAGCAACTTTCATCCAGATTTGCTTCAATGCAACTGCTGCTGTTGCAGCTTGTGGCTTAACATTTGGCAGGACAAAGTTTTCATTTGTTGCAACAGCAGCACCATCACCCACTATAAACGTTGAGGAAAACGGAATAGTGGAAAAATATATAAAAGAAAAGAAAAAGCGGAAATGTTAACTACTACTTTGACATTTGCTGTGCGTTGCCATCCGCGTTTGCATTTGTATTTATATTCGTGTTATGTCTGTGCCAAGTGGAAATTGCATAAGTGCCCAGCGCGACGATGCGCATAAATTGCCAAACCAACTAAATGAAACGGCAATCATATAAAAAACAAAGGCCAGCAGGTGTGCGTATAAGTGTTTTGAGTGTGTGTGGGGAACTTAAACCTGGATCTTAAATTTATGCCCATGCATTAGAGAGTATTATGAGAACTTCTCACTGCGGCCAACAAGCTGTGGTTGACTTTAAGCATGAGCTGTAGTAGAAATATAACACACACTATACACACGCATGCACACAACAAGCACAACTGTTACAAGAACTGAGTGTAGAACTCTGTGTCAGTTGAGCCAAAAGTTTGGGCCGTCGCAGCTAGGCGTGGAGAACAGCAAAAACACAACAAGCAACGAGAGTGTAAAATATTGTTTAAGAGAATTGTAGTTTAATAATGAAGACTGATGGATGCTCTACTAATGTGGGGTATTGCAGGTGAAAGTGTTGGAAAATAATTGCAAGCTAATGAGGAATTTGGAATGAATACTAGAGAAGGGATTAGATAGTTAATATATATGCACAAGATATATATACCTATATATGATTGACATTGCCGACATTGCCGACATTGCCGTAAAGCTAGCTAAAGAGTATTTAAAATACGAATAAATATTGTAGCATACTGTGCAGCGCATACCTCTTGCATGTCACTGCACACAGACCATAACAAAAATTACTTAAACTTGTAACATTCGTTATTTTTTCAGAGAGAGGTTGAATATGAGAAAGATGTGAGATACACTAGATGGTTGGTAACTCTACTGCATTCAAAGTGCAAAATTCAGTTCGTGAAGCAATGCGAGAAATACAAAAAGGTCACATAGTCCAAAAAGTTATTTTGTTAGTCCAACCGGCTTTTGGTTTGAGAGGATTAGGCAGCATAAGATCGAAATTCCCTGCGAAGAATGAAGTTGACTTTTTGGCAGTTGCTCACCAGAAAAAAATGGCAATTTATTTTCATATAACCATAACTTTCGAATTACGAAAAAACACTTAAAGGCTGCTAGGATGGAAACGTAAACGATAATAGACGCAAATCAAGTCTATATAGAAAAATTGTCACTTCTCGTTTTCTCATCTCCCGCTCTAGTCGTATCCATTCTTGCATTTTATCTATATTTTCTCTGGCTGCTGCTTTTATTGTCTCTATTCGGATTTATATTTTCCCTACTCTATAGACTCTCTCTTTCTCTATTAGTCAGTTTCTCGTCCTTAATAGCCTTGAGGTATGCATTAATTACTGTGACCATAAAAAGCTTCTCGACCGGCCTGGCTAGGGCGACGTGCGCGCATCGCATAGGAGCAACTCAAGATCGTTTACTTTGTATAACATTTTGAGTTTTACGGCCATAGAGACTATTGTTTTCTCGCCGATTTCTGCTGCCTATCTGTTCTTGCCACAGTTCTTTTTTGTACCTTTCATTCATTGATTTTCATTGTAATCAACGGAATTCTTCTGCTACGTTTATATATCTTACTTGTTTACTTTTCGCTATCATTGAATTTTATGCTATATTCTTTGCTTGTTTTAATTCAATCGAATGTATTCAATTTGTTGCTTTTTGATTTTAAGTCAAGGAATTATACTATTATTTTTCTTATACATAGATTATATATTTATATGTCTTGTCTGCTTTCTTAATCTTCTGAGTCTTGCCTTGCCTATATTTTGTATTGATTTCAATCTAAAAAAATAATGATTACATAGTTATTGCTTTTTAATGCTCCACTCAAACTTACTTGTTTTTTCCTTCAAATATAGCTTAAAGAATTTAGGTACTCATGTTGAAAGCTCATTTGTTTTATGACACGGTCTTAGCAGACATATGTGTACTGCCAATCGCATACAACAACAATAGACCCGTGTTACCTCCTGCTATCCGTGCACCTTTGCCAGCGCTCGTTTTACGATTTCCCCTGTTCTAGTTATTTAACACGCTATTCAAGTCAGACTACTTCTTGGTGTTGTCGCATTCACAACATTGTTTGCAGCTGCTCTTACCTTTGATGCCTTCTCTCACATATATACACGCACAACATAATTGCGCTGCTGCCAAAGAAAAAGTCGTTGCCTACTTTTTGGATAATTTATTTTTATTTTTGATATTCAAAGTGCCTCGCCATCAACTTTATTATGCGCGCCAAAAAGTTGCAAAATTAAGAGACAACTCCCCTAATAACAGCGACAACCCCTCTTCAGCAACTTTGCTGTCGTTATTGCAAGCAGCGCCCAACAACAGCTAAAAACCAAAAGCAGAAACTGCTGTGTGTATATGTGTGTACAAGTGAGTATGTGCATACGTGTGTATGTGTATGCGTGGGTGTATGAGTGTGTTCACCTTGTTTATCTCGTTTTGTTTTGTTGCCTTCTCTTTTACCATGATATGAATACAGCCGAAAAACGCTTGTTATTGGCATCTTCTTCTGTTAGTTTGCTTGCAGCACGATTTTGTGTGCCTGTTTCTGTTTATATTTGTGTGTGTATGTAAGAGTGTGTGTGTATGCTCACGGGCTGGTGTGTGTGTGACTACGCGTGTTGATGTGTGCGTTTGCGATTTTCGGCTTAGAGTGCGTACTGAGCAGTTTGCCGTTGTCGTCTGCTGCGCGCCTAGTGGGAATTATTTTATACGTGTGGGTGTAACGCACACAGATACAGCCTGCATACTGCTGTGTACGTGTGTGTGTGTGTGGCTGTTGTATAAGTGAGTTAGCCAACATGTTGCCAAACAATGTTGCTAGCGCAACTTTTGATGTCTGTGTTGCAGATGTATTACCGATATGACAGACGGAGAGAGCATCAATGGTTGGCATTTTTAAGCTGCTTAGCAACGGAGCCTGAGTTTTCATTTTCATTAAAATTCCAGAGGTGAATCCGCAAAGTAAATCCTTTTTGGCTGCCATCAATTTACTTCCCGTTGGCACTTGAGCAGTTGAGTGTGGGCGGCGAGCAAACAAAGATCAAATCTTATCGGCAATCATTTGATGCGCACTTTAGTGTAACTTTAGCAACAACAAGAGCTAGAATACATATACACACATACAAACAACATAATGAGCAGTAGTCTCGGCAGGTGGGCAGCCGTCTTATCAAAAGATATGTTCAGCAAACGGACTCCAACTCCAGCTCTGTCTCCAGCGGCATCGTCATGGAAATTCTTCATTAAGTCAACTTGAGCGATTTAGTAAGAGCAAAAAAGTTGATGTTATTAAGGAGAAGACGCAGGTGGTCGAGTGGATGAGCAACAGCTGTTGTTGCTGTACATGTTTGACGGTACATTTGACGACTGCGAGATAACGGTAAATGAATATGCTGCAATTTGCACGCCCACATAATGAGCGAAGGCGGGACATAGAATAATAACAATAGCAACGAACGACGATTAACAAAAGTCGATAAACAACAAGCCTGGCGGAAGGTGAGTAGCAGCAGGGCCCAGATAAGAATGCTACACTTGCCAGCGGCTGAACTTATTTTCTGTGTGTATGTGAGTGAGTTACTGCTTACATATGTGTATATGTACACGTGGGTGTGCTTGTGCTGCAAAAGTAAATTAAACCGATTTTAATTACGGTTGCCAAGACGATGAATGAAAATGTCAACGCTGAGCTAGTCGTTCTAGCAAATCTTTTTAAAGGCGACGTAGCAGGTGCGATAGATGAAGCAAAGGCAAGGGCAAAAGAAAAAAGACCTAAAAATAAGGCTACTTTTAAAAGCTATTCTCTGTTGCTAATGCCTACACACTCATATACATCAACAACAGCAGTAATGTAAATCATTGCATGTAAGTGTGTGTGTAAGTAAGCTCCTACGTAAAGGCGTCATATGAGACTTTCTTGTTGAAGCACCTACAAATTTGTGAAGCTGCTGTTTTTGCAGTGTTGTTGCTACCCGCTATTCAAAGCAAAGTCATGGCCAAGAGCAACAAAAATCACAGCATAAAACTGTTAAATGTAGAATAGCGATGCAAACTGCTGCCGCTTTTATAAATTGTTTTTGTTTCTTGCCATTTTTTTTATTTTATTTTTATTTTTGATCTCCCATTTATACCTTCATTACATTTTCTATAGTATGCCCGTAAAGGAGGCGTGAAAATTGAAAATGGGCTTTTTAATACCTAAAAAGTTGAACAGGTATACACAAAAAAAAAGCTTGAAACAGAATCTGTTGCGTGCTTATAAACTTTGTATTAACACTTAAGTTATCTATGTTAAGATATAATTATTAAGATAGAGTTTTAAATCTTTCAGTAAATAGGTTGATTAAATTATTTATTCGTTTAGTATTACGCATTCTATACTTTTAAAAAATTACTGTGGGCTGCAGCTGGAACTTCAGACTCCCGTTCGGCAGCGAACTTTCGCCGCAATGCCAGCTGCATATAAAACAAAGCTCAAATTTTGTACTCGATGACAAACTGTGACAGTTGACTCAAAACATGATGACAGCTTAACTACGGAAATTTGTGGCCCTGCGCTTTACACGCGCTACTTGAGCGAGAAGGGTCCCCAAAGTAACTGATGTAAACTTTAAGCAAAAACTGAAACAGCTTCGCGCACAAACTGCAAAGTTTGCGATGCATTTCGATGTGTTTTAATATGCGGCAATCGCACCGCTAAATGTCAACCAAAGTATCAGCCAAGGTGACGACAATCCAGTTGACAGGAGCCACATAATAGCATAAGATAGAGAGAGTGAGAAGAGAACAAGGAAATGTTGCAACTGCAGCTGAGTTGGACCTGTTTGCATAATGAGATGTTGCATAAACATAGGCTTTCAATGATTCATTTGCGATGGGTATGAAGCAAAGACAAGGTCAATGAACTTTTCGTGTGTGCAATAAACGAAACACAAAATTTAAAATGTTCAAGAATAGAATTATAAGTAGAAATTTAGTTACTTTTGGGATTCAATAAACAGAAGAAGAAGAACAAATTAAAAGTTCTAGTACGAGGTAGTATTTCTAATTTCCATTTATTATAGATGTACTATGAGATAGCTTAGGAAATACGTATGTTTCAATTATTGGTTTCAAATATGTAATCTAAACAAATATTTTAAAATCACGTAATACAAATTTTTCCATGAAATAAAAAAAAATATTTTTCTTATTTCTTATTAATTATAAAAGATTCAAGCTCTCTTTTCTTTTATTAATTATTTTGATGGCATTTCCAATTCCACGGTAACTGTCATTTCAAGTCTCATACTTTATTTTAGTTTTATAGAAACTGCTAACGGCTTTAGAACAGGCAACAAAACGTTATAAGCCACATACGATTTATAAAAATATCTCTATAGTTTTCTCGATACACATTTTTTTTCTCGATACTCCTTTGTTTGGAACACAAACTGAATTACAATCATTGGCAAAAATTTACCTGTAATAAAACTTCAGATTTTTCACAGTTCTCGCGATGGTTTATTTTGTGGCCACTTGATAAGCTTCACTCGCAAATGTTAAGCGTTTTCGGGACAAAAAATGATGCAAACGTTTTATTTTGATTTCTTGGCTATCTTGCCAAAGTTTGCGCATTCAATTCAATTACGATTGTGATTGAGAATAGCGAATGGCGTATAAATGTCAACACTTGGGCGCGAAATTTTTACGAGCGGCATTTGATTTGACAACATTTCTTTTATCAGCTGCTATCAGTCGGTGGCTGAGCATAAAATTAGTGCACATTAAATGCAAATCAGGTTGGGGCCCAGTAAGCCAGTTTGCCGGGCATTTGTGGTTTCTTGATAAGTTTTCGCTTTGCTTTATGACACTTTTTACACGACACGAAGATACGCACGAAGCTTGAAGATACTTTTAAGCAGATGGTTTACACTGAGCGTCGTCAACAGTTCTAGTTGAAAACGCGCAAGGAACTGTTTGTAGGAACTCTACTGCGCTGGCATTTTGTGAGTTTAAAGCGAAACTTGGTGTTGGCTTGGCAAACTTGGCATCCACCAGAACGCATGCGCTGGATGAGGCAGACTTCCAGGCTGCCTGATGTTTACTTAGCTGTGCAACTGGTGGTTGCCAACCAACAGGCAGCAAGGACAGACGTATTTACGTTTTGCTGCTTTGCTGCCTGTTCTGTCCTGTTCCCATGGGCAGCCATATGTGACGGCTTTGGCTTTGGCCTTTGACGAAATCAGGGGGCGGTGGCGGCTGACGTTGTCGTGACAACTTGATTTCTTTGTAATTTGGCTCGACCCCAGAGATTTTTATTTCAAATTGCTTTAAACTTAATGAAATTGTGATTTTGATTTACAGTAGCTGCCCTCGTCAACCTTTGAACTACTTATTTAAATGGCAAACTCCATGAAAAAGCATTTATCTAATTACGGCAGAGCTTAACTTTGAGTTGTGATTCAGCTACCGAAGTTGAGATCCAACTGAATAGCATTAAAACAAATCTGCTCAGATAAACTCACAGATAAAGACACTTATAGATGCACAAATACAGATGCAGTTACAGTTTGCAGAGTTTGCATACACATTGTTTATGCAAGCGCATTAAACTGGAACTCAATTGCCAGCTGTGATATGAAGATACAAGACACATAGATACAGATATTCGGCTCCTGCAGATGTACCCTTATCACACCTAGAACGCATTTCTAGACTTTGCCTGTTGCTGCTGCTACTTCTGCAGGTGCGTGTTGCGGTATTCTGTTTGAATACTTCATGAATTAATAGAGAGAAGTAAAGCCGCACAAGGAAACACCCTGTTTTGAGCCTCTATTTTTTTGGGTGACCAACAAGCTGTAAACAACTGTCCAACAACTGTAAAAGTACAAACCGTGAAAAGGGAGTCAGCCAAGCGCTAAATACGCAATAGATACAACCATGTCATACATAGATGCAAGCTAGCAAAAGGCAGCACATTAAACACAGGGAGAGAGAAAGAGATAGAGAGGCCATATGTATTTAATTGCCTATAATATGTTTTTTGCATTTGTTTTATCTTATCGCGTATCTGCATCTAAGGATAAATGAAAGATTTGTTGCAGTCAGGTATAAATAGAGAACAACAAAGTTTTGAATATAGCTTTCAGAAACTTTATTTTAATATAATGTTCTACTTTGTGAATTTTTATATTAAGTTATCTAAAGAAGTTGACATAGTACAAAAATTGTCCGAAATTAAAATAAAATAAAAATAAATATAAATGGGTTATAACCTTTAACAATATTTGAGACATTTTAGATATCATAACAGAAGTAAAAAAGTTTTTCTCCATCTCTTCATCTCTCATTTATCGATTAAGGTCATTGAAGCGCTTCAAACTGTAAACTCTAGCAACTACGCTATAATAATTATAGCTTATGCTATAATACAATTATAGCTTAACTCAAATAATTATGATTTAAATAAATTAAAAGTTAACTCAACTTCCATTGAATCACTCAGTCCATAGAATAATTTAATACTGTAGTAAAAATATATTACATTGCGAGTTATAGAATAGTAGCATAGGCTCTAGAGCATTTAAACTTTGCGTAATCAAGGAAAGTCGTTTTATCTTGTTTTTCGTCCGCAGCGTCGCGTGCAATTTTCTTTTTATTTGCAATCAATTTTATTTTTTATTTAGAGAATTGTTTAAAGTCGACTTTTTGTATTTATTTTATGTGTTTGTTTTCTCTAGATTGTGCTCCGCTTTAATGGCTTTAAATTGAAAATGGATTTTTTTTTGCTAGCGTAAATTGCGAAAAATGTTTTTTGACAAAGATGTGCGAGAGCAGCATCAACAACAGATGAAATAACAAAAATATAGTGGAGTCTATGGCAGCTGATGCTGACGTTTAATTTTCCATTGGCTATTATGATAGGAAAGAATGATTTCTTAAAGGTCAAAATTGATATATAAAGATATATATATATATATATATATATATATATATATATATATATATATATATATATATATTATTTCCGAATATTTATCTGGATATTCTACTGAGCGTACATTTAAAATCCCACCCGACATATAGTTTTGCACTAGTTATTTGTCTATCGAAATAAACTTTATTAAAGTTTTTTTTACAATAAATAGATCAATAAATAAATTTCAAAGACCTGCTTCAAACTTCAACCAATTTCTTTTTTTTTCGATCAAATTTGAAATTCCTACACTTTTCAGTTGCAAACGGAAATTTGATTTGTTTCAGATAAACGGCAATTTATTTTACTTATTTAAGTCGCATGTTTCCTGTTTGCCACCCACACGTCTCTCATCGGTGGCCCCCTCCCTAATTCAATTGCCAAATTGATTCGAACTTTTCTTCTTTTTTCTGCCTTTTCGCACGCTACGCTCCCTGGCTGGTATACGTTCCAAATTGCTGAGCCGCAGATAATTGAATGATTTGAATTTTTATATTGAATTTTTTGGAGCGTTACATGAGCGGCTTTTCATAATTTTAGCCATTTTTTCCTTTGTCATTTTTCTCTTCTGCCTATCTTTTCTTTTATTTTCTGTACTTTTGTATATATTTTTTTTTTTTTGCCTATTAAAATGTAGATTGTTAGCGAATTGGAAAATTGCTTATCAATTGACTGGCATATGATTTCCGGGATCAAACGCTGCCTTAATTGAATCCATACAATAGATAGGGGCACAAGCCAACCTCCCTCTCTTCGCTTCGCTTTTAAGGAGTTTTGGACTGATATTTAAGCTGCAATTAAACATTTTATGAAGTTTAGCTATAGGCAACAAAATAGAGTTGTGTTGTCGTCATGCATATATATCAATTATTTGTTTATTCTAATCAAGCATAGCAAATTTTCGAGCACAACGCTAAAAATGTATGGTATACAAGCCCGCATTGCTAGCAGAGATGGTTCAAACTGGAAGCGTGGTTATGTTAGCGAAGCGGCGAAGCAGACAGCTGATGGTGGTCACACGAACAGAAAAAAATTCAGACTTTATATTTAAGTGTCACAGTGTCTGTGTGAGCAAGGGAAAACCACATTTAGTTATTTCTTCTCAGAACGCAACTAGAACACATAAAAGAATTTCAAGTGCATTGACTGCGAGTATTGGGTATTGTTTCGCAATCGTATTCCAATTGAAAAGCAATACAAATACTCACTGCGGGAGCCACTTCAAAATCAAAGACAAAAGTCTGTTGCTCAGTCTATGTATGTAATTAACCAGAATTCACGCCATCGAATGTCGGAGATGCAAAAGGGCGTTTGTCACCCGCTGACCAGGTAAACCGACTGCCTGCGTATGTCTTTCAGCTACTCCATATGTGTCGCATGGCTCGACTTGCAATAAATTAACTATATAAAAAATTGAACACATATTCCTTGTGCATGTTGGATATATATATGCGCAGGCGCACAGCTTGACACTTTAGAACAGAAAATTTCATTGCAGACAAACTGACGCAAACCACATGCTGATTCTTTTCTTTATAATTATTTATACTATGCCCATAGCCACAGTCCAAAGCATCTCTAATGCAAAACGTGTGGCATTTTAATGGAATGGGAAGGGTGACGGGCGTGTCACAGGCAATCACACGTTCGCATGTGTCTGGCAGCTGTCTTTCAGAGCGAGAATAATAACAAAATACTCGCCAGCTGACAGTAATTGAAGTGTGACAATATTTCAAATATGATTACGGGCAGTTCGACTAGTTTCGAAAGCGTCGAACGTGTCGTCTGATGTAGAAGCAAATTACAAAACATAACACCAGCGCAATGTGATGCAGGTCAATTAGATGCCAAAAGCTGCTGATGGATTTGTGACTATATTGTAAAAGGGGGAGAAGCCTAGTGAAAATTACACAAAATTCAATCTTAAGGTATTGAAATTAAATAATTGTTGTTTTGTACTTAATAAGCTAAATATAAGGCTTGAATTCATTCATGCCAATTGTAGCTCTCTGGGAGGTATACATATTTATTAAATAAATAATATTTTTGAAATCATATTACTTTTTCCTCCTCATGATGGCTCTTTTTAGATCGATAATTGATATTGCTCTACTCAATACAATTTAAGTATTGAAATAAAATGCAGCAGACGCCTTGTTAATTTCTGGCATTACCCGCTACAGTTTCACCTTAACAAACAGCACATAGTGCGACAGAGAGAGAGAGAGAGAGAGAGAGAGAGAGAGAGAGACAGGGAGGGGAGAGAGAGAGAGGGAGCAAGAAAGACAAAAAATACCGCATAAGCAAGTCCTGAACGGGAATCCAATTCAATTCCAGGACACAGCTCATATCAATAATTCGGAAGTGCGGCTAGCATAAAAGTCAAGAACTTAATTTCCAGCTGCTGTCATTTTACGAACAATTTCAGTTTTATGACTTTTCACCCACAGTGAGAGAGGATATCCAAGAAAAACTTTCGATAATATCCGGCTTAAACATATATATATATATATACATATATACATATATAAATATATACATATATATATACATACATATCTACATACATATATACATATATACATATATACATATATACATATATACATGTATACATATATACATATATACGTTATTTTGTTGACTTTGTGTAAAGTCGCATCTTAAAATAAACAAAATGCATCTGAAAATGTATTTGATACACATTGATGCTACTGCAGCCGCTGCTCTTGATGCTATTATTGTATAGCATTGTTTTTGCAGCGACGACATAGACACAGTTCCACCTGTACAGATTTACAAATGCCTGCACACACACATACACGTTGTGACTAGACGTGATGTTTGCTATCAGATGCAACTGTCGACTTGCAGCTTCTGTTTTGGCGGAGCGCTTATCGGGCCAAACTCAAAGGTATTTTTGTGGTTGGTTTCTGTTTGTTATGCGCTGTGTGAAATCTGTAGATGGGGTATATTGATTGTAAGTGTAGTACTTCTAGTCTTTTTTTCTTCAACAACTGATTAAAGGAAAATGTATCTGTACAGGCTAGGAATGTACAAAAAACATTTTGTTTGCAAAGAGGTTAAAAAAGTTTTAATCAGACAGGAATCCCAAAACTTTACAATACATCTAAAGTGGTAAAAATTTGTATAGATATAAGCATTTTATTTCCTCAGAAATAACAGAGCTTTGAGCTTTTAGTCAAAAACTTATAATGAAACCGATTCTGTAGAGCTTAAATACAGCTCATACAGGGTACTTGAAGGTCGTTTCAAAATGATTTTTATATGTGTTGGTTTGTTTTTAGTTTGGTCTTAGTTATGTTTGGTTGGGTGTATATTCGTTTATTTTTGTTTTCTATCTGTCCCTCTGTCTGTTCTTCCGTCTGTTGATGCGTCTGTCAGAGGCAGGCAAGCGACTCCTGCGTTTACCTATGCACAAGTTGAGCAAATAGAGCCGTTAAGTGCTGTAGCAAGTTGCCAGAGCAACTTTGTATTATCTTGATAACAGCTCAGTTGCAATAGTTGCTGTTGCCGCTGTGGCAATAGTTGCACTGTTTCAGTTCCGCCTTGCTATTATTTATTCTGCTGTACAAATGACAAGGCTTCTTTATGCTTCCAATCCTGTGACATGATAAACAAGCTCAAAAAATGCACAGCCCCCCGAGTGGGAA
Organism: Drosophila stalkeri; assembly: GCA_035047405.1. Taxonomy (NCBI): domain Eukaryota; kingdom Metazoa; phylum Arthropoda; class Insecta; order Diptera; family Drosophilidae; genus Drosophila; species Drosophila stalkeri. The sequence continues at coordinate 20,896,347 of JAWNPR010000041.1, read as the reverse complement.
AGAGAGCTTTCACTAATGCCTGACTGCTTGCCTCCTCCTCCTACTTTGCCTACTTATATTACTTCTGCTGTTGCTATTGCTGCCTTTGGCCTGGAAGCTCTTTTCCTGTCGCTGATTTTCACATTTATCCTGTTAGTGACACCTTCTTTGTCCCCATGTTTTCCCGTCCATTCGTTCTCTCATCAGTTCTCTGCTGTCTGCATGTCAGTCTTCATTCACTTACTTCCCCCACTCTCTCTCTCTCTCTGTCTATCCCTCTCTTATTCACACTATGTTGTCGTCGTCATATGAAATTCAAAGCAACTGCTTGCATGTCTCTTATCCCGAACACACAATCTCTGCTAGCCGCAACCACTGTGAAAAAAAACGTGGAAATTGATTTTCTATTTTGCCGTGTGGATTCCAGTTTTTCTCTTCCCCCATCCATCAGTGATTGCAAGTGGCAGCTACACGTGATTGAGTCCTATCTTTAGTTTTGTCACTTCTACTGCTGGCAGCTACTTTAAATGTCAGCACGCTACTAACTCCACATTCCTCCTCCCACTCACTTGTTCTGCTTGCCAATTTTGTTGGTTTTACTTTCTTTTCCTTTTTATTTTTTGGCTTTCTAGGGTGCGTTTTCCATTGTCTTGTCGTTGAAAGGCTTATCCAACACGCGTTTTAGCTGCATTATACGAGAAGCTGGAGCAGTTTGCACTTGCCCTTGCCCTTTGCCTGAGCGCTTGCCCCTCTGATCCAGCTCCTTTTTTCAGTTAAGTGCAACACATGTTGGCACTTTGTGGGGATTTCATTGCACAAGCGGCAAATTTCAACGCATTTTCTGTGCTTAACGTGCACCAGCAAAGGGTTCAAGTTGATAGAGTATCTTTAAAGCGTTAGCAACTGACAGTATAGATAAGAGATTGGAATATTGAGCTAAAGTTGTATCGGAGTTGATGTAGCCCTGTCCGTCTGTCCGTCCGTATGAAAGTCGAGATTTCGGAAACTACAGAGCTGAAATTTCACATGAATACTCATATGTTAGTTACTAAGTACGAGCTTATTTTGTTTTTTCTATAACTCATCCCATTTCTGATTATTGAAAAGTCCATCTAGATCTCGTCCCTTACTATAGTCGCCTAAGCAAAAGTCGGAAAAATAACAAAACAAATTTAGGTTGTCTCTTTATCTGGGCACTTGTAAATCAAGATTTCCGTAAATGTATTTGCATATTCAACATCATCCATCCTGTCAAAAAAGAACACAAAATAAAAAACAAAAATCACTTTCAAACAATTTGAACAAAAATATTTTTCTGCGCGTCAACAGCATCTAAAATTGTTTCAGCTTGTAAAAATCAAAAGAACCACAAAGTTTATTTAAGGCTGGCAGCATCTCCCCCTCTCTTGTCTCTTGCCGCCTTTGGGTCTCGCCCAGCCCACAGGAAGAAACATGAAAACAAAACTTTTGCCCCTAACGCAATTTTTATGCATTTCTGCGCTTCGAGGACAATTTCAACATGGGACACATTAGCGCCTCTGTGGAAAGCAGGAAAATTGACGCGGCAGAACGTGGACGAAAGCGGGCGAGCTAACGACCCACGGCCTAGATAGGACATTACGCTTTAAATTTATGTGATTAATAAATTTCCATAATTTTTGGTCAGAAAGAAAAAATGCCTGCTAGGCATATACAATATAACACCGGAACTAAAAGCAGACCAGGCGAAAGCCTTACGACCCTACAAGGAATCTGGGAATCGTTTCGGGTCCGTCAGCAGAATTGCTGCATGTTCTGGCAATTATTTTGAATGCGTGCGCTCTGAACTCATGTTCAAACAGATGCAAATTAAAGATTTCCGAACCAAATGCTATATATATACTAATGTCGGTTACATTGAAGAGGCAACAGAACAGTACAACCGGTTATATTGTGTTTCCGAATCACAATCAAATATGCTTTGTACCTCAAACTGTTGTCTCATATGCTCAACTCTCTAAACCTAAAGAGTATGTATAAGCTCTATAATATAAACGTTTCTCCAGCAGAGCTCAATGCTCAATCTTAGATGCTCAATCTTCTTTTTCTACTCGCATTAAAATAATTTTGTATGCTTAGATGAAGAGCAGGCTAAAAAAAAATGGCAGTAGGGCGCGGCGAATTACTAAAAATTATTTTGCATGCCATAAAAAACGAGGCCAGCTGAATCTGACGCAGGGACTGTGAGGCGTGGGCGTGGCTGTGACTGTGCAGTAGCAGTACAACTGGGAGCAGTCAGCCAAATTTATGACAATTTGCGCACATCGCATAAATCCTGGCAATTGTGTACGGTTTTTAATGCTAGTTAAATCGACTGAAAATGACAGTTTAATGATTGACATGCGCCGCAGTTGCCACTGTGGTTACGACTCAACGGACAGAGAGTCAGAGACAGAGCCAGTGCCAGGCGGCCAATATGGGTTCAATGTGGGCATTGAAAATGGTAGCGGGTCTCATGACGAGGGCGAACGTTTCAAATGAATGTCAACTGTCTGCTTGAGTGCCGAATACATTCGTTAAAGGGGCATCACCCGGAATAAATATGAAAGTACGGGTTTTGTGGAGCGTAACGCCTGAGAGAACCAGCGATATGGTCATTCGGGTAGTTGGCCGGCACGCCCACATGTCAGTCGCATACAGAGCCAACAGTAGCAGCAGCAACAACACCAATGGAAGTAGAAAATATCTACATCAACATGAACAGCAGCTTCAACATCAACATCAACAGCAACAGCAACATCAATGTCAATGTTTATGACAGGCATAGAGGATTAGCGGGCCAACCAAACGGAATTGGTTTTAAGATGAGAGTGAAACAGGGTTGATGCTATCACATTATGCAAAATGTATGTTCAAATGAGCTGTTCTCGTCTTATCAGTCAGCGAACATATTGATAATAATCACCTTCTGAATTGGACCCACTCCCAAACATATTGCCTTCCATCATTCAGCTTGCTAAATGTGCATGTGCATGTGCATGTAAACTGAGCTCATCTTATCAATCAGCAGAGGGTCGACTATTGAGGGGGGTATATGTTGACCAGTTGACTGCATGCGACCTCCCACTGAATAGGGACCACACTTGAGTCTGCTGTCTTCAATCATGACTGCTGATTTCATTGTGGATAAGTGCTGCATTCCATTCCGTCTTGATGCTCCATTGTCTGCCCGCTCGTTCGGTTTTGTCGAGTCTAGCTCTGGCATGAAAATGACAAAAACGCACTTGAGACAAATTGTGAATTTATTTAAGCATCTTTTTCAAGTGCGCTTAAGCACAATTTGTGTGCTCAGTCTCGGTCACAATTGCAAAGGGGCCAATTGCGGAGCATTGTTTGAATGCGCATTTGATTCTAATAACTACTGGATGATGATTAATTACGTGCAGTTCAAGTGACTGACGGAGCGTCCACTAAGTGACGTAGGCGGACTCACGAAAGCTGATCAACAACTGAGGCGAACTAAGCTGGGTAAATTGTACAGCTCATCAAGGGCCATAGGCAATGATATAATCTTTGATGAATACAAAAAATAGTTACAACGCTTTCCATTGCAATCGCAGATGTGAGAAGAGATGTACATGTAATGAAGCGATACCAGTTTAACTGATTATAATTTATCAGTTGAAAATGGCTTGTTATTCAAACGGATATTCACACAGCTTTAAATTATAAAATCTTATGGAAATTACTGCTGGTGTGTTTTATTCCTCGAAGTTTCTGTATACTCTCCTTGATTTTATTAAGAGTATATTTATTTTAAGCCATGTCTCACTTTGGTTTCTAGAAAAAGTAATTTAGAATTGAATATATATAGATAGAATAAAAAGATAATATCACTCCATTGAGTCTACCTTCTCATTAAAATTTTTCGCTAAGTCAGCAAATAAAAAAAATATAAAGCCAATATACTCCCTGAGCATTTTCTAAACAGAGTATTAAGACCGTGAGGTAATCATCACCAAGGTATCATTTTCATTTTTATACCAAGCTCCCGGAAGATATAATAACCTGGCAACAGGGTTGCTGAATCAGTTAACTAAGAAACCAAGCAGACACACACGTGAACAGGCGTACGACGTAGAAACAGGGGCAGAGTAAGACGCATCTATACTCGGTTCAAATAGTGAAATATAGATTGGATAGGGCAGCACTCAACACAAATTATAATAACAGTAATTACGCGAAGAGTATGCTACGCACAGAACACAACAGGGGCAACTTTCGTACTTCCTACAAAGACCCACATAGAATAAAGCAGGAGCGCAGCCCTTCGACCAAGGCTCGCAATTTGGCAACATTGAGAATATATACATAGTTGCATGCGGCTTATTGTAACTCGTCGCGACGCGTTTGATAAATGAGGCCACGTGCCTTATCAGCAAAGGCAAACAAGCAACGGACATAACAACAGAAAGCACCGAGATCACGTCGAGTGGGCAGAAACTCCTGTCCTGTGATTATGCAGCCATAGAAAATAGATGTGTGTTGAACACGAAAACCAATTTGTAAAAGACAAAATGCAAAGTCAAAGGGTGGGTTCCACACAATATCTAGTTGCGGGGGTGAAGAAATGAGACAGTGAAAAGTGTGATCAGAAAGAGGGGAGAACTGGAGGGATATATATTTTCGTCACACAAATAAAAAATTATTGAGAATACATGGCTTGATTCTGGGATGTGATTAGAAAATAGTTCATAATTTAACTGAGATTATCCATGGCTAGATTATCCATGAATAATATTTTAGGTGTATATTATGTTGACTATACATTCATTTCATTTTAAGCTTACCTATAGAAGTTATGCTATTCTATTCTGCTCAGCTAAAAATGAGTATTGCTCATCAATTCTGCTAAGCTCTATTCTATTTCGACATATTCATATCCTATATCCTATTCAATATATCTTCTTCGTTCGTTGATTTATTTACAGGATTTTAGTAATAATAATAAGAATAATAAATATGATATTGAAAGCAAGTGAAAATACACGAGAAACCAAGCAAGTAAGTACTTGCCGGACCCTCTTGCACGTGCCCTAAGCCACAAAGATCCCTGAGGACTTTGGCAACATGTCGGCAGGGCTTTTAGCTCTGCGAGCTTTCCTTTTCTTTACCTTTTTTTCATCCCTTTTACATTTTAACTTAGGTTACCTTTATACAAAAATCTAGCTGATATCGGGCTTTCATCAATTTTTCGTTGCTTTACATATATTTTGGCAATCAGACAAATAGTTGCCGTGCGCGCGTGTCCTAACAGAGTTTAGAATTAATATAATGCCTGATGTCAATGGACGCAGATGAGCTGTGCGAAGGTGGTCGACGGTACAGCGGCCCAACAACTGCGACAGCGACAAAACATCATAATTCAAAAGTTTCATTCAAAAACATGACGTTTTCATTTCGACACGCGTCCGCTCCCGTAGCATAAGGGCCGGGAGTCAGGGTGAAACTCCCGAGGGTGGGACAATGGTTTCAGTTTACGGTGAGAAACCCCGCTTCGAGTCTCATTTCTGTTGCGTTATCATAATGATAATTTCATTTGGATTTTAAGTGCTGAGAAATTAGGTTTATGTAAAGTTCAATTTTGCAGTTTGCCGAAGGACGAGGCAGGACTTCAGTCAAATGTTGCCTTGTCACGCAAATGCACAACTTAGCAATAAGCGTTGAATTGTTATTGCTGTGCGTGTGTATGTGTGTGTGCTGGTCGGTGTGTGGTCAAGCTTAAAATTGCACAAAATGCAGCGAGGAAGCGCTAGTCTTAGCAATAAGGGTTGCATACAACAGACAAACTGTAAAAGTTCTTGGTTATCTAGTAAAACTGATTGATGACTCATGCGATGTAATATGCCACATGTACACTGTGTGTGGCATTCATTTTAAAATGCCCCACAGCACAGAATGTCAGATGTCTAATGGAGAGGCTTAGTAGCAGCTGCCACGAGCTGACAGTTTAAATACACAACAACTTATGGTCCTTGGGGAGACAAAAATGAAAAACAGGGCTTAAGCTTTAAATGAAAAGCCATTAAAGAGCTTACGAAAAATAACCGTTGCCTGTAAAAGAAAAATCAATTTAATAATTCAAGCTAAATGCTGTTCAATTAATGGCAGACCACAGCGCGTAAGTCTTTTGCCCAGCAGGATGAGGCCAGCGGCACCAGCAGGATAATTCTCACAGCTACGCTGCGAGACAGCTGCGCTAATGGAGCGGAAGTCAGTGATGCTTAGCTGACGACCTGCTAAGAATGGCCAGACATCAGAACTAATAAATTTTCGACGTGGGACATTCTAAAAAGCGTAATTGAAGCATGCGGCAAAACCCCAAAGACGAACAACAATAAAATCGGTTTGACTAAACTACGAGCGCAATTCGCTTATTAAGGAAAAAGGAAAAATTATATAAAAGGACGAAATATGTTGCCTCTATATTAAGGAAAAAGGAAAAATTATATAAAAGGACGAAATATGTTGCCTCTATATTCTACCTGCTGATGTGGACGTGGCTCTAAAGTAGAGGCGTTGGCCGCTAATAGCATTTCTATTTGCTCACTTTTCCGAATACCGGCGGCCGCTTTCATCGCCACACAATAACTTCTCTCAGCAAAGGACAAACACATATTACTAAGAATTTAACTAATTACACATTAAAACCAATTTGGAAATCACATTAACAACAATGGAACAAATTATGAAATTGATGTATGGAACTGGATATATTAAACATTAATAAAAATGGAGTAGCTTTTATTTATTTATTTATTTGTTTTTTATAATCATAATATACATCGTTATACATACAATATATAAAAATGTTTCTTAAAACTGATCATGTCAAACCAATTCATAAACATCTAAATCAATAATGTTTAATAATTCTAAATATTTGCGCCTTAAGACTTTTCCAATCAATTGGCAATGTCAAACTTTTCTCCTAAAGCCACAAATCTTGATTTGCCAAGCACGCAGAAACACGCAAATAGAATTGGAAAGCTTATCGTGGAAAATCGGCAAATAATAAGAGAAACGTCGCGTTAGATTTATGTCAATTGACGCATTTCGAAGTAGGTCCGGGGTACACAGAGAAGAGGAATTGCAAGAGAAAAAGGACGAAATTCCAATGTTGGATCTGTGTGTAAATGTGCCTTTAATGGCGCTTTGTCATCATCAACATTTGTCCTCGTGTCGAGTGCATAGTCGTCGGCATACTAGCATATGATTTATGAGCTCGCCTCGACACCCACGCACACTTACTCTCTCTCTCTCTCTTCCTCTCTCTCTTTTCCTCTCTCTCTCTCTCTCTCTCTCTCTCTCTCTCTCCCTCTCTCTCTCTCGTTCCCTCTCTCTATTTCATGTGTGTGTTGTGCCATTTTTGTGGTCTGCTTGAAATGCCGCAGCCAACTTTTGATCTTAACTTCTTTTGGCTTTGGATACTTTTTTGGCTGCCTTTTGTCGTGTGCCTAATGACAATTTTTCATGTCGCTTTTCCACACAAATACACATAATATTCACACGCACATACACAACCACACACACACACAGTTTTCTATTGTAACTTTGCTGATGCATTGATAATGGTCCTAATCATAATTTATATACCAAGTGCTGGCAAAGTTTTTTACTTTGCGCTCTTAGCTTGTTTTATTTTACTGATTTGATTTATGTATTCTTGTGTAGTAGTAAGCTGCGATTGGAACTTAGCCAAACTCATAATGGAAATCTGAAAGAAAACTTAAATGAAACTTCAATTCCGTATCGAACAGCTATGTTAATTATACAATTCCCTTAACCATTTTACTCTTGACATTTGCAACTTTTCAATTTCTCAATTGATAGTATGAGAAATATACAATTGCAGTATTCTGCCTTGAAAAAGACAATTTGATTACGTACCGCTGACAATTGAATTGAGAGCCATCAATCAGGCTCCAATTGAGCTGCAAAAGATTTAGTGTATTCATCTTTTAGAATTCGAAATGCAACAAAAGATTGTCAATTATTTTGATGGCAATATCAATAAAGTAATTGAGACTGGCGCCGAGCTAAGCAAACAACAGGCGAAGTTCTCGCCAAAAGGGGTTCAGCAAGGACTACACACTTATGCGGGCTTGCAGTTATGCAAATACAGATACAGCTGCAGATACATCTACAGATATGACACATCTATACATCCATCCGAGCTAAGGGTCTGAGTGTGCAACAAGAAAATATTTACATAAGCAACGCTCACATTTGAAAGACATCAACGCGCTCACAGAAAAAAGGGGTTAAATTGATGTGCTGAATTACCAAAATAAACACAAAGACGAAAATACTTTTACCAGTCAGTCCAGCGGTTAAGGGTATGTGGGAGTCGTTGCTAGTCGAGGAGGCGGGGCTTAATTGGTCTGCTTTGTATCTGAAAGATACGCCACTGCCACACACACACATAACACAACTCACTACAGACAAGAACTCTGACAACTCTGTCGCTCACTGCTTATGACAGCTGTCGGTTAGGCTAAAAGTTTTGTTGTGTTTCCAAAAATAACAATGAATATAGTCAGGAATGTGAAAGAAATGGGGTGCTACTGTGAGATGTATACCCTGTTAGAAATGTATATATAACTTAATGCAATCGAAAAAGAGTTTGCTTGATTTCTGAATACTCTGAATGTTGGATTAATAGTTTATGGTTTCACCATTGAAATGGTTCAAGATATTTGACTATTTAGAAATCGAATACTCTTTTCCATTCATAGTCAAAAATGGAACAAATTCATTTATATTTAAAAACTCAATTAAATTGCCACTAAAAGAGAATGCATGTTTAATTAAACGAATTTAATATTAAATTTTTTTAAAATTAAAAACAAACAATGATTTGATCATGCAAAGATTTGTTATTATATTTTTGTCTGTTTAAAACCCACGAAGTAGATGTATTTATTTTGGGACGTCATAATTATTAAACTATTTAAAACTTACTAATTTAAACTAAAATAATAATAAAATTAATTATTGCGCTTATTGAATAAAGTCTTATCTTTAATTATCTCTCAATTAAAGTTGTTGACCGCATAACCCTTTCACAAATAAGATATTTAGTAAAAAAAACAACTCCATTGAACACCAATTTAAATTAATCCATCAATTATATATCAATTTATATATCATATGGATATTTTGTTCAAGTTACTACATTTAACGAACATATTCAGTACAGAGTTTATTTATTATATGGCGACTTCATTATACATCGATTTCAGTTTATGAAATGAAATTTGTATTTTCTTTTAATTTGCTGGCCCTATGTCGGACTGCCTGCTGACAGCACCGCATTTAAAGTAGCCATTGTGCCGCGATGTATAATACGTATGCGACACAGGTAGAAGCCGAGCAGCTGCCACAGCAAAATTGGCTTGGTCCGACACTGATTCGTTCTGCCTGCTGCATGTTGCGGTTGATAGACGACATGGCGCGTCCTTTGGCAACGCTTCTCAAGGAAAAAACGAAATGAAACTCATTATTTCTCGTTTGTTTTCAATTGCAACGTCATTAACTCTATGATGCACTATAAATTTCAGTACATTGCAAAAAAAAAAAAAACGTCTAGGCTAGGGTCTCGATATGGGTCTCGAGTAGAATACTTCACTATAGACAATGGCAGCTCGTTCAGACATTCAGGCACTTGGCATTGTTTTCGCATTTCCCATTTCAACTTTCTCATTTCTTTGTGCCAGTTTTTAACATTGTTATCCTACAGGCGCAGCCTTGAAAAAAAAAATTCAGCTCTATATATATATATATATATATATATGTGTGTGTGTGTGTGTGTGCTTATACCTCCTCTGTTGAAGGATAGTGCACATTGCCTTTAACTTGAAAATCGCATTAAGCGGATTTTGCAGTTGTCCCGTTTTACGCCTCTGTTTATCTTTAGCCGCATCTCTTCATCTTGTCATTCATCGGGTATCTTGTTTGTCTTGGTTGCAAGGCGATTAGAAGGATGCGGGTGTAGTTGGCTTAAGATATTATGGCTACTTCTGTTGCAGGGTATTGGCTATTGGATCAGAAGTCGGTGTTCAAAAAGAGCTGAATTGAATGCATGCGCCTTTGCCTTATTTAACTTTGTCAACTGCCGCTTCGACTCATATGCAAACAGAAATCAAATACTGAAAACTTAAGTTGAAAACATCTTCATGTTTCAGAAGAGTCCTGTTTTGTGTCGAGTTTGAGCCCTTAATGGCATCTGTCATAATGCCCTTAGAAGCTAACTCAATTTCCGCTGATTACCCTTATGAGAGATAGAGAAGAGACATCAAACAGGACATGTCTAAATTTCATTAATTCCAAACAAATACGACTCCCATATACAAACTTACTTCCTCTACAGCTGAGCTCTTGACTAGCCTGTTGTCTATGATGATGAAAAATATCAAATTTCTTAAACATATTTAGGTGCAGCTCTCAACTGACAGCAGTTGGTCGCGCCCTTTGCCTATTAATTCTTAAAACACAAGCGAAATGCCTGTTGAGTAAAAGGATAACGAGCCAACAACGCACAAGGTCTCCATGCACATGCCTTCATTTCTCATAACATACATATATATTTGGCAGGCAAACTAGCTGCACCTTGAAAGGTCGCTTCGCACAGGAAGCGACTACACATTCAGCTCCCTTTATTTATAATATTTTCTGGTTCTTCTTTTATGTACTTAAGTGTAACATTCTCACTTGGCCCTGACACCTTGTAGGCGCAGTGTGCTAGAGATGAAGTAGGTGAAGTAGCAAGACTCGACGTAAAGGCGTATCCTTTTCATACTCATTCACATAGTAACAAGAGCATATTAGTTTTATATAATGCCATTTTGTTAGGCATTTGCTTGACATTTAAAATGTTTTTATGTTTATATACTTTAAATATGGTCGTGTCTGACTGGTATTCACTAAACTTTCATGTCATGCGATTATTAACAATAATATTTATTATGATACTAGACTTGAAATTTGAATATGATTTTTTATACTTCATACATCACCGCCTTTTGGTAGAATGAGAAACAGCCGATGCGTCGGCTTTACTTGATTTTATTTGTTTTCTTCTAAAAAAATTGAGAAATCGTCACACATTTGTTGTAGACGGCAAGAGCCGCTTCTCCCTGGCAGCTATTACATATGATTTGTGCACATGTTTTGTAGTCCATTTATCATTAGGAGTTTTCCTTCAGTACTCGGAAAAGTGGGTCACCAAGGCAAGTCCTGCATCTTTCTGAAATCTATCACTAATGAGCAGCAGTTTGAGTGTGAAAGATGTGTAGTCTACGACAGCACCGCTTATAACGCAGTTCTTCTCATTGCTATAGCTTGTGAGATAATACCCGCAGCTTGTTTCATATATACACATAATAAAAAACCATTTCGACTTGTTACTAGGTCATGTCTCCCTCTCTCCCTCTCTTTCTCTCTCTCTCTCTCTCTCTCTCTCTCTCTCTCTCTCTCTCACTCTCTCTATCTATTTCTCTCAACTTATCGTCAACCAATTCGTCATGGTCAAACCCTCCAGATTTTTGCAGCTGTTGCTACTGCAAATTGTTTCAACATCTGATGTTATCTCTTAGCGCCTATATCAACAAATTTTGATCAACGTGCTTCCGCTTTCTCGGGTTTAGCAACCAATACACAAGCAGGACAAGAGGGCAAATCAACCGCAGTTTCCCTCTTTCCTTTTCCCTCTGTCTAGGGGTTTTCACGCTACACATTTTTCCATTATCCTTGCTCTGCGATTTTTACTTGCTCTTCACGAGTTTCATTGTTCATTAAAATAATCAGAATAAAAAAAAATGTGTTTTTTGAAGTAGCAATGTAAATATATAAATATCCTGTCTATCCCTAAATTTATCCCGGCGACGATCTCGCCTTCTGCTTTGTGGTTTTTGTCTTTAATCGAGTCACACTTCGGCTATCATTCGCTCGCTCGCATTTTATCACGTTTTTAATGGAGAAGTTTTTTCTTTTTTCTAGCATTTAAATGTATCATGCATGAAGATTAACCGGAGCCCAAACTCATTTGCAGTGCATGCAGTGTCTGCCTCAAATTAAATAGATATAGATAATTTCAAAATTAAACACACGACTTAATGCTCTTATAGACGAAGTGCTGTCGAGAAAATATATATTAGCTGCTTTGATATGGAACTTAAAGTATAAATAAACAAATTACGAAAACAACTCATTCTATCTATATTCTAGTTGCATTATTAAAATGTTGTGGTGAACAACTTTTTACTGTCTAATCTTTTGATTATTTAAAGATTGACCTAAAAATGTATCCCATTTAAATCCAATATCAGTTTAGATACGTCTTCCGATCTATTACATATTTATAATACTCTCTGTTAGGGTATATATAAGACTTTCAAATGGCTGCTCATTTAATGTTCAATGCGTGTAGCTCGGTTTGTAGTTGTAAGGTTTAGTTTTTTTATTTCTTTTGTTGTTGTTAGTAATTGCCGGGCAGGAAATTAGTTATTCAGCGCTCGGGAGTGTGTCTAATTTATGCACCATATAATTGTTTATGCTGCTGAAAAAATCGTTTTTTATCGTTTATTATTTCAGACAAATGGCGCGTAGTAGTAGTTTGAATCGTTCATTCTTGTTAACTAATGTGGGAGTTATCTAGATGAAAGAAAGAAAATAGGGGGAAAACTATTAAATATATTTGATATGTAACAAAACGTGTGAGAAATTCAGAAGTTGCCACAAATGTGGCAACTATCCCCTCCTTTGGACATCTCCTTTCCTCTATCTATTTTCTTCGCCCTCTTAATAGAAACAGTAACAACTAAAGCTTGCTTTGGAATTTTATGTCTTTAATTTATAAATTACTTATAGATAATAAGATGTTTGATGTCTGTTATCATCAACTTGATGGAAGACAATGGGAATTACGGACAGACAAGTTAATGCCTGAGATAACAAAAAAATTCTAGAATCCGTATCAAAATTATTTTTCATATCATTTTTCCGTGGTTTTTATTGGAAAAGCCAACAACGTTTTGGTTAAACAACTGTAAATTAATCAAACCAAAATGTTTGAAATTCGTTTTCAAAATATATGCACGCCCCTTTTATGCATAAACATAAGCCTCATGGTTCCAGTACACAATCAAAGTGATTTATGATATAAAGAGGTGCATATGCAGAGGGAAAAACATTCAAACCTTCGAAAATAAACAAAAAATCAGAATAGCAATTAAAAATCTGTTGAATCTAGCCGACTGACATAAAAGAAATATGAAAAAAAAATAAAAATAAAAATTACTATGGGTATACACACCCATATATATGCCCATATATGTTTGCAAGCATGTAAGACAAACAATATTATAAAATAATACGGTTTTATTGCCCCAAAACATTATATTTGAATGCTGTTCTAATTTTAAAATTTTAATTCCTTCACACATGATTCTTTAACTATTTATGCGGCTCATTTAAAATGAAGGATTTCCAGCAGTAAGACACAAAGAGTGAGGGAAGAGATAGTACGTGAGAGGTAAAAGTAGATAGAAGAAGACCACCCTAACAAATCATTTATAAACATAATTGCTGAAGGCACTTGAACCAGCTCTTTGGTTTAACATAAAAATTTTGAGTTAACGGCAAACAAAGACACCGCGGGAAATACTGTAAATGAAAATGAAAATTAAGGCGTAGAAAGAGTATAAAATGAATTATATTTGACTTTTTTTAGGATAGCATGTTATAGGGTATATATGGATTGTTTAAGTTGATTGTTTACTGTTGTTTTTGTTTATTGATCAGTGGAAAATTAACAAATATCACAAATATGTATTAATTTAATTCAGTAATTTAATTACCTTTTTGTTGATAACTTGTGAAAACATAAATAAATTTTAATATTCTGGACATATTAAATTTCAGAATCTACAGTTTTACAGGGTATTAAATCGGCGTTCACTTTTGTTCTACTATATCGATTTCGTTTTTGTGCACTGCCTGTGGCTAGTTTTATGCATTTCAGAACAGACAAATTGTTGTTGAAGAATCGATTTAACTACATTTTTAACACTTGCGGCACCCCCAGCGAGCAGCGTAGCTCAGCTATGGGAAAATTAATTTCCAGCATACTAAGACGATGCAGAATGAGAAGAAGAATACAACAAATTATCCCCAGTTGTGTTAAGAGCACATCTAAACTGTTATTTGTTTAAGTTGTTTCAATTTATTATAACATTTATTTGGGGCCATAAATTAAATGGAGAAAACATGATCAGCTCTTGTTGGGTTGGCCAGAAAGTAATGTTTGATGATGAAGCTATTAGAGGCAAGAAGAAAGGATGCCAGAGGAGGGAGACAAATGTTGTATTCCCCTAGATGCAGTTAGCAGCTCACCATAAGTGCAAATGGCCATTAAGAACAATTTAGGGTAGTGCGACAAATGGAAAAGCGTTCGCAAAATATTGCAAATTACTGCAAATGCTCGACAAATATTTTGCGCGGGCGTGGCAGTGTAAGTATGTGTATGCACAGCTGTTTCTGAGAATCAAAGATGGCATGCCATATCAATTTCATGCAATTGTGTAAAAAGTAAAAACGATGTAAAGGCAAAATTAAAGGGAAAAATTGGTTAAGGAAAAGCTTTTTATCTAATGAAATTGAATTTGTGGCACTTGAAGCGAGGTAAGTGCTTGCCACAAGGGGTTGCAACTTGATTTATGAATGCCACTCGATGTCTCCTGCAAACGCTCGGTTCCCATTTATAGCTGCAATTTATATATTAAACAGTGCACAAATTCAATTTTCGCAACTGTTGACAAATCAGATATGAAAAGAAGAATGGAGGAAGCATAGTATATAGATTTATTTATTATTTACCCTTCACAATTTGAACATTTGTTAAAGCGACTTAATAATATCATAATCTAATTATAAGCAGAGATTTAGCTCTTGGATTTTCTCTAATTGGGCGTTAGCTTCTATTAAATCGTCTTTGTTTGACAGAGAGTATAAAGAATGACCAGAATGTGCGCAAATTCGAACAAATTAATATTTTCAACTGTTTAACAGATGAGGGTTGAGGGTTGAAAAATGTTTGATTAATAGTAAATTTGAGGTGTTAGAAGGGAGACCAGGAATATCAGAAAAGTTTGATGATGTCTTTAATTGGAGCAGCTGTTTAGGAAAAAAAGAGAAAGAGAATACAAAATAAGTACTTTCACATATATATAAAATATATTAAAACATCTTGGTTGCTGAGGTAATTAGGCAACAAAGGCAAGTTTTCCTCTTCTATATAACCAACATAGAGTTCCAGCCTCCAGTCTCAAGTCAGGCGGCAACTCAATTAACGATGTGGCACAGCTCGTAGAAAAGCCAACAAAATCTTGGAAGCCACAATACGAAACTCATAATTTGTAGAGGTGCTAATAAGTTGCACAAATAATTTACAATAAAAAAAAGGAATGGTATGGGGACTTTCAGTAAAATGTGGCTGCAGGAAAGTAGAAAAAATTGACTTCAATTAAAATTTCATAGTTGGCTGTATAAACAGCGAAATGAAAAGCGCAAAGGGATAATGATAATTACGGCGGATACTGCAATGAAACGCTAAAGTTGGTAGACGCAAAGAGATAGGAAGAGAGAGATAGAGAAAGTGAGGACGAGAGAGATAGAGAGAGAGAGAGAATGAGGGAGAGAGAGAGAGGGAGCGACAGAGGGAAATATGACATCCTACTGAATGAGACTGTAAAGTTTTTGTTTTTATTTTATGCGGAGCAAAATAGAAAAAGAGAAAACTTTCGAAAAAAAACAACACAAACAAGTAAGAAGGCTCTAGTTGAGACGGCTCGACTACGAGATACCCTGAAACCTGAAAAAAAAACTAATATTCTACTTCTTTACGACCGTATAAGAGCGCCCTCTGCTAACCGCGCAGTTGCTGCCGACGGTTGGGGGTGGGATGGGCTGTACTTTGAACGCTTACAACTCCATTTCTAGATGGACTATCTTCATGAAACTTTCTGAATATATTAATAGCATTCAAATGTGTCTATTTACCAAATTACAAGTCTCTAGTATTTGAAATTCCTTTTTTTTTTCAAATTTCGAGCAAAGGGACGTGGCATCCAAAATCTGAAAATTACAAAATTGCGTATCCATAATATCTATCTAAGTACACAAATTTTCTCTAGTTAAAACAGTGTAGAAGTTATGATCGAAACGCGTAAAAAATGTAAACGAATTTTCGATTTCTTATCGATAATTAAGGAATTGGATAAGTTATCGAAAAATGCAAAATAAACTTGTACTGCGTAACTAAGATACGAGTATTTATTTAAAATTTCAGCTCTCTAGCTTTTGTAGTTTCCGAAATCTCGACGTTCATACGGACGGACGGACAGACGGACAGACCTATATCAACTTATTTTTTTATGCTGATCAAGAATATATATACTTTATGGAGTCTGCGACGTCTCCTTCTGCCTGTTACATACATTTTCACAAAACCATTATACCCTGAATTCCCATTTTCAATGGGTTCAGGGTATAAAAAGGAAAAGCTGATACAGCGTTTCCATATGGCTTGCAGAGGATATATATGCAGCAACAACAAGTAGAGTATAAGAAAGGCAACAACAAGTGAGTACGTTAAGCAAATAGGCGAAATGAAATGTGCAGCAGGCAAATGAAGACGCGAACCGAAATGTGGAGCAAATAGTAGAGAGAGCGAGCGAGCGAGATTGCCGTAAAACTAACAGTAAAGAGGCAAATATGTAATTTTCGTCAATAATCGTAGCTCGCACCGAAAATTTAAAAGTCAGAGACAGTTAGTCGTTTGGTCAAATGAAATGAATGCAAGGCAGTCCGAAGTGAACGAACGGAATCAACGCGGTATTCGAAATTGAATGAGCCGCTGGCTGGCGTCTGCTCCCATCCCACTCTTCGCACCCACTCAACTTGTTGACGAAGTCCGCTCAACTACCCTTCAGTACGACGTCAGCCCTGCAGTTACTCAGTACCAGAGTTCGCAGTTTGTAGTGCGGAGGGTGACCCTCGGCACTCATTTCCATTCATTTGCTGCTGCTGACTGCTGACGCTCAAAACAAAAGTTGGCCCATACTTTTTTTCAGTGTATATATTCACGTAGTAAAATTTTTTCTCATTTCGCTTTTTGTGTTGAGTGGTTTTCCTTCTCTGGTCCTCGTCATTCTAGACCTGTGAGTGAGAGCGTTTGAATGTGTGAGTCTCTGTGTGAGTTAGCGTTTTCTTTAGTTCTAGCTGTATATGTTTGTGTGCGTGTGCTCACTCAAAACGGAGACACAGTGAACTAGCGGTAAATGCTGCGGCAGCCTTGCATGAACAACGCCGGTGACGACGACCATTGACGTCGCCGTCGCTATTGCTGCTATCGCTGCCCTAGCATGAAATTTGTATCTCTGACTGCGCTGAGCTACAGCTGTGTTGTTATTGCTGGTTGTTGCTTCGCTTCTGGCTCTGCCGTTGCCTATGCCTCTGCCTCTGCTGCTACCTCTGTCTCTGCCTCTGCCACTGCCTCTGTCGCTCTCTCAGTCGTGCTCATTTTCCGTTGTATTTTTTCGAATGCATTCAGTTGTGGGCCATCGTTCCCTCTGCGCACGTCGTGCTGATCGCTAACATTCGCTCCCGTACGTTACCCGGCGTTCGATTTCGTTTTCGAATTTTGTTCAATTCCGTTTCGGCGCTCGCGTCTCTTTTGCGCTACATTATTGAACACTTGAAAGAACGCAATAACTTTCACGATATTACGACGAGACGTGTGTTATCCAAAGCTTTTGCATTCAGAGCGCCATATATTGAGAATAATTCAAAAACAACAACCACAATTACAAAGGTTTGGTTTATTTAAAAGTCTAAGCAGAAGAGCACAAAAATGGGTCGTTTTTTCCAATACAATCGCTTTGATACCACGGACAGTGTTAATAAAATCAAAAAGGATACACAAAGGAAATCACAAGATAAGCCAAAGATGGTAAGTAAGTAAAAGGAAAAGGATGCTAAGACTAAAAATTTTTTAATACGAGGCAACGAAAAGGATGTAGAAATAATTATGACATATTAATACAACACAAAAATAAATATTTTTCTATTATAAGGAATAATGACCGATGTTATTGAAAAATATTTTATATTGTAAATTGAAATTTTAAATACGATCTATAAACTGAAAAACATGATAGTTTTTTAAGACCAGCTTAAAAAAAAAAAAAATAAAAATAAATAAAAAAAAAATAATATAAAATAATATATATGTATACATATATATTCAGACAAGTTTTATCTAAATATGTATAAATTAGTTTCTATGTATCCCATGATAGTTTTGAAGCACTTACACTGTTCTTCATGATATTTCCCAAAATGTTTCCCAAAATACACAAGCATATACAAACTCTATTTAATGGTTAAACAATACCTAAAAAAAAAAAAAAAACATTTATCAAAGATAACAGGCTTTTCATATGCAAAGTAATAGGCTCCACAAATTCCACCCACAACAAACACGCACTCAGATGTGTAATCTCTCCACAAATCCCACGTACCAAAAAAACAACACGAACTCAAAGCCCCATACATATGAAGCTGAAGAGGAGGAAGGGCGACAAGGGAGCAATAGAAGGGGACGGTTGTGAATTGGAGAACTGCAACGAGACTTCAAAAAACTCGAACGACAACAATTAAAATGATTTAGTATCAGAGATAGACGACATAATAAACCCGACTGTCGGCGTGAATCAGACACAAAACACTAAATCACAAATAATCAAATAAATATGATTTGCATAAAAAGAGATTTATACCGAAATCTAATCAAATATGACCGAAAATTCCAATAGAGGGCAAAATAAAATAAAGAGGGCGAGAGGTAGATCGATTACGAAGCGCAGCCCATATTTAAACATGGCAAACATCTGTTGAACTAACTAAAAGATAAGGACGGACTGGTTCACTGAATCATAAAGATAATGATTGATTGAACTAATGCATTTAGAGCATATTTATAAACATGTGTTATTTGTATTTTGATTGCATGTATTTGATCTCTGATATAAGCGCTAACAAGGTTTTATAGGTTTAAGAAGGCGACGTCTGGCTGACCGTTATTTCAAATATTATATATAAACTTGCGTTTGTATAGCGGGGAAGAGAGATTACTATAAAGAGCGCCTACTTCAACGAAGGTGATTAGGCAAATGACTTAATTAAGCATATATGTATACTCAACTACCTGTATTTTATAGACAACAAGGGAGGAGAGAGAAAGAAGGAGTCGAAGTTTTGAATCTGTGATCTCTTATCAGCTTCGCTTATGGAGAGAACAATAGTAAAGAGAGTTTGAAAAAGGATATAGGATGGAGTAACAGAGAGAGAGAGAGAGAGAGAGAGAGAGAGAGAGAGAGAAAGAGATACCAATACTAAAGAGAGTTTGGAATAGGAACAGAGGGAGAGAGAGAGATGGAGAGAAATACTAAATATCAAATGACTGTTTCGTTTTTGTAATTCCTCAGATAGATCAGAATAAACTCCATGCACAGTGCTACCAATACTAAAGAGAGTTTGGAAGGGGAACAGAGGGAGAGAGATGGAGATAAATACTAAATATCAAATCACTGTTTCGTTTTCATAATTCCTCAGATAGATCAAAATAAACTCCATGCAGAGTGCTACTTCATCTCTTATCTCTTTTCCCAGTTTTTAATTCTAAACCCAATGACAGTTTGCGTTTTGGCTTCTGCCTTTTGCTGCTTTCGGCTATGCAGTTATCATCAAATTTTCCATCAGCATCAGCATTGTTTTGTTGCTCTTTGTCATTTTTCACGGGAATTGACACCCGGCTTGATGGCACTTTATATCATGCCTTTTGTGGTCTCTCTTCTTACGATTTTTTCTTTTCATTTATGATCTATGAAAATATTTGTGTACTAGGTGTTATTTGAGTTACTCCCAAAAGGATTGTCGCACAGCTTCTATGGGTGTGTTTGTTCTGTTTATACTTGCGCTGTGTGAATTCCGTTCGCTGGAACCAACAGCAGTAAAATAATTAACAAACTCTGTTTCTCCTAAAATATGCACTTGATTGCTTGAAGTGGCAAAAAATTTGTTATGGGACGTTCACAAGAACACACATTGTAAGATTATTCAATTGATATTTTGAGTTTAACTTTTCCTTCCCTTTGTTCCCTTCTACTCTTGCTTATCTAGGCTTTTTATTTCTGTCACTCGAATCGAACTCTATTTCTAGCCGAATACTGTGGCCTATTCAAAATCCCTTAGATATGGTATTCGTATATAGACTCGTCTGTGCAGCGTAAATCGTTCAACACCCAAGGTTTTCTATTTGCCACATACCCGAATTGTGGCGTCGTCGCATCCGTTATCAGACACACGCCGAAAATGCTAGACAAAAACATTTATTGGCAAGATAGAGATAGAGGCATGATAGGGAGAGAAAGAGAGATACAGGAAGAGAGCGAGAGAGATAGAGCGAAAGTGTAAGAGAGAAGTGTAGGATTTTTGTTTACAGTCGCTGACAAACGTTTTCAATTAGTTTTCTACAAGTTTTTCATTTAAAGCAAAAAAGAAAAAAAAACGACGCGCATCGTGGTACAAGAACGATAGACACGCATACATACACTAGAAACAAAACTAATAAAGTTGTCCAGCAAATGTTAACAACTGAAAAACAAACCCAAAAGTCAAACATATGTCGCCGCGCCAAGTGCTGAGTCCATATTGCCATAGATTAAAATCTAAAACAATTAAACGAATGAGAAAATTTTTGTTTCTGCTTTTCAAGATTCTCTCCACTTCTGCTTTGTGGTTCTCTTTTTGCTGTAGAAAATTAAATTTGCCGCTAAAACGACCAATGAAACTGACAATCAGACAAAACGCGACGATTATAAGTGCAGCTAATGGGGTTTGCATCTCGTGTATACCCTATGCACATTGGCAGAGCAGGGTAATCAATCATATATGTTGCTCGAGGCAATTAAAAAGTTTATTTTTTACAAAGTAAAATTCGATGGATGTCAAATATACTTTATACACTATATACTACATCTGTAAGTAAAATATATTATTTTATGCTTAAGAACTGATGGGTATCTATTTGTACGGCATCGCTTTTTATGGTGCTCTTTCATTTTATATTCATTTTCTTTTTGCTGTGAGCTGCCCTAAGTGGCAGCCATTTATAAAGGCAACGCCCATAATTTTCAATGATCAGTTTCTAAATTTAAATCAAACGATCAGCAGCAAATGCGTCGGAATTTTGTATCATTTAAGGGCAATAATTAATGCATATATATGTTTGATATATAATTTTCCAAAATTATGCTCAATGTGCATTTCAATTTTGATTTCTTAGCGGGCTGCTTGGGAAAGTTGAAATTAATTTCGTTGCTTTAAGTGCAGTTTAATTTACAATTTCCATAAGGCAAGCGCAAGTGAAGGCAGGCAAGCAGGGCAGCCAGCTCAACACTCGTTAAGATTTATGGGCAAGTGCAACTGCAACAACAACAACAACAAATATAACAGTAGAAGCAACTATGGCAGCAAGTGAGGCAGCTTTGGCTTTGACTGCAAATTGATGAGCATAATTAAATGGCTGGCGACGGCGCATTGCATGCATTGTTGTTATTTATGCTCCATACTGCCCCAAGCACCCTCCCTTCACTTTGTGTGCCAGCGCCAACAAGACTTGCAACTGCCCCATCGCCGTTGTCGTTCCTCCTTTTTTTTTTTTTAAGTAAACAACTATTTCACTTATTTACATGCCGTCTGCCCGTTTGCATTGTTATTTTTACGCTCGACTCAATATAAATTTTCGCCATTGTTGTTGTTGTTGGTATGATTTCCACATGCCACGCCAGGCCAATGTAATGCAAGAAAAAAATAAAAAGAGGTAGTTTTCAACTCCCTCCTTATCAGCGAATTAACCGTCTGGTCAGGCTAGCAAATAGTTTACGCTTTGCTTTACTTTCTCGTCTAGTCATCAACGTCACAACAAAAGCAACGATAACAGCAACCACGAGGAACTTGCAACATGCAGCGACAACAGGCAACATCACAGCTATTATCAGCGCGTCCGTTGAGCTGTTTGTATTTTATATGGCTTCCACAAGGATTTTGTATACATTAGACGGGGCAAAAAGTGAAGCGAAAAAAAGGCAATAGACAGTCGAATTGGCCATTGGTAGACGAGTTCGAAATACACTAACAAGGGCTATTTATATAAATATATATATATATATATATGTATAATAATGTTTATATACAGAAACGGGTCAGCAATGATTGTCGAATTACACACATTCAGCTTGAAAATAGAAGTATCCAGTATCCATATGGAAAATAAAAGCAGATAGTCTGCAATAAACTAGTAGACTAGACGCCGCGCCGTTTAAAACTTCTCAAATAACTGCAAAAGTTGTTTAAATTGCAACTGCAACAGCAAAACTTCTCTCTATCAGAATGCAAATGCATCTATGTTAAACTATATTTCGAATTTTTTGTATTTTTCACGACGAGTTAACAAGTTCAATGCACCAGAGTCATCTGCATCAGTATATCTTTTCTATCTACCACTCGAGAGAATCATCTGCGTTGGCAGTAAATATTCCCATGGCTGTTGCCCACATCATAAAAAACGCCCATAAAATACAATTAAAATAGACGAGAAAGAAAAACAGAAAACCGAAAATAATTTCAACAATTTTAATTTGCATTTAATAAACTCATCAAATTCTGTTTTTTAAATTCTCATAAAAAAGAAAGAAGAAAACAAAACAACAGCTCAATTCGGTTGATATGACCTTATTTTTTACACCTATAAAAAGCCAAAAGTGGAATAAAATGACTGGAACGTGTTGAACTGGCTATAAAGAACGCACAATGCCCATGCCACATGCCACATGTGTCCAAACAAAGGATTTTTAACCGAATGCGACGCTAATTGCAGCCACAGATAAAGCGCGCCAAGGCGCAAGAGGCAGCATATCAAAACTAACCCAGCCAAAAAGAACAAAAACTATAAACTATAAACATTTTACAGCGAATTTAGTGGGAAAAAATGTTAAAATCATTTTACGATATTTGGGGCACGCTCATATGTGTACGGAAGGTATATGTGATGTAGATGGAGCTCGTAAGTAGTACTGGCCCTCCCCCACTTCTCCATGAAGCAAAAAAAACTGAGTTCATAAATTTTCAAATGCGCCGCGGGGTAGACAGACAAAATGACATAAACTAGACGCAGTTCCATGTATATCGCTCGCTCTGACATTTTGAAAGCCCCCAATACACACACATACAGACACGTGTGTGTGTGCTTGTGTGTATTGTCCGACTGTCAAATTAGCCTCGCAGCACACGAAACGAAATGTCATTCAAATATTCTAATAGCCGAGTTTGTTCCATATTACCAATTTACAGCTGTATCTAAAAAATTGCTGACATGCCACAGATACAACAGAATGAAAAAAAAGCCTTTTAAACTGATTCAGTGAGTGGTGCATGAACATGATATACCCTTTATTTCGATGAAACCGTAGACTAGGAGAATAAATACGCCAAAAATAGTTAAAATAAATGAAACTTTCCAGATGGAAATGGAAGAAGATACTGATATCTACCAGACTTTATCTACGGATCAGATAAATAGACAGACAGATGGACTTTACTAAATCTATTCAGCTATCGCTCCTACTTCAGCATATATGTATATATATACCTTATATCTTTTAGAATTGGTTTTGCCATTTTTTGTTAATTTAGCTACTGATTGACATTTTGTGGCTAGGAGGGTAGAAAACATTCAGTTGAGCTACTCCAACAGCTGTTTGATTTCCAGCATGAATATTGTGTGCATATGCCAGAGTTTGGATGTAAGAAATTGATAACTCTTGAGGCATAACAAAAGGAAACATTTCAATAAAATCATCAGCCAAGAAGAGCGCAACTCATGCACTTCAACTAATTTCTTGAACAGCCCCTGCAGCCCACGGTTCCTTCTGCTTCTTGTCTCTGTCTAGAGTGAGGTCTAAATGCACAATAAATGGAAAACTAACAACTGTTCATGGATAGGTAGACACGGGATGCATCTATTGTTATTGTTGTTATTCTTGTTGTCAGCTGGCCTTAAAGGTAGAGCACCTTTTCGTTTACCTGTGTAGCACAATTTGATTACAAAAATATGCTAACACCTCGCGCTGGTCAAACAATGCCATGCTTCATCATCAATTAGAGTTACCTTTCCACAGGGCAGGATCAACGCAGATCTTTTATTAAAGCAAGAGCATACCAAAAAAGAAACACCTTTTGGCCACTACTGTAAGCCAGCTCTCTGTTCTTTTTTCTCTTCCATCTTCCATCTTTGCTCCATTAACATTTTTTAATTCTACACGTTGCGCCACTGGCATAAATTAAAAATCATGTATTTGAATATTTTTGATGGCATTAAACGCCTTCTTTTTCCGCTTCGGTTTTCGGTTTTCATTGTTGTGTTTGATTTAAGCCGATAAATGGGTAGAAAGAACTTTAACGCTTCTTACATGCCGCAGTTTTCAACAGATTTATTTATAGCTTCTTATGCATATAGCCCTGGGCCAGGGCAGCTCCAACAAGGCATACAATTGATGTTGCGTGCAATACAGCAACAACTGAGCAGCCAACGTTTCAATTGTGCATGCAAATTGATGCCGGAAATTTATACATTGCATTTCCTCAAAGGGAAAATCCGAAGTTTCCTCTAGCTACCAATCAGTAGTCTGTCCACTTTTCAATCAAATTCAATTTGGCTTAATGCATAAATTCATTTTTTTCTATGCACACGTAAGGGTGTCTGTCAGCTACCTGAAAACAGGATTCGTTCTCGATTGAATGCTCATTATTTAGCCATTTTATATTACACTCTCAAGTGTATGTGTGTGTGTGAGTGTGTGCGTGCGTGCTGAAGTGTCATTGTGTGCAGCCTCTCTATCAATCTACTTCTCATTGTCGTTCTCTCTCTCTCTCTCACTCTTCCCTCAAAACACGCACACTTGAACGCACTTTTGGCGCATTTATTAAATACCTTAGCTGAGGTGAATGAATCGAATCGAATGTTTTGAATTTTTTGCCAAGTGTCAAAAAGGGTGTATCCAGCTGAGGTTATGTGAGTATGTGAGTGAGTAGAAGTGAGGCTACGCACACTCACACACTCACACAGTTCACAGCACATCAACAATTACCAATTAAGCTAGGTTGCTGGTGAATTTAAACTGCTTGTAAGTTGAGCAGAGCTACTCAAACTATAAGCTCTCCGAACTCTTTGGAACACAATTTATGAGTTAAAGCAAACAATAATCAATTTTCATAATGGAGTAAAAACACTTAAAAGACGCAGAACCCCTTAAGCATATGTACATATAAATATAATATCAGCCAAATGAAAAGCAAATAATAAATACAAGGCAGGAAAATTGGGGGACAATGCAAAAACTGAAACAAGCGCATTACAAGGAAAGTGAGCGAGGCATTAACACAGACTCTCGAGCGGCATTGAACAATGGAGAACAAAGCGTTGAGTTTGAAATAAAATGTGAGCATACTTTGTGTAATCAGGGCAAAAAAAGAACGAAAACAAAAGCAGAGACCTTTTTCTAAAATGATTCTAGCATAAGGAGGAGTTTGTGTGAAATAGGAGCTGGGTCTTTTTACTTTTGTTTACGAAGGAGACTTCGAATTGAGCACAATGACTGAGTTGACCAAAACTAATCACAGACTTTTGTTCTTATTCCTTGCAGTTACGCAATGCCATGAATTATCCTGACTACTCAGATATTTATGGCACAATTGCAGGCAAGAATCTGGACTTGGCCTTCAACAAGGGCCAACAATGGAGCAACAAGCTGCAGCCAGCTGTCGCAACAGTTACAGCTGAGGAGCCCGCACAGAGTCGGACGCACAAGGTCTATGACAGCATGAAAAACTTTTTGCAGCGCAAATTTTTCGCGCAACCCTCCCGTGTGCAATGCGAAGAGCCAACCAGTGACTATGATGAGGTATGTAAAGACTGATAAAAAGCTAACGGAATATTTAAGCTAATTTATGTTCTCTATCAGCAGGACCTTCTCGATTCCTCGTACCAAGCAGACGCAGAGACAGACGAGGAGGCGGAACTGCTGGCAATTTGTAGCTGCAGTTCCAGTCCGAACAGCACACCGAAGCGTGTTAACAAATCATCGCAAAAGTCTCTGCTGTCGCTCAACTGTTGGCAGAGCAGTCAGCCCAGCGACTCCAGCGGCAGTGAAGAGGCAAGGCCCACAAACCAGAATGACTCCGATGCAGGCATATCCGATTGCTGTCAGCTGCTCAATGAGAGCAAAAGCAGTGGCAGCAAACGACGTAGTACTCCACGCAAACGTCCCACGGCTCACTTTATCACACACAGCAACAACTCGGACGATGATGAGGATGCGGACGAGGAGCCAGAGCTGCTGCAATGCGCTTGGTATCAGCCGCGAATCACAATGAAAGCGGCGGAAGAGCATCTGCAGTCGGCAACGCCCGGCTGCTTCTTGCTGCGTCGCAGCACACCACGAAGCTTCGAGCTCTGCCTACGTCTGGAGCACAAAGTAAAGTGCTATGCGGTACAGTGCAGCAGGAGTGAAATGTACAGTCTTAAAGGTGCACGAAAGCAGTTCAGCACGCTGAAGGCACTGATCACTCATCATTCGGTAATGGCTGAGCAGCTGCCTCTGACATTGGATATGCCCAGAGAGCAGGAACTGGTGAAGACTTCGGCAATGCGCTATGCTGATGACTTTGAGCCGCTAGAATCCCTGCAGCTCCTCGGCATACTAAAGAGCTTGCAGGCCAAGAGCTATGAAGCCTAGTTTGTAGATTAGACGAGTACAAAATAAACATATTTTATCGAACTGCAAAGTGAACGATAGGTGAAAAGTTAATGCTAAGTTAGAATAAATATATATATGTATATAAATATATTGTAGTCCTTGTGATATAAATTACTATAAATGCTACCACATTTTTAACTTTTAAGTCTTATGTAATCGGATAAAAAATTATTAAATAACTCAATTGAAACTCCGAACGCATTTTCTGTTATCATTCAGTCAACCACGCTCTCTTGCTTTCTTATGCCTTATACTGGCATTCTGGAGGGTAAATCTGACTATGCTTGTATTTCACCTACATGTGATTAGCGCTTCAAGTGCTCCTCATTAATTTTTCAAATTGCGGTTCAGAGCACTCTAGCTCATTTCGTCCAGCAACATGCTGCAAGCAAGACCATACAACATGCTGCCAGTAAGGCCAGACGAAATGTTGCTAAGCATGGCCAGTAAAATTCCGATAGCAATATTTCCTGGTAATTCCTTACGAGACAGATAACCTCCATATCCTCTAACGGCACAAGGCTAGAGCAGTTTTTTTAGGTATGCTCGGTCCTGAGAGTAATGCAATGTAATATTAATAATCGGATGCTTTTTAAAAACATAAAAGTTCAATATAAAATTTTGCATAAATATTTATATTTGAGAATATTATAATTAAGGCATTTAGCTATATTTACATATTTTCGTACCCAATATATTAGTAGTTTTGGAATTGTCAAAGGCCGGTCTATGTCGTCCCTAAGAATCATCAAAATTTGTAAATATGTATGTAGAAATACATTAAATTGTTATGCTCAAAAGTATGCTACACAAAATCGAAATGCAAAATTTCAAATTATAATTCCACGCTGCCTGAAAGAATGCAATGCTTTGTGTTGCTGGAAGGAAATCTTAATAAAGCAAATGT
Source organism: Drosophila stalkeri (assembly GCA_035047405.1). Classification (NCBI taxonomy): domain Eukaryota; kingdom Metazoa; phylum Arthropoda; class Insecta; order Diptera; family Drosophilidae; genus Drosophila; species Drosophila stalkeri. Next base: position 20,868,486 of record JAWNPR010000041.1, on the reverse strand, counting down.
CAAATAACATCAAATATCAGAAGTACATCGATTAATACTGCAAGTATTTTTATGTAAAAGACAAATATAAAAACAATCTAGTTACCAATTTTAGTTGTAATTTACTGCCTGATTTTTCAACTCAAAAATGTTCTGCTCGAAGCTATACTTTTCCCAAAAGTTCAATCATTTTTTAGGCTCTTTGTATCGTCGAGACATCATTGGCTGGCCTCTCTTTCTTTTTGCAGTTACGACTTCCTGTTTCCGTTTACTAACTATGAAATGAGCAACGCTAAAAGTTTTGTATTTCTACTGTATCTCATCGGGTTATGGGTAAGTCGCGGTCACATAGTCTTAATAATATTCGTAATTGAATTCAGTTTTTCATTAGAGTGTGTTACATGGAAATGATGAGACTACAGTTGTTATAGGGAATGGCTTAACTATTTGCCAACATATTGATAACAAAGGCCCATTTATGAGCTTAGAGAGCGGCGAAGAAACAGATTCTCAATTTAAAACCATTGTCTACTTTGGACCCCTTGAAACACCACATTCAAGTGGCAATATTCACAGTGGTATTCAGTCAGCTCTCCTACTATCTTTTGTAATGCAGAAACTAAATTCGTAGTATCGGAAGCTACATTGGATCATCATTAATTATTGATATAATTTAATTGAAATGTGTCAGAAAAAATTAAAATGTCTTTAATTTGCTCGCTTGCTAATGAACTCGGTTCCAAAGAAGCTCCAGTGTATTTATTTTATTTTTAAAGCATTTGCTTTTCAAATTTGAGTTCAATTGCTAGCCATGCATTTGCCAAGTCATGCATTTGCTAAGATGCGGCAAGAGTTCATTTGGCTTGTTGACTATTCATGTGACGCCTGCTGCAAGGACGCTCTTTTTTTTAGAAATTTTCACACATTTTCATTTTCATTTATCGCTCTATAATTATGAAATGAAGCACATTTTAATTGCAACGCAAATTAAAAGCTGAAGCTGAAGTATCCTCTTTATATGCACATAAATATATAATTAAAAGCTCATATTGCAAGAGTAAATGGTTTTTGAATACGTTAAAAACTCAATTAACAGCTACGTTAATAATTTAGTTTAACCCAAGGCCTAAATTATGAGGCTAAATATTTAATAGAAGCAACTTGAGTAAGATCAAATGTAGATTTAAACTTTACTTTAAGTTTAACTTGACATGTCTAAAGACTAGTTTAACCCAAGGCCTAAATTATGAGGCTAAATATTGAATAGAAGAGACTTGAGTAAGATCAAAAGTAGATTTAAACTTTACTTTAAATTTAACTTGAAATGTCTAAAGAAAAAGCAAAACAAATTTCTATTTAGAAGGCACTCAAAAGAGTCAGTTTCGAAGTGGCTATGCAATGAGTTTTAAAGAGAAATCAAAATAAAATCTTGATTATGAATCTCGTGCATAATACAGTCATATTAAAATTAAATATTGATTCGGTTCTCTTCGTAGAGCTTTGCATTTGAGCAAATCTCTTAATATATTTATGTGATGAGTGTCATGTGCGCAGTTCACCTGTCGTTTGCATAGTTTCTCAATGGATGTGAGCTAGTGATCGATTTTTGTCTAATTAGAAAAACTGTTTTTCTATTCGAAGGCGCTCCAAAAACAGACCGCATTTACAGAGGTAGCTATAGAGAGAAAGTGAGAGAGAGAGAAAGAGTTGTTGGACTAAAATCAATAAATGTGACCAGTCAAATGCAACGATGGCAGCAGTCAGACATACCGCAACAAAAAGGATGCTAGCTAGGTAGGTAGATTCACTTGTAGCTACCAGAACAAAGCATATCGAACCAGCAAGAGCAGCGGTAGTAAGCACCGAAGGTATGAATGACGTGTGCAATGCTGTTGCCAGGATTATCTGCTGTTTATATGCGATTTATTTGCCAGCCAGAGTGAGACTGCACGGGGCAACAGCAACAGCAACAGAAGCTCCTGTTGGTGGTTGCCATGACGGCCGACGTTGGCTTTTGTGTGTGCCCGATTGCGAATTGCAATTGGCATTGCATAAATGTTGTGCCTTTTAATTAGCACGCACTTCACATACAACTTCTCGATTATCTGCTGTGTATAATTAGAAGCATAAGCCACAAACGCTTTTTGTGTTTGAATGCGCTTAAAGCTTCCACATATTGCAAAATGCAATAAATGTGAGAAAAATAGGTAAAGAGAGAGAGAGAGAGAGAGAGAGAGAGAGAGAGAGAGAGAGAGAGAGCGTTTATATACTACAAGGAACGAAGATGATGTTCTACCACTGTTTTGCACTGTTCGACGAGGCGTGTAGTATGATGATGTATAACACGCGCTAAGAAAGTACCACAGGAGCTTAGTGTTATGTGCAAGTGGCAAGAAAATTGTGTCAGCACCAATACCCGCTGCCAACTTATTAAGGTGGTCATCAGTACACGCAACGGGCTGATTCAGAGACTGACTCTACTCGCCTATCCTTTGGCAACCTACTTTGACGTCACTACAACTAGCAGTGTCTGAGAGTATGCAACAAGGTTCTGCACTCAATTGTTTTCATTCCTATATACATATAGATGTAAAAATGAAAAAAATATAAAAAGAGAATCAGTTGGCATTTTGCCAGCATGCATATTAAATGCAGTGTATCCTTAATAACAAAAAGCTGCCTCCTGCCCAACTGGGTCACCGGCAGCGCGGAAGGAAGTCGGCAACAGTTGCGGCCTGACTGAATAAGCAACTAAAATTAAATTGATGAAAGCCAGTCAAATGCAGAGAGGATTTTGTATGTTTTAGCTAGCAGTCAGAGCAGCTTAAACGCTTCAATTATTTTAGGCATCAGCGGCATTAATATGATCGAGCAAAATACATATAGCGAAGCGAAAATTCTTAATACTTGAACTTATTGGTTTTGCAATTAAATATACAATTTTAAAATGCCATTTGAAATTTCTATTATAAAGTTTTAGCTTAAGTTAAAGGGGTATCTAGCAAGTTAAAAGGCTCAATTAGAATTTTTGAAACATTTGTTCCTTAATAATTTCATTATTGATATTTTAGTCTGATGTATGAAATATTAACTTCCTGTGTCATTATTATATATTTTTTAAAAGGCTAAATTAATTCATGTGCTGCCTGAATGCATTTTCAACTGTTCTCTCCTCTCACACTTTATTCTTTTCAAATAAATCACTCGAATTTAGCCTGACTCAAAAAATAAACAAACAAACCAACACGAATAAATCAAAAACCTTGCCACATATACAGCTGAGCATGGCCATTCCTTTAAAACTTTTAGCTTTTAATGCCCTTAATTAATCGATATATTCCCCACAGTTCCAGAAGCTAAAAAAAAATGGCCAACGAACTCATAGCCAGACAAGCAATTAGAAAAACGTTGCTACAGCCGTCAAGTTGTGCCTCCAAACAGAGGCGGCAACAATGCCAGCCCGATTGTCCCCCGCAGGCAATCCCAGCGATAACAACAAATACTGAAGCAGCAGCAAGAGCAATTCGCCCCCATGACCCATCAGCCACCCGCATCACTCATATGATTTACAGTTTGCCGTAGAGGGAGCGACGTCTCTCAAAGGCCTTCGGAAGAAGTGAAGAAATGAAATTTCAAGAAAATTGCACAAACAACAGGAAGTCGACAAATGGCGAACGGACCGAAGCGAGAGTGAGAAAATATTGTAAAACTCTGGGCTATAAAGTATATACACACGATACATATCGACACCAGACGGAGGGCGAAACAAGTAAAGCAAATAAAAAAAAAGTAGATTGCGAAAAGTAGAAAAGTCGTTATCTTAATTACTTTTATAGCTTCGATTTGGAGGAACAAAAATACGTGCGTCTAAACCAAAAAATAGACAGCAACAACAGCAGCAGCAACAGTTAGCCAAGTTTAAGTCTAATCTAAGACTTTAAAACTTATCCACGAACAATAAGTACTCATCATTAGAGTAGTGAGTATGCCGACATATACATGGGAAAATATGAACTGATATGGCAAGACTACCACTAATTGAAGAAGGTTATATTCTCTCACTTGCTCTATTTACTTTCTTTCTTTTTGTTTCATTCTCATTTTCATATCAACATCTTTAACACAAGATTATGTGCTAGCTAGTACCGCCCCTGCTTTCTTTTTTCTATGTGTCTTTTGCTATCTGATGCTGTATCGTTAGGCAGAAGGCTTTGCCATAGAAAGCCTGTGCAAATTTATGCACTTCATTATAACACATTTTGTCAGCTTTCATCTGGGCATACAGAAGGGATGGTGAGTGGATGAGTAGCGGAGTAGAGGAGTAGAGGAGTGAGAAAATAGGGTGGGACACGTATGTTTGCTCAGTTAACACACACCCACTTAATGAAGTGGCGTAGTCATATCAAATCCCCCACTGAGTAGCGAGCTATTCGGGTTAGTAGAGCTCGTCCTTGAGTTCGGTTGCCTTATAGAAATTTAATGAGCTGCCATATAAATAATACATGTTGTGAAGTTAATTTCAACCAGTTGAAGCCTTTAAACTAACACTTAATTAACATTGCGTATTCGACAAGTGAAATGAGGCTACTGATACCTGAGTTTTTCAAAGCAGCAAATCAATTTGCACAGATGCCCGGAAGCCTCGCAGCGGATATGAAAGACAACTGCCTGTGGCGATCCACAGCCATGACATGGCTTTTGAAACATAATAAACAACAACAACGAGAATGACAAAGACAACAGCAGCAGCTGAACAACAATAACAACTGAGGGGCTTTTTGGAGTAGCAAATTATTTTGACATTTGGCTGTAGCCGCAAGAATATATTTGTGATTATTTTCAGGAGGCAAACCACTAAGGATGCCAACATCAATAAGCTGTTGACAACTTGAAAATACCAACCGAAAACACTCTAACAAGATGGGCGTGGCTGCTGAAACAGTGGGGGACGGACCGCGAATCGTCTGTTGGCATGACACTTTGTTCATTGAAGTGCGCCAAAGTTTTCGCTTGTTAATATTGAGACGCGCATTATTTATGCTAAACTTTTTAGCAACACTTTTTCGATTGATGGGCGTGGCCAGCTATGCTCAACTCAGTGTCCGGGTTACTTTGGCTCGAGTAACTTTTAACGAGTTGCCGACTACAAACTGCAAATGTTTGCACCTAGTCACAAGCAATTTTTGCGCTCACTTTTACATCAAATGCAAGGCAAAAAAGTTTCAAGCTGCTTAACTCGTTGCAAGCACACAAAACAGAAGTTGCTCGAAACTTGACAATCATACGCAACGTTGCGCCTGCAAGCAGTTGCCTTTCCACTTGTGGGTCTACTTCAAGCACCTTTAAGCTCGACTCAAAATTCTGTGTGCTTGTTGCAGTTGCCAAGCACAGAGCAAAAAATTTCATTATTACCACATGAGAAATGTTGAACATTTCATTAGTTGTTAGTTGGCACTCAGCTGGACAGCTCTAAAAGTGGGATGATGAACGAAGTAGCTAACCCTAAACAAGAATCAAGATAATTTGCGCTTGTTGCTGGCGAAGATTACAGAAGTGAATAGCAGTTGAGAGATAGAAAGACACAGACCAATTCTTTTTGCTTATTACTCATCTTCTATTGACATACATATATTTTAAATAAAATTCCTCATATTCACAGGTTTACAGCCCTTAATTAATATTTCTGTAACCAGCATGAAGAGAGCTATATAAATCCCTTGTGCACGATAACAAATATGCATAAAGTTTTCTCGCTCCGCCTCAGCTAGTTTCACCAACAAGTGGCAAGCTCATAGAATACCTAAAACAACAACAGTAGCCTCATACAAATTCATGAAAACGTTTAAAAACACGCAAAAGTGAAATACCTACTAGTAACAACCGTCCCTGTCCGTAGTCAACCCCCTCATAGACACCAAACTGACCAAGGAAGATCCAACATTAAATTCTTAGACAAGCAGGAGCACAGGGCGCAAAGGACCTGCAGGAGCTGCACAGCAGTCATAATGAGAGAGCAAGAGGTGGGGCTGGAGATGGAGCTGGCGCTATAGTTGGTTCTCGTATTTGTGGTGCTGGTCAGCAGCAAACATTGCAATTTCATTTAATAACAAAATATTTGGACAACCCCAACTTCAGACAGGAGACGAGAGGCAAACAGACCCAGTTAGAAGTTCAGCAAGGATAGTCCAGAGAGACAAGCGTTGGTAGAGAATGGTAGGTAGAAGGCAAATTATTACGTCTTTATGCAGAAATTATTTATGATTGCATTGTCTAGACTTCATGGCGCGCACAATGCACCGGAATTCCGCGACGCCACAGAGAGAAACAGAAACTGAAGCCGAAACTCAACAATGTTTTGTTGTATAATTTATGTGCCTATTGCTCATTCGCCACGTGTGTCAGGAGTAGCTTAAAGACAACTATATGCTGCCTAGCATGGATTCGGGATCAGCTTTGCCTTCTGACAGCAAATGCAGGTACATCAGATACGAATTTTTACGTGTGTCCATTCCTATCCAATTGGTGTTAAGTTGCTTATTGTTTAATCTATAAAGTTTGTAAATAACACATAGTTAAATTTTATGAAATTCTGAGTAGTAATTTATGTGAGATACTATGTGTAGCTTGTAAATTGTCCGGCACCCTCATTCAATTTTCCCTACTCTAATGTCCGCTTTTTCATTGCTGATTGGGGATTATCCAATAAATAAAGCATGATACCAACTGTTTACAGTCAATCTGTCATTATTTACACCTACCAATGCGACAGCTTTAAGCTGGGCCTCATTTCGGTCTGAGGTGGCAGCAGCAAAAAAATAAAAATAAAAAAAAAAGAATAATAACGGAAAAAAGTCTGTAAATTGCATTGGCAGAATTTAATTAACGTCGCATTGAATTTTAATCAAGTTCATTCAACGGCGACAACGACAACGTGACATTATTTGCATGCGAAATTAACCTGTGACACGCGACAGAGAGCGTGATAGATAGCATAACAGGCGGGGCAGGGCAGGCGGATATCGGTGCTATATGGCGGTCATGGTCGACAGGTGGCGCTCTTTGACAAACATGACTCGATACGTTGTAAAAAAGCATTACCAAATGTAACGCAAAACATTTTTGTTCACAAATACATGTCAGTACATAGTATGTGTGTGGGATAGTCCGCAATATATACCCAGCGAAAACAAATGTTAATAGGGACATTAGTCAACGCCAATTGAACAGCAATACTATATATATGTGTATATGTATAAATACTTAATAATTATACTTAACTAAAAGTAAATATAGTTTAGTTTTTATTTAATTATCGAATATATAACTTTGAAGACTAGGTTTTCAACAAAAAGTATGAAACAACATCTTGCGCCTTGGTATAGAGACCCACTTGAATGTTAATTATTTAAGTGAATAAAAATCGGACTCTGTACTGATTTTTTGGTTGTCAAGGAAGAGCCTCGGAGAGAGAAATAGAGTGAGAAGGACAGAAAGTAATGAAATTGATAGAAAAGTCTTTGGGGAAATGAGAAATATACGTGCCAGCCGCACACGATTGATACATTGTTAAGGTTAAACTTTAAAATATAAATTTCGTTTGCGAATAAATCAAAACTATCCGTAACATTCATTTAGCAAGCAATTCAATTGCAGAAATTGCAAATTTTCCCAACATATTTTATACTTTTCTCTCCCTCTCTCTCTCTTTCTCTCTCTCTCTCTATCTCTATCTCTCTCTCTCTCTCTCTCTCTCTCTCTCTCTCTCTCTCTCTCTCTCTCTCTCTCTCTTCTGTTGGCAATTTGTAGCAACAATTTCATCAAAATATGCAAACAAATTTGCAACAATCCAACAGGGAGGACTTGGAAGCACAATGGAAGCTGGCTCCAATTTCTGTTGATAATTACACGATACAGCCGGTTGGCCTTTAATTGAAATATGATTTTGCGACTGAATACGATTGAAAGTGTAGATGCGGAACAAATGTCAGACACAAGCAAAATTCGATTCTCAATTTCAGCAATATGCAGACTGCATGTCCAGGTCCAACTGCCAGCAGCGTCAACATGCTAAAGGCTCTGGGTCGAGCCACTTGGCTAGCTCCAATTTATTCATACGGTATGCCAGGCACATAGAGCTCAAACAAAAACTGTCATGTTCATAGTCGAATCTCTAAAACGCAACTAAAAAGTCAAGCTTTTCAATATGCAATATGCAATTTGCAATAAACAAAAAAATGCCGAGGCGTCGAAATATGCAAATTTAGCTACGACAAACGGCAGAAAGAGAGAGAGAGAGAGAGAGAAAGAGAAAAACGACAGCCAATAATTTTCACCATCTACATTGCTGGGAAAACACATACATTTTACATTTCTAAAAAGCCAAAACACTTGAAAGCCAAATTGAAATGAACTGAACATGAACATTTCGTGTTGCGACGAGAATGGTTTTTCGACTATACCATTTTCTGAACAATTCAATTAAGTTGTAGAACTTAGATTAAGCTTGTGGCTGGGTCGATGTGGAAGTGGTTGTGGTCATTGGAATACTATATATTCAAGGTTGTTAGGATACAGTAGCGAGCAAATGTGAGTGAGTGCTCGCAACTTTGACTTGTATCAAGAAAACCAAGAAAACATTTTTTTATTGTTCATAAGAGCCTTCGCACTCTTGACTCTACTGTTATACTCATCTACTGCAGCTACGACAAATTTTTTATTCCGCTTTGATTATGTACAATTTTCTACTATCCCTCTATTCCATTTAATATCTCTAGTCATTCAACAACTTTTCTATCTATCTGGCAGTCCACTTTAAGGCCAGACATATGCCCACCATTTAGCAGAGATTTCAAAGTGGTTCCCTCTAGCCTTTCTATCATTTCATAGCGACAACATGTCAAGGGCTCTTTGCTCGCTGCAGTTACCCCTTCCCAGCAATTTGACTCCTTCTCGACTCACTCTGCTCGCCTGAGGCATCCAAAATTCACTTTTCGGGCCAGAACTAATTTTATGACCGCAGAACTTAGTATGCGTCTGTTTTAATGGTCGATCCAAGAAGTGATTCCTCTTAACTCATAATTGCCTGCATAGTCAAGCAACGTCTGCGCCATTATGCCAATTGGCATTGCACCAATATAGGAGCTGCCAGAGCAAAGGGAGGGGAGCAGTGCCAGCTGCCCTCAGTCCAACAAAGACATTCTAAAAGTTTGTAGCTTTTGGCGCTGCGTGGTCTGAACGCGAGAACAATTAAACGACAATCCATTTAATGGCCAGAGACAGAGACAGAGTCACTGAAACAAAAGGAAAGACGGAGAGGGATTATACATTTTAGAGATTCGTCGACTTAATGGCGAAATTATTGTCACTTTGAAGTCGGCGCCATTAAATGAGTTTGAAAAGCCACAGTGTTATTGTTATGGTGGAAAGAAGAAAATAACTTTATATGACAGTATTATGAATATTTTCATATATATATATATATATATATATATATATATTGATTTACGATGAGCTGTTGGGTTGAATTCAAGCACATTGCGTCGCTAAATACCCAAAGGCTTCAGTACAAAAGCAAATCCCAAAAGAATGATAGCATATAAATCTAAAAGAAAATTTAAAATAAAATGTTACCATTTGGTAAAACAAAAAAAAAATAAATAAAAGCTTATCTAACAATATTAAAAAACTTTTCCAAACATTTTTTTTTTTTTGCTCAGTGTTTTCGAAATTGTAGTTGCGAACTTTTTCAGCAATTTATTTTTATAAAAATTTCGCTTTAATTGTTAATTCGATTTATGATTCCCCTTTAGCATTTGACTTTGTCATTTCATAACTTTCAATTGAATTTATATTGAATTGAGTCATAATTACTGAATAACAGTTTTAAGCTGTTTTTAAACTGACGTTGACCTTTAATTGGATTTCGTGCACTAAAAATTAAATTAGTAATTTTAATTAAATTCACGTTTTTTTTTCTGTTGACAATTTTCTGGATAATAAATAATAATAGAAGAAGTTGGGCCTAAATAGAATTATTACAAATTAAATTTCCATTGAATTAAGTGAGAAATCAGTGTTTAAATCGGGGATAAAATGAAAGTAATTATCCACTATGCGATTTTCTATATAATGTGTCTGCTAACATCCATGAACCATATTTTGTGTATTCAAGTTTTAAGACATTTTCATAATACGGAAAAATTAATAATTTTATCAATATAAGATCAGGAAGCATATTCAATTTAATACATAATTTAAGTAAATATATAGGAGTTATAAAAGGAGCCTTTACTGTAAAATTTATCTAATAAAAACTCAGTCCATTCTCCACAGTAGACCCACAGGTAACGAAAGTCTCCTTTTACTTTTTTAGCATATATTAAATCTATTTTTTTTTTTTTCATATGCTTGACTTCATGTACTGATTTAAACATAACACATTGAAACATGCTGAAAATGAGGGTCGTCTGTGAAAAAAAAATCCTTGCCAACAAACCCTAGAGCCCAGATCCACATAGATGTGAGATACGCACAGATATAACACACGCATACACACAGACAACAAACACATATGTTGTACACAGTAGTCGGGAAAAGCGTTTTTAATTTGCGTATTTTAGTCACGTTCAGGTAAATCTCAATTGAATCGAATGTGACACCGGATGTGAAAATTGTGCACATTTTCCAAGCATTTAACAGCACAGCGAGAAAGTAAGTGAGCTATATGGCAAGTATTGTTGTTGCTTTAGAAGTTGTTGTAGATGTTGTTGCTGTTGTCATCGACGCGACTGTCTGCTGTAATTGTTGCTACTGGGAAGCAAAGCACGAGACACAAACAAAGATCGCATCACTAAACATGCTGCAAATATACGTAAGGCATAGGAAAACACGTAGTCGCATGTATCGAAAGGATACACAGCACTGGTATCAGTAGCAGCAATAGCAAAAGCAGAAGCAGCAATAGCAGCAGCAACAGCAGCTCCTGCCGACAACACCGACAGTGGCAACCTAACGTGTAAACAAAAGCGTTTAGAGAGTGTGCAACATTTCCTCTGATGACGGTTACTTTATGTCTTGTCCGGCAGATATGTGGACTGCTACTGTTTAGTGTTGTATCTGTTTACTCTTATTGTCGAATACCTTATATAAATTGCGTGAGGAGATAAGTGAGTTCATAATACTGCGTGTATAGCTCTTTACGTATGAATGTCTGTATGTATACTGTGCTCTTAGAGATCTTTTGATAAATGGACTATATTAATAATATATATAGAATAGTAAATAATATTTAACTTCGAAGCTGTTTGCAACTTTGCATTTGATCTTAAATGTTAACACATACTTCTCAACTGGGTATCTCTTTGTCAGACTCATTTACTCTTTCATTCTATGCATACAATCAGCAGTGAGCTAAGCAGGTAATTGCTGTTGTGTAGTGCTGCTGAACGTTTTGCTGTTGATCCAGGCTAGGTGGCAAATGCCGGTAGGATATCAACATACTCTTTTGAACTCGAAGCGGTAACAAATATTGACACATATGATTAGCAGGCATTCAAATGGCTATAGCACGCAGTTTAAAATGGCTTTCGTGTACTTGGTTCTTGTACATTCGCCAATATATACTTTTGGGCTCTGCTCATCCATCAAATTGTCGCTGCAGCTGTTCAACACGTAATTACATTTTTATTTATTGAATTTTCATGCATGTAGGAACCGAGCAGCACCATGCGACAGCAGCATCAACATCAACTTACAATTTTGTCCAAAAATTGTTTAGCGACAAATTGTCACAGGCGCTGACGTGACCGCCTCATGTTGTCTGACTGACTGACTCACTGACTGCCTGACGAGCCGTTCTGATGCGTTGCTGTTGCGGCTCTTGTTGCTGCCACAAAATATTCCACAAAGTCAACAGCAACGACAGCAACAACAAAATGAGGTCAACCATGAAAATTGCACCAGCGGCAGCAATTTCTCATTTTGAGTTTAGCAGCCAACAAAATCCTCACAAAAAAAAATGAAACAGCGTAAAACGGAGAGCTAAAAAAAAGGAAAGAAGGAATTTCGCGATGCGCTTCACTGGCAACAGCGACAAATATTTGTTGTTGCAGCTTATTGCTGCGGTCGATCTGTTGCTGTTGTTGCATGTTACTGCTGCTGCTGGTGCTGCCACTGGTGCTGGTGCTGCTGTTGCTGATGCTAGTGCCATGTCGTTCATCAGCGTAACAATTTTTATTACTTGCCGACCGCAACATTGTTGTCGATTAAATTTTAATTCGGACTTTATTTTGTATTTTGCATTATGTTTGCCCAACCTTTTGGTTTCTGCGACTTTTGGGCAACAGCGAAAGTACATTATCTCTCGAGAGTCACAAAAATGTTTTACTAATTTTGTGTGAAACAGAATTTTGTGATATATACATATAATTTTTTTATTTACCTATTTTTATTTTTCAATCAATATATTTATTTTTGAATTAGCTACGATTGATTTTCTACAGCGCTCTTAAATGTCTTATAAGTCGAACTCCTTCGGCCATGTATTTTTGCATGCCTTCGCTTTGGGCAGCTCTTCCGCCAAATTGATTTATAGCGTTCGAACATGTTGCAGACAGCCCAAAAATAAAAAAGTAACAAATATATGGGAAGCCGTATAAAATAAAGACAACCAAAGCATTTTTGTTTTTGGAAGCACGTACCCCAATTATAAATGCAACTAATTGTGCAAGCAAATGTTGCATGAAAGCGTTGCAAATTTTTAATAACATGGCGAATAAATGTTGTGCTAAATTGTCAACATTAAGTTGAGAGCAGCAGCAGATGCTGTAGCAGCAACTATTCACAGCATGGCAACATAGCAACATAAGCCAACGTAGCGGACAAAAAACAATTCAGAGATTCTGCGAGAGCACATTTATCATGCAGCAGTACAGCGACATGTTGCATGCTGCAATTCCTGCTAGCTACCGTTTTTCAAGCAGCACGCTTTTGACCTGAGCCGACGCAATGCGCGTGCCACGGCCCCCAACAGCAACAACAACATCGACCAACAAGAACAAACAATGGCAACACGAATTGTAAGACAGCGTTGCCAAATGTTGAGCTTGCAGCTTGATATTTTGATCTTATCGCCTGGCCAGACCAAGCGAGAAGTGTTAACTGAACCTTTTGCCTTACCTTCCTCTCCTCATCTTGAGATGATTAATTGAAATTTCACTTTTCCTGCACTCCTAATTTTGCATTTATTTCGCTCGTACTTTAATTGATGCCTTCCAAATGAAGTGCACGCCTCAAGCGCATCTTGCAAGTGGCATTTAGGGGCGCATTTGTTGTCGCTTTTAAGCGGCAATGCAACACGCCCCTGTCGGTGCCGTTATGCCACACAACATAAAAGCAACAGCAATAAACCAGCAACACAGCAAGCAATCAGCCGCTGGCTCAAAAATATGTTGCACCCTCTGGGTGCCTCCTAATAACTCACCATGTGCCACAGAATGCCAATTACACATGCTAATTGCGCCACAAAGGCCACTTGAGGCAGAAACTCATCTTTGCTTTGATTGCAACTTTCCAGTGATTTTTCAACTCTGCCAAAACTGGGTTCATTAGCAAGGAGTCATTAATTTTTAGCAAGTGGCTTTTGACATACGTGTCATGACAGATGGATCCGAAGATGAATGTGTTGAAGATGAGCAGGTGGGAAGATATAGTTAGACATATACGCAAATAATTACCTGTCTTGGCAAATTCGAAAGACTCTTGCGATTCCCATCTTAACTGAATCAACAGGATCATCAAGATCAGTAACACATATTAGAAAAATAGTTTTGTTGAAGAAGATGTAATTGTCATAGATAATATATATGTATAGGTTAATATGTATACATATATAGTAAGTTTAGTTTTACTGTTGTAAATATTCTGACAGATGTATAAATAATTAATCACAATGGCATATAAAGTTAAGTCTTTATGAGAGTTAATTTAGAATGAATAAAATATTTATAAAAATGCTGACCGATATACATACAGATAAAGAGAAACAAAAATCTTTAGAAGATATATGTATCATGGAAAAAGTAACATCTGAGAGATATTAAATATAATATATTTATCCTATAGATTTGTATCTTATAAATGTCTATATAATTAATTAAAACTGATCAAGATACAATAATATTAACAACAATAATAGCAAAAGTAACACAATGACATATTTCTATTCTACATTCTTCAACTTTTTTGCTCACTCTCTCTCTCCTTTTCTTTACAGATTTCTCTTTCAATTTTTACTATGACAGCTTAGCAACATTTGCCACCGACAACATTCCAGTTGTTGTTGGTGGGGGAAATGCGAGAAACTCGATGATGTTGCCATGTCGCCCGCTGCTGCTAGCGTCGACGCGGCGACAAAAAGCACGCTGCCAACTGATGCGGCGCACAGCAACGAGTTGCACGTGGATGCCAGCAAACAGAAGCAACAGCAGCTGCAGCTGTATCAGGGACAGCAGCTCGCAACGTGGGGCACGCAAAACCGCGTGGCTACAGCAGCAGCAACAACAACGCTTCGTAGCAAGTTCGGCTTCTGTGTGCACTTCGTGAATGTGCTCAAGCTAAAGATGTTGCTCTTGCTGTTGCTGCTGTTGTTGATGGTGGTGGCGCTGCTGCTGCGGCCGTTGATAATGTTGCAGCTGGGAAATGTGGCCAACAAAAAGGTTTTTGGACGAACTTCATTGGGGCCAGATCTCAGTTGCTTTGCAGCTTATCAGGCAGCGCTTTAGCGTCTTGTCATAAATTATGAGCAATGTTGTAGTTTGTCTTTGTGCAGCACGTAACTCCCACACACCCACCGATACACACACCAACATACACATACAGCACTCACATCACATCACATCACATCCCGATTTTGATTCACGCGTGGTCGCCTCTATAACTCATCCCTCATCCGAGTCACGCCGTCTGCGGTTGCCGACAGTTCCGCTTGCCTGCTCGAGTTCAGCTAACAGCGGGTAAACTTAACTAAAACCGCCTTTCATTTCCTGCTACCCACTGCACTACCACCATCACCAGGATGCCCCACTTCACCCACCCAGCCAGCCGCATTGAAAATCATTTTGAAATGCAGCCACGCACGC
This sequence comes from Drosophila stalkeri, assembly GCA_035047405.1. Classification (NCBI taxonomy): domain Eukaryota; kingdom Metazoa; phylum Arthropoda; class Insecta; order Diptera; family Drosophilidae; genus Drosophila; species Drosophila stalkeri. The sequence continues at coordinate 20,853,370 of JAWNPR010000041.1, read as the reverse complement.
AAAAAATGAGCTCGTTTGAAATCCAAACATTTTAGCAGCCTTCTAGCCGTCACATATTGGTCCATAACTACGCCTCTCCCCCCCTTTCTCCATATACCTATCCTGCTCATCTCGTAGAGCTCCTGCTATTTATTCATTGGTGCGTGTTGCCAAATGCCAAACATTTTTAGATGGGACTGCGAACGATGCTTGTAAATACTTTCGAGTTGCGAAAAGTGGAAAAAGATTTGCTGTCGCAGCTGTTGAAGCTGTTGGAGTTGTTGTTGTTGTTGTTGTTGCTGTTGTTGCCAGTTGTTCCTGCTATTTGGCATTTGCCAGAGAATTTACAGTGCACTTCTTTGACTTGACTGCTCGCGGAGTGGGCCACTTTTGCGGCAGCCTGGATGAGAGAGTGTGGCACAAACATTTTTAATGTAATTTTAATTAATTTTTGGCGCTAACCAAGAACTTAGCACAGCAATAAAATACATCAACATTTGTCACTAAATGAGCTGGTCACATTAAACATTAGTTAGTGACAGCAAAGACCATATGAAGAGGAAAGCCAACTTAAGCTTTTGGCATTTTTAGTAAATCTTTGATAGTAAGTTTTGTTTCCATATTCCATTGACAATTTATTTTAAGATCTAAAATAAGAGAATTTCTGCCATATATTAATAAAAGCGGAATCTGTTAAGACTTCATTGACTTTGTTGCTAAAATAAAAGCAAAAATTAATTTTTTTTTTTTTTTGATCTGCCGAAGATAGTAATAAAATAATGAATTGTTGACTACGATTTTAATAGATAGAAGACTACTTTTAACTGTTTTAAAACAATTTAGTTAAGAAAAGTTGTTTTGGATGATCAGCATCCCTCAACTAAAAGCTTTTATTTCCGTCAAATTTGATACCATTCATTTATAATAACCTTTATCTTTATTTTACGACGCATACGACATAAAGCATATCTCAAGCCAGTATTGGCAAGCTCGAAATGAAATTATCAATTAATTAAAAGGCATATAAGCATTTAAGCAGTGAGAGAAATTATCAATTAGATGCTCTTTAGCTTAGCCCTAGAAGTGCTACATAAAATATATCATGCTCTGACGTTTGATATCGTAAAATAACTTCATATCATTAGAACAGATAAGGTGAGGTGGCTGGCGTGGACTCTGTATGACGGTTGTGGATGCTGGAATACCCAGTTTGCCATGCCATGGCCCGCTATAGGGTCCTCATACACACATTCTTACAGACACATACACGACGCAGACTAAATGACTAACACAAATACAAAAAAACACCCGCGAACAACAGTGAGCGACGGTATTACTTACGTTCCACAAACAATGTACATGTGAATGGAAGGAAACTGGTTGTCAGCTGCACCGTGATTCAGTACCAAATGAAACGTACTGACATTAAACCTCTTTGATTTATATATAAATAAACGTACAATTATATATATATATATATATAAATTTCATATTTCTCATTTAAAAATACGTAAAAATATTCAAAATAAATGTCAAGATAAGAAACTTATTATTATTATTTTATATGTCAATATATATTTATCATATTTATGATAAAGATAAATATAAAGAATAATCGTAATTTTGACAGTCACCACCACTGTGCGATGTCGACGTCAGCTGCTGTTGCTGTTGTTTCTGTTGCTGCTGCTGCTGCTATAGTGAGCAGCCGACGTCTGCTGTCTGTGTGGCTGCTTGGCTGGCTGACTGCCTAGCCTATTGAAATTTATGTGGCCGCTTTTAGTCGTTTACGCTTAGCCAGCGGAAGCGAACGTCGCAATCGCAGTCGCAGTCGCAGTCCCAGTCGCAGTCGCAGTCGCAACTCGTAGTGGGAATCGAAATCAGAGTCGGTTAAAGTCGTGTATTGAGTGTGTGCGTATGCGTGTGCGAGTGTATGTGAACATCATCATTGTTGTGTGAGAAGTGCACAGATGTGCTTAGATGTGGATGCAACTGCAAAGCTTACAAAGTTTGTTTCGTAATGCATAGCAAATTAAAAGTTAATGTAAACAAGATGCAACAATTTTAATAAATAAATCTCTATAAATTTAAATATAAATATTTGCATTATATACATGTATATCTCTGCGAAATATATTATATGAAAGCTCGCTAGCTGAAACTAATTAATATTTGGAATTTACATTACCTCAGTCTTGGCAAACCTGTTGCTGCAGCTGTTGACACTTTCGAAACGGATATATCAGAGCCATATAGCCCATTCCTATCTATAAGGTTGGTATGTTATACAGCAATATGCAAATAATTAAAGCATTTACTCTAAACAACTAATCGGAAATGCTTGGTCATAGAACAATCCATTTAAATTAATGAAGCTGACATATGGCTAACTAACTATGCAAATCTTGTTGGGGAAGTCAAAGAAAAGAAAAAAAATGAATAAACACTGAAGACTCTTTAGTGTGTGCTACACTTTGCTGCCTAGTTGCGGTCGAAGAAGAATAACAAGTTTTTAGTATTCGCTGGCGAAGCGTGAGAAAATTCACAGCGCATTAATTAGCAAAGAAATGATTTTAAGTTAATCGACAATACGGGTAGGCTAAGACACTATAGAGTGGTACCATGCAGCCCACCTGCTCTCTGCTACGACGCAAACTAAGGTGATTTTCATGTGTGTGCTTGTGGCCTCTGCTTGGTATTGGATAACGTAGAAACAAAAAGCTAATTGCTTCAAAATTAAAAACGTGTCAGCTGACACGCTATTGGTTCTTTTTGCAGCAACAGCCGCAGCTGCAACACTTACAGCAACAACTAATGCTGCTCTCTGGCTCCGACAACAACAACAAAAAGTTTAATTGGAACTTGAATTGCTTTATAATTAGAAGCATTTGCATGCAATAAATTTTCTTTTTCTGATTGGAAAAAACCTAAATTAGCAATTGCATACATAATGAAATAAGCTCAAAATATTTTATTATGAATAAAAATATGTATTTCATTTATATATTTAAGTCTTTCTGAATGAGTGAAAAATATTTATAAGTTTTTTTAAGAAATTATTTTTTGGACAATTTCAATTTAATTTTAGCATAAGAATTCTTAAAATACTATTTACTCAACATACTAGTGACTGCAAAATACAACTTAAAAATGTTCAGATATATAGGAAGCAGAGGGGCATAAGTTTCAGTTGGGCAATGCCCATGCTCTGCGCAGTCTGAAGACATGAACACATTCAAGGTATCCATAGCAATTCGTACAGGCTCATTAAGGTTTTAATTTACAAGTTTAAATGAAAATTTAAGCGTTGCGATTTATACGCGTCGAACGAGAGGCAATAATCAATGGTAACAACAACAGCACGTAGGGCTGCTAACATGAGCGAATATCCACCTACGCAATCCGAGAAACAAAGCCGAGACTTTAAGGCCTGGCCATGAGCAACGACAACAACGACAACAAACATGACAGCAACACCGACGCCGACGACTACGACGATGATGACGACTAAGATTTGTGCAAATGGCCCGACATTATTGCTTTTCCGACATGAGCAACATGTGAGCGATTGGGACATAGGTGGAGCAGAGGTGTACAGCAATAAAAAGGTAAATGCAACATTGATTAAACACACCTTGACAGGGCTCAATGATTGCCTTAGCATGTCTGTGTGGTCAACTGATTGCAGTCGCTGCTGACCTTAAACAACACCGGCAATACCAGCAACACTCGCTTTACACACTTGCAACAGCTGCCAATTACACATAGAACTTGGACGCACGTGCATGTGATTTGCGACGACCAAAAAACCGTTCTAATTTCTCAACTGTCAGTGGCAAAGAGGCATATGCAACACACACTCATACAGACACAGATGCTAACAAAAGGCCGCGGCGAACTCGTTAGCTTTGCTGCTTTGGATGTTGCAATTATGTAGCGCGCGTTTACAAAAGAAGGTCGTCATCGTTGCTGCAGTTTCTGTTGCTGCGGCTCATGTCTTCATTTTGGGCTTTTTGCTACACATGTTGCTGGTGTTCGCAAGCAGCCACAGCAGCAACACGAACAACAATGCTTTTTGTTTATTTGTGTTGCCAACACTTTTGGCCTTTGGCGTTCAAGCTAACCCCACCGCGTTTGTTCAGCTCATTGCCTTTATTAAGCGACGACCAAGCCAAAGTCACTTGCTGAATGCACCACCAGCACCAACGGCAACAGAAGCAATAGCAACGACAGCAGACTATGGCTTGTGCGATTTTTTAATAGTTTTTTAGCCGCAAACAAGTTTTTTCTCCTTTGCTGGCACTTTGGACCCCTCTGGTGTTGACGTCCCTGCTAGTTGCCAACTCTGTTATTTTTTTTTTTCTAATTTGCACCGCTTTAATTTTGCCTTTTTATTTGCAACACTTGTCGTTTAAATGCAGCAGCCGAGCAAAGTGTTGCCAATAAATTAAATGCCATGCAAGTAGAAAACAAAATTATAAAAATCTAAGAATTATTCCAATAGCAAACTCGACGAATCTGAAATACACTGCAATGGGAATTAAATTGAATTCGCTTGAGATAATCTTGTTAAGCCTTTTTTAAATTAAATCAAAATTTTTTCAAAATGTCAAGATTTCATGAATGAATAATCCAATAAACAAAAATAAGTATAGAAAATATAAATTAAGATTACTCTCGAATAATATGTTTTATTTGAAGAATAAATAATAATTAAATTGTACTCTGAATATGTATGTAAATATATACAAACAGATTATATCCATTAACATTATAACAGTCTTAGATGACTGACCATAAAGAAACTTTACACGAACAGAGTCTCTAAGCAAATGCACTTCAATTTTCTGTTCTGTTCTTAAAAATAGACAGAACGCCAGTTGAACTCCAAGTCTTGGATGTGGTCGGCAGTTCTCAATTCTCAGTTCTCAGATCTCAGTTCGTTTTGTGGCACGACGCAATCGAAACAAATGGCATTTTTATTGATATTTCGGTCGGTTCGGTTTGGCTGGCAGCTTTATGTTGAAATATGCGCCGCCACCTGTTGATTTTGTTTGCAGATTGAGCTCCAGGCTGGGGCCAGCCGTTTGGCTTTTTGCAGTCTAAGAAGCTCAAATGGGGACCTCGTGATTTGCAGCACAAATTAAAAGCGAGGGCGATGCATATAAATAGCAATTTGGACAGACGAATTAAACCAAATGACTTCAACTACACAGACAGCGTTGTAAACTTGTCGTGTCACAAAAACGAGCTTAAGTTATATCAACAGCGTGACTACAGGATGCACATAAGTTGTGTATGTGATATGTAGACCTGAATCCAGGCATGAGAAAGTCATGCATGAGCACTAGAACCTTTAAGAAAGGCATTTAAAGTTCACTTAATATTAGATAATTAAATTTTTAAATATATTTTAAAATTTAGAAGAAGCTTACATTTACAGGCCAGAAAATAATATATAATCAATTTTGATCTCGTTCCTTGTTGAATTTTCCACATTTTCATTTCCAACTGCTCTAATTCTAAGTCTCTATCTTTATATCTTTGTCAAACATTTGAACAGTTGTTAAGATCATTCACAAAATGTCACGATAAGCTGTTAATTAAACATAAAACTTAAGCATTTCGTAAAACTTTTACAACTCAATTGAATGCAGCCCAACGATACATATTCTGTGGTATTTCTTATCATCTTTATCGAACGTCAGCAGCCAATTAGGTGCTCCCTCGAGATAAGTGAACTGCATTTCGGGTGCACCCCACGTGGATCCATGCCTCTATCGTGAGCAATAGACTTCCACTTTGACAGACAGGGCAGATAGATAAGTCAAAGTCTGATAGGCAGCAAATTAGAGAGGTATAAAGCAAACTCACCTGACAGCCAGGTAGAAAATATGTCAAAGTGAGCACAGAAAATCGACGAATGTGGGAGAAACTAAAACAGACAAAAACAATCTCAGGTAGAAAATAAAACCAGTTTAAACTGAACTTTTATTGTATTGTGTGCGTAATTAAAAGAAAAAGAAAGACCAAGGCGAACTTGCAGCTGCCGTCCGATCACTCGCAGCTTTATTTAACCTGATCCAAATAACATCAAATTTAATTATTTATGTGACAACCATATTCCATTATTTACACAATATTTAGGGAAGAGGCGGGACTCGCCACTTAATGAAAAGCCATCGATATGCATTAAGGAATCGAACAAGCCGCGATTACTCAACGAAACGGGTTTCTCAACAAACGACAATTATGTAAATGCTGGAAAATTGTTTTGGCCATTTGCACTGTTTTCATAGCAATTTGCCAAATCAATTTCAACTCCCAAAAATATCTACTTCCAGCAAGTAGTCCAAGGGGCGGAGCAGGCAGCAGACAACAGCCAGCAGGCAGCACAACAGCATCACAGCCAAAGCTTATAATAATAATTGAATACATTGACGCCCGTCGGCAATATTTGTCGATTTTTGCAATTGAATTGAGCAACCTGCTGCAGAGGCAAAATCAGAGGCAGTAACTGCACAATCAGCAGGAACAGCATTCGTTTCTAAGGCAGATGCGGAGGCGTGTCGAACAAAAAATGGGCAAATCGAAATGGGTCGCATAATCAAATGCTGTATACCGCGGTTGCTGTTATTATTGTTGTAGCTACAGATATTGTTGTTGCTGTTGTTGCTTTTAATGTGACTTTATGCCTTTGGCGGGGGACTGAGCTTCCCGGATCCTAGCCCAAAGGCAAGGCAACAAAAAAAGCCTATGAAAACTTCTGGGTAATTCGGTTATTGGTGTTGATTGTATCTAAAAGGTGGCAAAAATAAACGAAAAGGAGTAAGAATATAAGTCTTTGCAGAGTCAATATCTATATATAATCAATATTTATTGATTAGAACCAAAACGTATAGTGTAGACACTCTTAAGAAATAAAATATGAAAATACTCTTCTGCAAAAACCTAGTTAAATTAGAATTCTGCTTCAGTCGGAGCACCCATTGTTATATCTACTTAATAAAGCTAAGCTGAAGCAAGCAGGTATTCCAGTTCTGCTTTGGACACAGTCTTCAGTTTAATCAGCCCCCCAATATGCTAACGAGCATGCCACACTTTGAATTATCTACCTTGAACGACGACCACACAGCAAAGTGATTATGGTGCCATACCTTACTGCCTTCCCCTCTCTGTTTCTCATTCTTCCTCTTTATATGCATATCTGCACTCGTCGTCAGCTTATTTATGCACATGCAACTGTAGCTCTTCATCAAAATAATGTAATTATCCAAATTGTTTTCTTTGAAATTTGTTTACATCATTTTTTCCACTGTGCTGCAATATGCTAAAATTCCAGCATGCAATGTGAAACGGTTCCCGTTAAGAGGCCACTTGAAGCTGAAGTTGTACTCACTGCCTGGCGAAAAGGGGGCCTGTGGGTTATAGGATGCCGGAGCACAGTGAATTAGTGGGGGGAAGAGAAACTGTGCAGCAGTGCCAAGCCTCAGAACCGCGAGCAGCTTTGCCGCTGCCAAAACAACGTACAAGAGCTTCAGCTACAGCTTCAATTTCATTCTACAACAACAACAACATTGGCTACCAACACATCATCAGCAGCATCCCCATGCCCATCCACATCCGCATTTGCATTCGCATTCGCATTCGCTTTTGCATCCGCATATCCTCGTGCCCATCCTGGCACTCCAATACAGCGGCATAATCTTCATTATCATTAAAGCCGAACGCGGCAAGCGACGCTAAACTGTTTAACTCTTGTATACCCTAGAAATTTTCTTAAAAAAGAAGGGTATACCGAGCAATTCAGCTGTGATCTCTTATACACAATTTTTAATTTGTTTTAAGCAGCTAAACTTTTTTTCAACGTTTTTAAAAATATCTCATATTAAAGAGCAAACTTATGTTTTTTATTAACGAACAACTGTTATCCCTAATTCCTTATTGATTTTTTATAGCGTTCCTTCAATTCAGAATTCCTATTTTATTATGAAGTATCTCTTAGTCAATCAACCTGTGGATTGTCAGCATTTACTTGTTTCAGCTTCCGTTCTGATTTTATTTCTACTGCTTTTTTCGTCTCCCGCTTTTTGCATACTAAACTGCTCGCATGTGCTAGATAGTATAAGTACATATAAGTATATAGGAGCATTATCCAACCCAGCGCGCATTTTAATTGCATGCCACATAATACACACATAGGCACACACACATACACAGCTGAATTTGCTCGCATTTGTTTTCCCAACTCGAGAGTCAATTTCATAATGAAAATATTTTTGGCAAGCCAAAAACAAAAATTTTCATTTCTTTTTGACGCTTGATATATATTAAAAAAATATAAAATAAAAGTATGAGAATTCACATTGTTTGCACATGTTATGACGCTTTCAAATTAATAAAAATATTAGGAATGTTAGGAATATTTTGATTACATTTATTCATTGAAAATGAAAATATAGTTACATACTTATCGCACTTCTTATTATTCAAAATCAAACAGATTCTTAATTTTCAGAACCAGATTTCAAAATATTCAGAAAGAATGAAGTACCTAAATGGCTGCTTTCAAGTTAAATGCACTTCAGTCTCACTTCTCAAGTCATTGTAGCGCCATTAAAAACAGTTTTCCAATTGCTTCCACAACAGAAAACAAGTGCCACATAGCAGAAGTCGAGTGCTTGCCTCCGATTATACTTGGGATAAGCAGCTGGACGCTATGATAAGATGCAGCTCGATTGAAGACGTGAGCTGCGATCAGTTGGCGGTCTAATTGCTTTGAATTTTGACAGCTCGGACAGCTGTCCGGACATGACAAACTCTTGGACCTGGATTGGGTTAAGTAGGCGCTTGTTTTTGTGGGAATAATATTGGAATAGCCGGAAAAGGAGAAGAAAGCTACTAAATTATCTCGCTGTCAGCTTGGAACGGCATGTCAACAACAATAATAATCGTAATAGCCAACAGTTGCGCCATGTCCCGGCAAAAATACTCATACTACATATACTATAAAACTATTAAGGCCATGTGCTCCTGCTACAGCTGAAGGCGAAACTGCAGCAGGAGGCGCAAGAAGTGGCAGGCGTCGAGCAGGTTCAGCGGGTTGAAGGAGCGGTTGCTTGTCGGCAATCGTGGCGTCTCTCTCTCTCTCTCGCTCTCTCTCTCTCTCTCTCTCTCTCTCTCTCTCTCTTTCTCTTTCCCTTCCACAACAACAATTTGGTTTGTGAATCGTCGTGTGGGGCGCCCCGCCTGTAGTCGTAATAGTCGCAGTCGTGGCTATTGGCGGATGAACTGGATATTGGCCGCCAAGAATAGAGCTAGTCCCAGTAAAGCCAGACAATGCTGGGCAAAGGACAGGCGGCTTGCAAAACAAACAGAGTTGCCAGATTGTTGATGTAAGTCTGTAAGCTCAGAAGTGACATTAATTTTTTGAAAGGTAAATATCTCTGTTCTTTTACTTATTTGTTTTTCTATCGCTTTATATCTCATTCGATTTTCTTTATTACCTGGTTTCTTTTTTTTCTCTCACTCCTCGTGCGTTCCTTTTTTTCTATGTGCTTCTCTATATCTATGTCTGTCGGTCTCTCTCTCTATCTCTCTCTCTCTCTCTCACACACTCATACACACACACACACACTGTTGCTTACTCCTCAACGACTTTACAATAAACTATTATCCGTTGCCTTGGCAAGCACTTCCTCGAGGCCGAATCACCCAAAATTACTCCAACTTGATTAGCAATTCCAATTAGAAGTTTTCTCATTTCTGACAGGCATAGCATTCACCATGCCAAATGCCTGAGCCATGAGCCATGAGACAAGAGCCGGCAACAATTTCCAGCAGCAACTTCATTATCATCATCATGATGTTTATCATGTGGCATGCACAATAAAAATAAACAGATCATAAATAATATATGAATTCAATTCATATCCGAAAGGATTTGCGGTTAAGATGCCAACGCTGACACCAACGCCACGCACAAATATGGAAAGAAAACAAGTTCCAGAAGAGCATTGAGCGCTGAATAATATGAGAGCATTGAGGACTTGAGCAGACTGAAGAATTGAGCTCAAGATCGCGTAGATGCGGTGCAAAAGAAAACAAGAAAAACACGTAGCTCACTCTGGCTATCTCTCTTACTCTCCCTCTCTCTCACTACAACTCTAAGTCTATCTCTGTATATATGTGTGTCTTTCAACTCACTTTTCCACAATTTCCCGATGCCGGTTGTGAAATTCGCCGAAGCATCGAATGTTTCATGGCCAAGTTAACAGGCGCGCAGAACACTAAGGCAGGCAAATCGAGTAGTTGGCTAAACCAGCCAGCCGCGGAGAGCGATCTACTAGCCAACAGCCAAGAGACCATCATTAACTCACATCTTGTTGTTGTTGTTCATGTTGCTGTTGCCGTTGTTGTAGTCGCTGCATGCAACATGCAACATGTAACAACTGCAATTCAAGTTCAACGAAAGGCAACGAGTTATTGTTTCTAGACAAGATTCTTTCCACTTATTACACAAGTCATCAGCGAGCCAGCAGAGCAACGTCATCCACATCGCTGTCATCTTTTGACATCGCTCACAGATCTTTTTCGCTTTTTCTCTCTCTGATCTTTGCCCCCTTAACGGCGGTTCTCGTTGCTACCAAATTCAGACAGGCGTTGCCGCATCATTATCAACCAATTGCCCAATTTCTATATATATATATATATGGAAAGACATATATATATATATATATATATATATATATATATTTACATTTTTGTTTAGCTACCGTATCCTGTTGCTCGCTTCAACACAATTTCATGTACCGGAAAGTGACGCGCACATCAAAAACTTATGCTGAGCGCCTCGCTAGCTACCGTTGGCAACCTTCAAATACACTGCGGGAAAACAAACTGTCATACAAAGATCCGCTAGAAACTACAACTAAAATATTTAATTCATTCACACAACATTCATAGTAAAGATGTTTGTTATTTAGGGACTTGAACCCCAATAAAAACGTTACTACTACTGTACTACAGAATAATCATTAAGTTATATTTTTCTAACTTGAAGAAACTAGTTGATTTCTCTTACAAACTCCACGCACATTTTTTCTCAGTGCCGCCATGCGCATTTCGACTGTGATTGCATCTGCGTCTATAATTGCTGCGGCCGCGCCTTTGATGGCACTAATTGTTAATTAATGGCATGCAGTCAGCATGTGGCATGGCCAGCCATTGCCTGTGCCTCGCTGGTTTTACCCTAAGATTAGCGCCCCAAGGTTTACGCCTTGTCAGTTAACCTGAAGCCCCAATGCGTTTTGACTAACTAATTCAATGAACCAGCATAAAAATGGAAATTAAGAGCCAGTTTTATATCATTAGAACTATCATAAATCCGAAATATTTCTAATTTGTACTTATAACAACTTCCTTAGTATTGTGAAAGACAATCAAGAAGTGATTAAATTAAAATAAGATAAAAAATAGAAAAGAAGAAAGCGTATTCACTGATGATAATATAATTATAACAGATAACAAAAAAAAAACTTGTTCTTAGTATTATTCATATTCTTTACTTTTATTTTCTGCAAGATTGATTGATCTTTCATATTTGATAAGCAGAGACTGCGTTTAGGGATGAGACCATAATTAGAGCACAGAGTGCAATTAGGTCTTGGTATAAGCTCTCTCAGATTTTAGTATATTCAGCTTAAATATCTTTCATACATTTTCTATCAAATTCTTAGTATAAGCTCTCTCAGATCTTAGTATATTCTTTATATATCTCACTTATATTTTTGATCAAATCTTTCCTTTTATTTTATTTTCTTTGTAGTTCAAAACTAATAACTTATAAGAATCGCAAACAAACTGTTTAACTTGAAGCTTCACTTTGAACAAATTGCGTATAATAATGGAAAAGAAAAGTCTGTGCAGCTAGCTGCTTATAAAGTCGTCCGCATAACATGCCTAATTTCCTCAGTGCGACTTGTTTATAGCTTGGTTTCTCGCCTCCGAAAAAAAAAGTAAAAGCTTAAACCTAAAAACTTTTCACGAGATACAAGTCTTGACTGTCAGTACCCATGGCTGTGTTTTAGCTGCTCGCATCATCTGGTGACAGCAAAAGTAACTTAAGATCCCGCCGCAACCAAGTCATATGTCTCGCTGCATTTCTCAAGCGTTTCAGTTGTCCCAAAGGTGCTTATCGATAGCCCCCGATGTCAGAGGAGACCGAGAGCGCAGGATGCGCAGTCAACTGACACACCTTAACGTCGCACGCTTGCTGCACTTTGCAAATATTATTCGTTCGCTTATAATAGTTCATGCTTGCCGAAAACCCTAAAAAAAACATTGAAAATGCCCAACTAAGAGATACTCAGTTTTCAGTTACGTATAGCATTGGACTAAGTAAGATCATAGTAGCCAATTTGGATGCACAGAAAATGTTTAGATATAGTTAAGTGCATGTCAAGTTTTCGATAAATATTACTTCTAAAAGCTAAGATTTATAAATATTAATGAAGGCTATTGATAACTTAAGTTTTCGACATATGACATATGACTGACTTTATGGAACTTTCCCCTTCGTGTTACATAAATTCTAACAAAGTCGAAACCCCCGGAAAATCGTTGACTCCAGTCTACAGAGTATCGGAAGCGAAGCGCTGTAACATATTTCATTTTCAGCATCAACGAGGCAAAAGTTTTTCAATCACCCGGAGACGCATCTCCACCTAGCCCACCCGCGTCGCCTGCATCCTTTTGCCGGAGACCCGGCACTCCATCCACAAAGTGTGTCATCAGACGGCGTTTGTTGCATAACTTTTATTGAACTGTAGCAACTACTGGAGGGGCTGAGGTAGTGGGCATTGTGTGGGAGGCGGGGTTAGCAGGGTTAGCAGAGGTGACAAGTGGCAAGTCAAAAGCCACAGACATTTGTATAAATTATTACAGTCGCATGCATCTCAGCCGCGCTGCAGGGTTGTAAATGTGTATGTGTGTATGTTGACTATTTGGCCTCGCCTCACTTCATTGAACCGCGAAGCGATATGCATTTATGATTGCATGTGACATTTGCATCCAGCACTACTCTCTGCTCTCTGCTCTCTGCTCTCTGCGCTCTGCTCTCTATATGTTGCCCCTTGCTACGCCTTTGAACTTGCGCAACAGCTGACGCTTTTCCCGAGGGCGTGAAAAATGTTTCGCATTTCTTTTAGCAATCGCAGCCAAATTGTTTCCAGCAGTTCTTTGCTTTGGCATCTGCACGACACAATCATTAAATAGCCATGGCCAACTGTTGACAGCAACAACAACAGCAACAACAAATTACAAGCGCACATTGTCAACGTTGCACTTTAGGCGACATAAATTTCATGTACATGGCTAGCGCAAGCTACTCAAGGCATAAATAAAAAAAAAAAAAGAAAAACCAGCAGAAGTGCTCTAGATGTGTGGGCGTGACTAAAAGATACCCTAGCATTACTCTGCACCAAGTTGAGAAAAATGCCTTCGAACATTTATGAATGTTAGAGTTAGATCGAATAATTTCATATTTCATTTGATTCATTATGTGAAATGAGAAATATGACCGATGGGTGTTCTGCTTTATAAGTATATTAACTCTACCTATTACTCTTGACCTGTCTCTAATATAAGCAGATTTATAACATTTATAAAAAGTAAATGCGGTCAACTCAAAGTGTTAGCGAATATTGTACATCTACAATATATATACAACTATATATTATGCTGTTGCTATAGCTTATACCTTACACCTATGCCTCACTTCAGTCTCATCGTTTGTTACTAACTGTCGAAGTATTGTCAATATACCCTGCTCGAAACATTCGCAATGGGTAAAGGATATTATAAAAAGAGGTCCACAGTAGCCATGAGGTGTCAATGTACAATTGCAGCAACAACTACAACTATAGTCCCAACAGCAATGACTACAGCAACAAGGGGCTAGCTACACAAAGACGTCTGATGTTGTTGCTGCTGATATTGTTGTGGCATGGCAAATACGAAGACGTCGCCAAGCAGCCGCCTGGCAATGCGCATCCTTCGTCCTCACTCTGCTGCTGCTGGGCCTCGCAGCAACAGCAATTGCAACTGCTTCAGCAATTGCTGCACGATGTAGGTTTGGAAAGCCATTGCTATTGACACACGCGGCGTATGAGTAACGTCTTGGAATGTTGCCGCCGCGTCAATGTTGTCGTGTCCGTCGTTGTCGCATTCCGTAATTACGCAGCATTAGCACAACAAATCGAGCGAACAACATTGCATTTAATTAGTGGCGTCGGCAGAGCGGATGAAGGGGTAGCAGAAGCAGATGCCACAGCTGCAATTGCAACTGCCAACGAACATGTCAGGCTAAATTGTTCGCATAATTCATAATTGAATTGCAATCGCGTCCTTCGTGAAGGCTACATAAATTTCAACATTGCTTTTGTCAGACACTGACAATGAGATTGACGAATGTTCATGCCTGCTTGATCAGGAAGACGAATATATCATACATTGTAGAGGAAAATCTTGTTTTAAAATAAAAATTAACTTCGATTAACTAGAGCGCAGAGATAACATGTTTGAGACGCTTTAAGTTCATATCCCAACTAAATAAATTACTACTCAAGTGAAGTTCATAAATTTAAGGCGGAAACATTTGGCTCAACATTTGTTGATGTTGCTGTTGTTGTTTTTGCTGCCGTCTCATTGTTGTGGCCAGTATAGGGTTCTTTATTCTTGTCGCTGTTCGTCGCCGATGTCAAGCCAAAAGCGGTGCACATTTAAAGTCTCATTGTGGCTATTGTTGCTGTTGGAGCTTGGAGCTGGGCTTGGAGCTTGGGCCACGGCGCGCCTACTTCTGTTATATGTTACCTACAACATGCCACATGTCGGCACATGAAACTGGACTGCGGATTGTCACGTAACAGGCAGGCGGAAAGCCAACCCAGGCAGGCAAGCTGGCATCCACTCAAACAATCCCAATTCCCACATAGAGCATGGTCAATGATCGACTGCACCGTTAGTTATCGCCCAAGCAGAGTCGGTTGGAAACACAAGGTATTTTATTACAGTGCAGCAGCACCGGCCACCCAGGCCGAGAATCTGAAATTCAAAAGTTCAAAGACTGTTGACATTTTGTGCCGCCGTTGCAGTTTCTGTGGTTATTGTTTATTTTTTGTAGCACATTCAACAGCCGATTGATTAAAGCGCTTTAAGAGAGTCGCATAGGGCACCATGTGCCCAATTGCCGATTGAATTCCAACAAATGCATAAACGTCAGAAGAAAATATTAACTCAACGAGCAGTGCAAATAAATAAGAGTATAATCGAGGAGTATGGTTGACTATGATATACCCTGTCTTTTACGTAACTAAAATGCTAGTATATGTGTATATACAATTTTGTTTATTTATTTTTTTATATTAATGTCCTATTAAGAGCTAATGTTTAATTTGAAGAAAGAGTGTTAAATAATATATAGAAGACTATTGAATATATAAGACGAAAATAATAAAAACCTGAGTGAAATTGCACTCAAATTGATTGACCGTAGTAAACAAGAACAGTTAATATTAGATTTATAATTCAAAAAGAGCGAGAAAGATCACATCAGTCTACATCATACCAATGTGTATACCCTGTTCGATCCACTTTAAATGGGCAAAAGACACAGAAAAGGAAGCAACAGACACTAAGAAGACAAAAGTGCAGACATGAGACACGAGACACTTTCATATGGCAATCAAGCAGAGACAGCAGTGTCTTCACTCCATCCAAAAATATATTTCCAAGCGATTTAACAATGAATTTCGTAACAAAATCTCTATGGAAAATAGAAATAAAAGTGCCCGCCAAAGACAATCCATGGACGGAAGCAGACAGACAGAGAGACAGGCAGCCCAACAAGCAGACCAGACCATCCTTATAGAGTTAGCTTGACAACAGCTCTCGCATAATATCAATTTCAATAAACTAACAAGCAAATATGTATGTCTGTACGTGTGTGCCTGTGTGCACACATAAAAACTCATAGGAGAGAGCATAGAGTAGCATATAGTAGCTGAGCACTTACGATGTGGAAGTTGAAGCTGAAACAAACAGCATATAAAGGTAAATTTCAATTTAATCAAACGACACGCTAAAAGCAGCAAAAGACAATAAAAATAAGGAAATTTGGAATTAAGTTAGCAACCACGAGAGGATGAAGAAGAAAGTGAAAAATATAAGAAAGTTCAGATTTTAATTGAACTGAGCGTTGGACGTATAGGCAAATTATTATTTGATTGAATTATGCGCAAATAAATAAAGTTCGACTTTACGAAAATTATAAATGTTATATATTAAAACAAACTCGACCTGCTCTTTTGCATAGACTATGATACAAGATAAACTAAACAAATTTATTTCAACATTATTTATATATTTGCTTTGGGCAACTAAGGATGAAAAGTTTTGTTTTGCATGCAAACAAGTGCAATAAAATAAAGTTATCTTGGCACAAAATAAAGCAAGTTTGATTTAACCAAACTAAAAGTCAAGTTGAGGCAGCAAAAATCTTGTGAAGATGTTTCTTTAATTCTATATAATGCTTGGACGGATCAGCAAGAGACGCACAAAAGCGTGCTATGAAATTAGTCACTTGGCAAATTTGTTGCTGTTGCAAGGCGTAGAGACCATTTTGATGCATTTCTTGTATGACAAGTTAAATTAACACGTTGGGCGTGTCCTTGTTTATGTGATTGTTGCTGTTGTCACTGCTGACAAACTACAACTTATGCAAAAGCAACTTTTACATGAAGTGCCAAAATGTCAGCACACTTGTGTTCTATTGTCGTCGTCGTCGTCGTCGTCGTCGTCGGCGCCGTCGTTAGATAAATTAATGCACAGCCAACATGGCGTATACTTGTTAAATGCAGAATAGCAACAGCAGGAACAACAAGCAGAAAGCTGCAACCAGCGTCAATCGCATTTACATAGTTTAAACTTAACTTGACTTGTAAAACTCTTTGATGCAAAACTCAACTGTCCTCTGTTTCTACAACTTTCATTAAGTTTTACGACCAGTTGACTGTGTGACCGAATGCATGAACACTCTTTAGACTATATGCTTATATATAACTATACTATACTATATATGAACTATATTATAGTGATATGCTGATCTAACAGAACATTCGATAAACGGCACTTAAGTTTTTTGTAAACAACGCCTGTCTGTGATATTCTTATGAAATCGGCTTCCCCAATCTTGAGTGCGATATTAAGAACTAGCAATGATAACAATTTTCTGAGTAAATTTAATTCGAGTACTCCAAGTAGTTCAACTAGCTTCGGGCCTTTTACAACTTATATAGCCTTTTTGTGCCTTTGCTGCCCTAAATGTAGATGAGCGAGAATATGGACTATGGCAAAATAAGCAGCTGGCGATTGTTCAACAGCCTTAACCCAATTTGCAACAGCTACGCCAACAGAGCAATGAAGGCGCTACGCCAGCTTTAAAATTAATATGCTGAAAATCTGGAAACGATTTGCAACTAATAGGCAAAGGCTTAAAATTGCATTAAAACTTTTACAAACTGTAAACATGTGTGCGTTTGTATATGTGCCTGTGAGTGTGTGGGAAAATTCAATAAGCTGAAAGTTTTGGGCAAAAAGTTTTGCTGCCTTTAAGCCCACACAACTTGAGTGCCTCTTAAAGCAAAAGTTTAACAAGATAACAAACACCGCAAAAGGGCGCAAAATACATGTGACAGAGACAACGGGAGAGACATACAGAGATAGAAGGAGAGAGAAAGAGAAATGCCAAGTATGGAGAAAGCCAAGGAATCATAAGCATTAACATAAACCTAAAGTGACCAATGCGGTGAAAACTTTTTTCTTATTTTGGCCAGATAAGTTTACTTTTTAACAAGCTTTCAACTTGGCTTTTAACTCTTTTGCAGATGCAGTAGCTGGACACCCACGGCCATGCAGGATATACGACTTCGTCTGGAACCGCAACATAATACAGCCGCGTTCTCTAACTCTCCAGCAGAAGCAGCAACAGCAACAGCAGCAGCATCATCAGCATCTTCGCCCTCAACATTGGTCGATGCGGAGACAACGCTCATTGAGACTGGCGAAACGAAAAGTTCTACGGAAGGCTCGCAGCTAGTTCAGCTGCTACCTGAGCTAAGTTTCAGGTAAATTAGAACCGCGCTAAAGTATGCCACAGCCAGTAAAGCTTCTCTTACAGCGCACCCACAGCGAGCAGCGCAGCTCATTATTATCAGCATCAACATCAACATCAATATCAGCATCACCCTCACCAGCATCCTCATCAGCATTCACATTCCCATTCCCATTCGCATTCGCATTCGCATCCTGTGCAGCTACGTGCCACGCCCCGCCATCAAGTGGAGCAGCTGCAGCTGCTGCACAGCCATCACACAGCGCACAGCCAACACAATGGCCAAGAGCTGGACGAACAGCAGATGCCACATTCACCCAGCTCCGAAGAGGACAATTCCCCAACTGAAATGAATAATTGTCGTCGTTTGGTTGATAAGCCGCCGCTGGTGAGCATACTCTCCATTTTTATATAATATGTATTACAGGGTAACATCTGCAACATACATTCTATATTCATTGGTTGAATGACTGCTGGAAAGTTAATGATTGAAAAGCAGTTAACTATTATTTTATGAGTAATTTTTTTATGTAAATTTATGAGTAGGTATCTCCTAGTCCGCCATTTCAAACAAAAAAAAACTTACAATTGATTATGTTTTCTACATAATTTTAATTCTCTGCTTGGTGACTTCTGAATTAGATGAAACGATACAATGCATATACTAGACATACAAATATACGTTTTATTTAAATATATACGAAACGTTTTACGAACTTGTCTGTTTTTGCTATTATGAAGTCATTCAACTTGAGTTGCAGATATCCATCTACTTGCCCGCTTTTGGTTTAAATCTCAAGCTTTTGCATTGTTCTCTCTTGTCCTTGCAATCATGCTCCTTTTGTATGACTTGTATTGGTCCTGATCAAATTAATAAATCTGCTAACGTTGATTGATTTCATTGGTTTGCTTAGCAGAAATCGATTCGAATGCCAATGCAGCTGCCAAGCGAAAGAAATTGGATAAAACTGTGCAAAAAATGTTGCATACTTTCAGGAGTCATCAAATATAACAAGAGACAGCAATAGTTGCGAAAAGTAAAAAACTTTCCTCAACTATCATTAAAGTTGGCAAAACTTGCCAAAATATTCGTCAAAGGCCAGGCTTGTGAAATATTACAGAAAATTACATCTCTGATCCATCAATGGCTCGTGCTCTCTTCTAGTTCTTCAAGTTCTACAGCTAACTTCACCTGGCTTCAATCTACTCCAGTTGAATTCCATTCAAGCGACTTTAAGCCCTAATAAAAATAGTGATAATAAAAGCTTTAACAGGCAAACAAATTGGCAACACTCGAAAATCAAATGCAATTTAGTGAAGCACTTCCAACAGCTTGGAACGATGGCATACTCGAAAAATGTTTGCCACTAAACAAGACCCAAAAGCGTTCATTAAATTAATTTGCAAAAATGCAAATTTCCAACTAACGGCACTTTGGCACGCGCCGCCAGCAATTCCAGTAGCAGTAGCAACAACAACTGGAAAGCTGTAGTGAAACGCGCCATTTTCTGCTGCATTCTCTCACCCCCATACACACTTGCCGAGAGAGTGGAGGTGGGAGTGAGATGAAAACTGTATATGTGTGTGGGAAATGGAAAAGTTGCAGCAGGCATGCCAGGCGAATGGCAGCCAAATGCCGTTAACTTAGTGACTTTATGACACATAAATCGCTGCTACAATGCCAACAAAATCCTGTCGCTGACATTACGTGTCCTGCTTTCTATACACACACCCACACACACATATACACTCTTAGCTATACATATATCTATAGGCCTACAGCTAACAGCTGCAGCTGCAGCTGCAACAAGACAAAAGTTTTCTGCCAACTAAGCGACAGACAAACGGAAAGAGTCAGTGGAGATATAGACAAAAGGTGGAGAGAAAGGACCAAATCAAATGCTGGCACAAACAACTGCGAATGCACTCACTTAGAGTGCTCCACTTGAAAATACCCTGTGACTAAACAGAAAAGAGAATTAGAACGCCAAGAATTAAAATGTGACAAAAAGAATGGAACGCAAGTTGTTGTTGCTTCTTATTAGGACATGGATATACTCGTCGTATTCATACTCGCTGTTACATATGCATGGACTTGCTAACTATAGCCCATAACCCTGGCATAGGCGAGTTACAGGATATCGCAAAGCAGCGCTTTACCAACTGCTTTCAACTTAGGGCACGCCCTCAGTCCACTTCTTCCATTGTTCCTATTATGCCTACCATTCCTGCCTGCTCTCTAAAGCATCTTCGGCCTGTCTTGCTCTTCTCCACTTGTTTTCAGCTCTGCTCATTGCCGATTGCATTGCATCTTTTATATTTACGCCTTTTTCTAGCAGTTGTCATCCGGATTTGTCGTGCTTCGCCTGCCGCCCGCTGACTGCCGCCTGCTGACTGCCAACTGACACTTGGGCGCATTGTCTTGTTGAGGATTTTGCATATTGCGAGTCTTTTCCAATGTCATTAGCATAATGGGGCCATTAGGTTGCCACACAACCCAAACCCAAACCGACCACACCCCCTCCGACCTGCCCCTTGACACTGATTGCATGCTTAACGATAAAGCAGCTCCGACTGCCAATTCAATTAGCTGCGATTGCGAATTGATGCACATCTGGATTGCAACAAGCAACGCTTACAGTCGAATCGAGAGCATTTTATCTTAAAATAAAATCTTTTATATTTAAGAAGATTTAACAAAATGTAGATTTTTGACTAGTGTACTGCCTTTAGGGAGTTCTTCATGTTCCCTTCTCGAAACTTAAGCACTATGCTGGAGGTGCTAAACATGATCAGAAAATCCACACCGGCTCACTTTCAGGCTTTAACAGTATTTAATATTCTTATTTTTTTAGTATAAATAATATATTCACATTCAACATTAGCAAACGTCCTTCTCCTTATATTAACTGTATAATCTTTCTATTCATGAGTCTGACAAAGTGGATTTCGTTCCGCTTGGAGCTCATTGAGCTAAATACCACATCAAAAGCAAATTTCGTTGGCTACATAAAATCAACATAATTATTGCAAATTAGGTAAATAACTTATAAGAAATGGGCACGCGGAGAACAGATGGAGAAGGAGAACTGTTTGGACTGACTGCCTTAGCCAGTCAACACTTGAGCGGAGCTGTTTACTAATTGGAAACGCTTTAAATGCCTCCCCGAAAGCAGGAAAAACTTTTTGCTTTAACTTATTTCAAAGTAATTTACCGCAGCCCCAAAAACCCAAGCAACTTCCAGTTGGACGTGGGCGAGTAGGGGTGTGGGGAAATAGTAACGACATAGTTAACATTTTACTGGTGACCAAAAATGTAACACATCAATTTTTAAGGCGTTTGCTGCTAAAACACCCTGTATGTAAAGGGTGTGGGAGGCAGATTGACTGTAATACCCTGTACATGATACCGATTTCAAAGAGAATGATTGCCATTCTTGGGAAGTTTGCCCTACAAGGACTTCGAACATGGAAGTTATGCTGCAACGGCATTAGCTTTCCTTACCATGTATAATACATATTATGAGATTATCACTATAATCAAATCAATTTTAGCAAATTAATTTTAAAGGGAACAATAATTGCAAGGTATTTTATTCGCCTAGCCACTTTAATGAAAGTTCTCCTTTTCGTTTTCGTCCTCGTCGACTAAAGTGATTTTCTTGTTAACTGGCTTTGTGGCCAGGCTCAAGCAAGAACAACAACAAGACAACAAATTCGCCGGTTAAATGGCTTCAGAACTGTTGGGAGAGAAGTAAATTGCAATTATTGAGTTGCGTTGCGTGGAAAAGTTTTCCGTTGTTGGCCAAATTGGCAGCCAACACGAATCCGAATTCGGCTCCCAGTTCCAGTCATGCAAAACTATCGATAAACTGTCCCCAATCTAATTTCAGGTGAAACGCCTCACCATGGGCATTGGACTGCTGCGTGGCACCGAGGACAGCCGCCCCCTGGTCCACAACACCTGCTCCTCCTCCCTGATGTCGGGCTCATCGCAAACCATATCGGACGGCTATGTGAACGAGGCCATCTGCGAGCCAGACAAGTATGTTGCCAGCAAATTCGGTGACTCCTGTCGCCAGTCGCTGACGGCTCTGGAAACGGCCACACAACGCCTCCAGCCGGAACTACCCAATAGCAAAAAATATTTGAGAGAAACATGTAGCGGTAACTATTTCAATAATTTCCATGGTGAAAGTCAGATGAATGATGTGACCTGATCATGACAACTAATATTAACATATTGTTTAATGTCCCCCCGGACACAGCGAACTCCAGTCCCAAGCTGTTTGCTGCAAGCTCCCCTTTACGGCTGGACAACCTTAGCCTTGCAGAGCAGCAGGAACTGAAGGGTGCCGCCTGGTATCAAGCGGGCATACCCCGGGAAATATCACTGGAGGTGCTATCCCGCCAGAGTCCAGGCGCCTTCCTTGTACGCCAGAGCAGCACCAAACCTGGATGCTTTGCATTATCCCTGCGTGTGCCGCCACCTGCGCCACGCGTGGCCCACTATTTGATACTGAGAACACAGCGTGGATATAAGATTAAGGTGAGTTGATTGGTATTCCTATTTATTTGACTCCCATATGTTCGCCCTTTCTGTTTCTCAATCGGTGTGTAAGCATTTCAAGTGGCATTAGTCATCTCGCTCGCACCCTAGCCCTCTATTAGAAAGCTTCCAAAGCCCAGCAAATACGAGCTTGTGAAAAACTGTGCGCTTAAAAAATATTTCCCACTTAGGTATTTTTGTATAATAGCTCTCACTCTCTCTTTCTCTGCAACAGGGCTTCACCAAGGAGTTCAGTTCGCTGCGAGCATTGATCACGCATCATTCGGTAATGCCGGAGCTGTTGCCTGTGCCGCTCACCCTGCCACGCCCTCCACACATACGCGCCCACGCACAATCCTATGGTCATGAAGGCGGAAACGGAAATGGCAATGGTGGAGACTTTGAGATGTACGGATCACTGAATGATTTTCGCAAAATGATGGCCGATTTAAATGGGTGACGCACCAACAGACATGAGGCAAGCGAGAACAGCTAATTAATTAAGTAATTATTGCCCCACTGATTGAATTAAACTCGGAATCTGGAGTCTGGTGGTTCTCCTGTCTGGACAGGATAACAATCTGTTTAATTTGCTTAATTGGATGTGCTGGCGGTTGACGTAGCGACCGAAAACACGAAAAAAGCGCAAGGAAAAGCCCAGAGCCCAAACGCAGAAAAAAAGTAAAGTAAAAATTGATAATACAATACGAAGTGTGCTGAGAGAGGGACTAAACAAAAAACAACCTTTACAAAAATCACACACATACAAATTCAAAAATATGCAATATGAATTACTTATAAAGCAAAGATAACAAAAGTCCAATGCAATTATTTTTCATATTTTTGTGTGCTGTCTTTATAAGGCAAACGGGTATAGACTGTTGCTTTACTTAACAGTAACTGATAACTCATTGATATAGATTATGTTCTCAGATATTCATATTGTATCAAAATATACGATATAAGTACTTATATCTTGAAGTATGGTATAAGAGAGAGGAAAGAGTATATATAAAAAGAATATGCAAAACTCTTTTAAATTTACTCTGCTAAAAATACATACTTATAATTTACCTATGCAAAACGCATCACAAATATTTATGCTTCGCTTGCAGTTTGAGAGCCATTAATAATTGCTAGCAAACTCGCACTCAAAAGACTTTCCGATTTTTCTCGATGTCTTATTTGAAATACATTCAAATTATAAACAGATTATTGTGCGGTCTGATAGACCTTTTGAGAGCATATCACTTGTTATTGTGTTTAAACACTGTTTTTTGCAGCTACACTTGTTGCGACAAATGAAATTTGCAAAAGGGCAATATATCTAATGTATAATCTATAATAATCTGCATATTGATTCCACCAGCTGCTAGTGTTTATTTAGTAAAGAAAAATTAATAATTAAGAAAACACATTTTTAGTTTTAGAAAATCTCTAGAAGTATTTAATATAACTAAAAACCATCATTAAATAATTAATAATCATTATATTATATAATAATATTACGAAACTAAGTAGCTAGGTTTATATTAACGAATTATGCACCTTTTTGCATGATAAATGCTGTTTGTAATTTGTGTAATAAATAATATAAAATATTGTGCAGAATTAAAATTTTATTTTGTACTGTGTTCATAAAGATTAAAAAGTTTAGTTGTTTTAGTAAAACAATTATCCAATTCTATAAAATATATATATATATATAACAGAGCACTACGTTTTAATTATTAATAATTTTGCTTTTGACTAAACTAAATTCTTTTCAAATTTACCTCTAAATTATGTCTAGAAACAGCTGATTGACGAGGGATGTATCATATCAACTGCTGTTGTATACCCTCCCATCGATAACAAGCGTGATACTATCGATGACAACAATCGCTTGCCTTGCAAATTCAGGTATCTCTGTTAAAATATCAACAATGTTAAGCTTAACAGAAGAAGAATAACCACTGAACAATTTAGCTGCTCGCGCTGTTATTGCTGCTCGTTCGTTGCAAATTGTTTAAATAAAAAATTTAAATACGCAAGCAACGAGACGATTGCGCTCAGTGGAACGCCGGCTGTTTAAAGAGAGAGTTCCATTTTAGCGGATGAGAATCGAGTGCACCGCGTAAGATCTACGGCTGGCCAGCGCATAAAACAAAAATAAAAAGTAAATGCTTACCAAACGTACTTGAAAAAAAAAATAATAAAATTAAATGAGAGAGTGCTGAAGTGTTGAGTGCGATTAACTGTGAACAGGAAATTTTTCTGACTTTTTTGCCACATGTATTTTTATCGTATTTGTATACTTTATCGATTACGTCGGCGCGCTCAGCATAAAATGAGAGAGATGAAATGGGCGAGAAGATGAATGTGTGTAGCGAAACGGGTGTTTGGTCTCTTAATTTTTTTTTTGCCAGGGCGACGGTGGTGGGACAACATAAAACATACAAGCACACACATACAAACGACCACACAAGCACACGATTACATATGCGTGCAAGCATGTTTATTTGTGAAAACCTTTGCAGCAAAAAAAAATTTCACTAGAAATTTTGAAAGCGTTGGGCCGCGAAAAAAACCGGATATGATACTCTAAAGCTAAGCTTTCAAACGAAATGGAATGAAAAAAATTACCTGAGTGTTACTATGTGAGTGTGTGTACGTGTGTGTGTGGTGAGTGTGCGTTGTGTCGATGTATGTGAGCTCGTGTGCGTAGACGAATTGTCGCGTGTCTGGCATGTAATTAGCATTCAAATACGCGCATGCATATGTATATACTATGTAATCGTATACACATACATATGTGTGCCTTTCCATGTTTTAGTTTATTTTTCCTACCCGGCACTTGCAGCGCCGCTCCTATAATATATTTTTCGCGTTTCATTTTGTTAAACATGTTTTTTTTTTCGACTGAAAAATAGAGAGAATGAGTTAATTAGACGAACGCAGCCGCCAGACTGTCGCGTGCCTTACCTCCTACTCTTCTTACACCTCCTTACTCAACTTAGCTCCTACCATTTTAAAATTAATACGACAAGTGCATGGAGGCAACTGACGAAGGTGTGAAATGCGGAAGGCAAAAGAAAAGAAGATGATGAAGAAGAAGCATCAGCAGCTGCCATTCATGAATGGATTGCATTTGCGCGCGTTTATGTGTGTGTGAACCAAGAGTGTCGGCTGCTCTCTTGCTCTCCCCCTCTCTGTCGCACTCGATATGTGTTTATGCAAAATCAATGGACCCAATTGGAAGGTCACTCTCTGCAAGCCAAGAAATGTTTGCTTGATTTCTATTTGTCAAATAGGGGTCAAAATTAGAGATTACAAAAAAAAAAAAAAAACACACACACAAATTTAAAAACTTAAATCAAAATAAAATAAATAAAATTGTGCATGCATGTGATTTTTGATAAGCATTTATTGTCTCTATAATCAATATCCTGTATTGTTTTTCTCTCTTTAGAGACCCGCCAACAAATACATACACCCAAAGCCACACATATATACACAGTCCATTCACACAGCACATAACAGCAGCACAATGATCAACATGGATATTAGCGTAACCCCAAACTATTCGTATATCTTTGATTTTGAGAACGATTTCATACACCAGCGCACACGCAAATGGATGCTGGAGAATTGGACATGGGTCTTTTATTATTGCGGCATTTATATGCTCGTCATATTTGGGGGTCAGCATTTTATGCAAAACCGGCCGAGGTAAGTTTATGTTATGTTGTGTATACTATATAGTGTTAACTCACTAGAGCGACCGGATTGAGGCGAACAAGGGAATCTTTCAGTATGTTATATAACAGTTATAGATATAGTTATAGCTATAGAGATACATGTTATAACCTTTAATGTCGATTATTGCTGTAGTTAAAGCTTTTACTCTATTTAATTCAGATTATCATCTCTTTCAATTCTCAAAATATATACAGCTTGTATTTAAATATGGTACTATAGCTAAGCGTATTTTCCCTTCCGCTCTTCCATATAGTCCAAAACTACTGGCTGTTAATAAGCAGAGCTTTCACTGAAACTGATTTACTCTGTTCGAATTTTGCATGCATTGCATAATTTGTCTTTTCGCTCGCTCTTTAACTGTCTTGCTCTCTCTTCCTCTCTTTGTCTCTCTAACGGCCTCTCTTTCTCTTTTGTTGTTAACTGCTTTACTATTGGGCAAATCTGTCCAACAGTCTATTAGGAACCCTGAACCCTCTCCAGAATCGCAGTTCTCTTCCTGCTATTCTCACAACAAAATAAAAATTTATGGCGCGTGCCATGTGCCTCATTTTCTTACTGGCGCCCCCTATTCCAACTGCAGTTTCTCAGCATGTCCAATAAGATTTAATTTTCGTTAAATTCAGAAGACATTTCTAATGTCAATATTGATTAGCTGCTTGTGTGGACTGCCTGACTAGTGCGAAGTGAATTTGATTTTCTGGTAGGTTAGTTTCGCCGTTCGAAATCGAGTTTTGTAGCAAAGCAAATATTTGTTGTCTACAGTAGGCTTTAGAATATAGCTTTGCTTCTTATCTGTGACACATAAAAAAACTACCTAAAGCCAACTAAAGTCAAAGCGACAACTTCACTATTAGCATTAATGAGCATATTAATATTTATAGACTTAACTATTTGAACTTATTAGCTTATGGATCCAACAGAACATATTATTCAAAAAATAATATAATATCATATATGTAGAGCAGTTCAGCTTAATGTCAGCTATTTCAAGTGCAGTTGAATTCTTATTAATGTTACTTTTATATGCCTAATTGTATATACCTATATATATGTTTCTACTATGATATGGAATTTCAATAGAATTTCCGTACAGTTGCTTCTCATATGCTTAAGCGTAATTATAGTTATTTAACACCATCCCGACTGGATTACCATGTAAAGTGTTTGCAATTAATCTTTAGCTGCCGCTAGTCCCTCGCCTATTCTAAATTTCGACCTGCGTCTTAATGAACGTAAATTATAGGCCGTAACTCATTGAGTGTTACGTTTAGGTAGGGTCACGTTACGTATCCAAGACACCCGTTGCTTAACTAATTCCAACAAAAACTAATGTCAATAAGCAATCAAATGTTCAGTGTCAATTTTACCCCAAAAATTGTTGCAATTTTTCAAAATTTTCAAAGCGCAATTGCAAAAGTAATTGCAACTAACTTCGACTGCAATTATGTAATTTGGACAGTCGAAACGTCAATTGTCGTTTAATATCTGAATTGACAGTCGACATGCCAACCCACTAAGGGCGCACGCTACATACATAGACATCGACTTTTTCCGTACAAGGATTACTTATAACAAACTTTCCAAATGTAAGCACGGAAACTTTTTACTTGGAGATATAGATGTTGCTAAATCTTAAATGATATACTTATACAGTCGTTATGATAATTTAAAAGATTATATTACTACTATCTATAATTATGTCCTCAAAAGTGGCCCATAATCTTTAATAAGATAATCTTATGATTTTGAATATCAACCATTTTGAACCAGGCACTTCTTATCTATACCAGATTACAGATTCACGTGTTTATCTCTGCTTCAGGTGTGAAAATCCTTAGCAGCTTATATATTTTCCTATATACTAGTATTCCATCAATAGTTGAGAACTTTCGCATAAGTAGATATTCTTCATTGTCTGACATATTTCATACTGAATGAAAAACTGAAAAAGAGCGTGAAAAGATTTCAATAATTTCGATTGTTGGCGATAGCAATTGCAATTCCCTTTGGCCCCCATTAAATTCAATTTCTTATCGCGAATGTTTTGACTCTTGCGTTCAAGACATTAGTTTCAAGGCAACGTTGACAAATATAGCTCGTCGAATCACTTGTTCAATTGTTGCTATGTTTTGAATGGAATGTGATGTCTTCTTCTATAACCATTATAAAGCTTGTCTCACACTTGAGACCTAAGCTCATATCTCTCTTTCTCTTTGAGATTGTTCAATCTGATGATTTCGCCCAGGGGCTTGGCTAACATGCTTATGCCTATTTAAAATGTTGACCAAATATATATTTATACACATAAATATATTTGTAAGTATATGTATATATATCCCTATTTGGTTTGCTTTGCACTTTAAATATTGTTTAAATATTTACACAATTTGGACTTGGTACAGAAAGGTGCAAATAGGAGGGATAGGTTGGCACGGCGTTCAACACGGATCAGTAATCTGCGTCAGTCAAATGGGCTTTACACTAAAATAATACAAAATGGATTTAACACGCTTTATAAATCGCTGAGATCATCTTTCGATATTTATTTTTATCTGACTACTTTAACCAATGATCTTTGAGCCGACCTTAAAAACGGCGAATTCTACGCGCTCTGTGATTTCTATTGCAATTAACTCAAATATAATATATATAAATATATATATATATATATATATATATATATATATATATATATATATATATATATCATGTGGGTCTGTTATCGCGCCATGTGGGACGCGCTCTTATCAAACGAATTCAGCACACTGTTGGGGCGACAGAAACCGAAAAAAAAAGAGCCATAACAAGCGGGCTGTCGTAATTGTTTATGATATCATTTACCATGATTCACGTTAGGGTTCAACTATATAGTAATTCGATCACACATACAAAAACGGTAAATGGTACAGTGCACGCCCGAAAGGCATACTTTTTTGAAATGTGAATCGCTGAGAAGGGCTTGTTCACACAACACTTTCCTTTGTGAATCGCAACATTCAGTAGATAAATAACATATGGATAACATTTTTTGAGCTGTATTCGTTATATTCCACTATTGACTCATTATATATTCTGAATTCTCAATGATTATGAATATATATAACATCAGATCTTCTCATGCAAAAAACGTGATTTATATATTTCATATGCTATTTCTCTTTGTCGTGCAGGTTTTGTCATAGTCGTTTTCCACTTGGAGCCCCAATTCAAAGTCATTTAAATGTGACTCAAATTGTTACCCAAATGTGAGTGCAGTACACATGACTGTTCAAATTACATACACACACCTACACTCAAATATACATATACATGATTGTAAATTCCACCTGCCCTCTCAACGATCCCGAGAAACATGTCACAAGTGGGCGTGTCTCTGTCTGCTTGGCAACAAATGGCTCAGAGCGGCGCAGGACATTCAATTTCCACAAGGCAACATTGCTGCATGCTTGCACTGGCCAACATAGAATGCAAATTTTTCAAAAATAAATAAATAAATAGGAGTAACAAAATAAATATCTATGCAAACATTATAATTAAGAGGCATACAAAAAATCAAAACAAAATCTCAAGTGTGCAAATATTTTGTTGCTCAGTGTAGCTCGGCCCCGGCGCGTGTTGCGTGTGCTATTCATATATAAAATGATGTGGCTACAGAATCTACAGCATATACGGTTTGCCCTTGTGTGTGTGGGCGTCAAACGTCAAACACTTACTCGGGTAGAGAGAGAGAGAGAGAGACAGGGAGAGATATTACACAGTGAAGCCAAAGTTCTAGGTTTATAGCCATATATGGTAAGAGTATTAGGCATATGTCATAGAAGTAATACTTAGCTAAGTTTGTCAACAAATATTTGGCATTAGCTTTTAACTTTGCCAATTCCAGTTGAATAACAATGAGTTGCTTTATTATAGCATAGGCTTAAACTCAACTAAAAGGAGAACAGAAGAGAGACAATTATTGGGTTGCTGTTTTTTCTTCTGTTGATTTAATCACTTTCAAGTTCAACCGTGAGAAATTGGCGATTTCATTCTATTTTCCCCGAGTTAATTCAAGTAAATTGCTGATGCGTTTCCGAGTAACGCTGAGTAAACCACTGCACTGTAGAAAATTAGTGTGATTATATGTATGAGAAATATAGATCAGGCCGCACGCCTGTCCTATAAATACCCTTTTCCAGCTACACTCACCAACTCATCTTAAACAAACGGTAAAAAATGTCCCTTTTAATAGTGCCAGCACGCAAGCAACTAAATTCTCTATCCGCCGGTGCACAGTGTCCTGGCGCGTCATAGCAGAGGAAATTATATTTAAAGTATTAATAATTGCTGTATACGTAAATGACATGTCGAGTGGGCGTGACGGCAAAATAATTACCGTAAAACATTTGCAATTACAAGCGCCAACGGCCACAATAACAGTTATTTATGCACATATACATTGACAGAAAGATATGTATACAGAAAGATATGTATATTAGGCCTTTATTGAGCGCAAGTAACAATCAAGTTGGATGCCATGTGTAAAAGTGAAACTTTAAAGGTTGCCAGAAAGAAATAAACCGTTAGCTCTGACAAGTCTCAATGTAGGTAGATAGTAGAAAAGAGCATGCGAGAGAGAGAAAGAGCATATTACTAAAGTGTGTCATTTAAATATTTACGAAAGCCTACGTAACAAAAACTGTCAGAAATTCAATTCTGCTTGCCCGCGGTCGCATCAAAAGCTCAGCTCCCTCTCTCCCTCTCTCTTGCTCTCTTCACATGCAGCAGCCGCTGTGTTGATCATGCCACATTTACGCTTTTACTTTCGACATCAATTCGTGTTGTTTACCTTTTTGATTACCACACCAGCACCTGCTCGCATTACTATAATTCTTCAAAAATTTGCGCATTGCTGACCTTTAAAATATTCGACACAAAATGAGAGAGAGAGAGAGAGAGAGAGAGAGAGAGAGAGAGAGAGACAGAGAGAGACAGAGAGAGAGAGAGGAGAGAGGGAGAGAGTTAGGGAAAGACTCCCTTGTTCTCTCGGAAAATTCTTATTTTGTATTAAGCAGCATACAGACAATTACAAGTTCGGGTACCTAAGGACACTTAACATTTAACTTGATATATTATAACATTTAACTTGATATATTATTTCAAAAAGAAAACACACCTGTTGAATTAACTTAAACTCTAAATAAACTTTATGGCCGGGTTTATCAAAACATACCTAAAACTGCAAGTAAAGTCAACTTTAAATCTCTGACCCTGCGAAGATTACGCAAGCCCAGCATTCATATTGGTCAATAGGTCAACTATTAAAGACGCGCATAATAATTATGCATAAACGAATTTAAAAAAATAATAATAATAATGAAGTTGACAGCAACTAAAACAGGGAAACCGCAAAAAGAAAAAATGTTGCAATGCAAATCAACAACAAAATGTTGGCCAAATTAAAATAAGAGAAACACAAAAATTGAATTGCCGTCAACTGCTGTGAGACAATGTTGCGAATTTGCGGCTCAAAAGGGGCCAAACGAAAACAACAACAATAGCACCAGCAACAAAAACTGCAAATCAGCCATAAAGAGCATATATATACATGCATATTTCTTATTTACTCAAATTATATACACACACATGACTACACAATTGAATATGTATCAGAGTGCCTGCATAAATCAAGTCCAAAAAAAGCAAACAAACATTTGATTACGTTTGCTTCATTACAAGCCGTCGTACGGCTGCTCTCTTTTACGCTCTTCCTCCCTCTCTCTGTGTGGTTCCACTCTCTCTTTGTTTACAGTTTGTGCAGCTTGCATAATTCCTAAAAAGTCCAGCGCATTGCAAAATCTGGTTTCGCTCACTGTCAAGGAGGGTAAGAAGAGAGACAGAGAGAGAGAGTAGCGAATACTTAGCAAACAACATTTCTGTCTCGCTCTTACATATAAAGAAACTGCTGCTAGCTTACGCAATTCTCTCACACAAAGTGAAAACTGACATTGGAATTTGGGCACTCCTCATCTCTACCTCCCTCTAATCGCTGGCAGTATCATTAATCGGGCAAATCGCTACACCCAAAATACGAGCACGACAAACCAGACACAAAGTAGGCGCCGGTCCGCCATACGCGCATCTTAACACGGGGACGACCTGTGCCCTATCAAAAATTGAGCTTCAAAGGGACATTTGCAATATCCCTCTGCCGAGAAGCCAAGCTGCCAAGCGATTAGCAAGGCCTATTGGTTTTCCTTACTCATTATGTTCTGGCACGATTTGGAAGTGACGGCCAAGGCGTAAGTCACGGATGGCAGGCCACAACCGTTTGGGAATTGTAAGGGTTGCAAAAGTGCTGAAATTCCTAACTGCAGCATCGTTGAAAGTTGCTGTTGCAGGAAGTTGCCTACGCTTGATTCGCTTAAGTAGAAAGAATTAAATTTGCGTTTATTTTTGTATTTAACTGAATTGTTCCAAAATTTAGACATTGTTTGATTCATCAAAGTTGTAAATCAATAGAGCTGCGAGCAGACGCAGAAATAGCAACAGCACACACGGCTTAATTGTCTCTGAGTGATTCTTATCAGTGAATTAGAACTTGGCCTAGACTCATTATTAAAATCTTTAGGTTGTTTTTATATACCTACATATATATTTTTTGTTAGGTAGTATTGGTCGTTATGTTTAAAAATTTGTGAGAAATTGCGTATAATGAAAATAACACGCCATATTCTCTCAAACCCCTTCGACTTTCCACGATAAAAGCCTATCAATATACATATATATTTTTTTATTTTTGACTGACATTATAACTAATTTTTATGAGTAATATGAGTGATAAGATTTGAGGTAGACAAAAGGTTTTTCTTCTTCATTTTTTATGTGTGCAACAAAATATTTATTTCAATCGAATTTTAATTGCATTTGGCGTTAAATGGAAAGTCTACTGACAGATTAGCTGTTTGACTAAATCGGTGACTGATAACTAGTACTTTACTAAATATATATGTATATATATATGTATGTACATATATACATATAGTATGTTTTTCTGTTGACCGGCTTTTGACTCAGACCCGGCACGCCCTTGAGTCATGCTCATTTCATGTTGACGATTTTACGAGCTACTCAACAATAAACACAGATCGCTTTAAAAAATCATATTTATATATATATATATATATATATATATATATATATAAAAGTTTTACGTTCATTAAGCATGCGATACATTTTTGGAGCACGGGTTTCATTAAATGTAATTAAAAATAAATTATTAACTCTGGGAACTTTTTAGTACATGTTTTAGCTATATATATATATTTATTTATATGCTTGAGTTTTTTTTCCTATATAAAAGTTGAATGATCAACTTGCTAAGTGTCATGATTTGTATAACTTTATGAATTAAGATTAATTTATTTATTTATTTATTAATTTAAACACTTCTATGAATGACAGAGATATGTCTAATATATCTGTAAAACTTGCGTTTAATATTAAACTAGTATTAAGAATTAACCATTTCTTATTTATATAAATATAGGCATTCCTTGGATGGCCTTATTTGGATTAAGAGTTATACATGATGAGGATCATTGATTAATCAGAACATTTGCGATCGACAATAAATGATCAGCAAATTATACTATACTAAAAAGCTGATCTGATATGAAACTTATAATATTTAATATTTAGCTCGTAGTTCAGATGCATACGATCTGAAGCCCTTGATCAGCTTAAGCAATCATTAATGAAGATCAGTTAACATTTTAATGGATACGACTTCTGTTTTCTGAACACTGTGCGTAGCTAAACACCTTGTCCTTCTTGAAGGGTATATATACTATATATACTCATACTATATAAATAAAATGATTGTAAGTGCCGATCGCGCCATTTATATAGAATTTTGTTTGTTGATTCACAATTGCTGGGAGATCTGATAATTGAAATCTAAATGCTTTGACTTCGTGTTAACCTTTAACGATTAGCAAGATAACATATGTATATATATGTGAAATATGTATGGTTTTATATGCATATATGTTTTATTTGTGGGGCCACAGAGTGTAACGCATGTCGCTTAAATTAAGTTTGATCTTTAGGCCAACTAAATAGCTAAATGATAAACACTTCATGAAGTGAATGACAAATGATTATTGCATAGTTTATTGTTTTTGCTATTGTTATTTGCTCCCACAGTCACAGCCCCGCCCTACTAACTAACTTATCTGAAACTAACTTCAAAGTTTGTTGATCTTTACTTATTGCAATGCAATATTTGCATATTCATGATCAGTCAAAGTCACACAGAAAAATTATGACGAGCGACAGAGTTGACGTCAATATGTTAAGTAGGGAATCAGCATCTGCCTACGAAACATATGAAATAGTTAATATTTTATAAAATCTCAATGTTGAAATTAAGAGTAATTGGACTAAGCTAAATGTAACTATCTTAACATAGCAACATCTCGCTTTTTTTTTTAGATTTCAACTGCGTGGTCCACTTATCATATGGAACACACTGTTAGCCATGTTTAGCATAATGGGTGCTGCACGTACTGCCCCGGAACTGTTGCACGTCCTCCGTCATTATGGACTGTTCCACTCGGTCTGTGTGCCCAGGTAAAGTATTTGGATACTTTTTTTTGCACGGAAACATCAAAACATCATTTCTCTCTATGACTCCTCCATTCTCTCCTGTAGTTACATTGAGCAAGACCGTGTGTGCGGCTTCTGGACCTGGTTATTCGTGCTGAGCAAACTGCCGGAATTGGGCGATACGATATTCATCGTATTGCGTAAACAGCCCTTGATCTTCCTGCACTGGTATCATCACATTACAGTGCTGATCTACTCGTGGTTCAGCTATACCGAATATACTAGTTCCGCCCGCTGGTTTATTGTGATGAACTACTGTGTGCACTCGGTGATGTACAGCTACTATGCGCTCAAGGCGGCTCGCTTCAATCCTCCACGATTTATCTCAATGATCATCACGTCGTTGCAGCTAACACAAATGATCATCGGCTGTGCTATCAACGTGTGGGCGAACGGATTCCTAAAGACACACGGCACACAATCGTGCAACATTTCGCAGCGCAACATCAACCTATCGATTGCCATGTACTTCAGCTACTTTGTGCTGTTCGCACGCTTCTTCTACAAGGCCTACCTGTCGCCTGGGGGCCACAAGAGCCGTCGCATGGCCGCCTCGCTGGTGGCACAGAATACGGCCAAATTGTCTAGCCCCATTTCTACATCTGATGCGAACGTTATCTCAAGCAAATATGTTGGCGAAGATGCACAGGCTGCCTATATGCGCAAGGCGAAGGCACAGTAGAGCCTAACTTTAATGTACCATGCGCCCCTCTTCCCTCTGGCCAAAAATGCTAAGGATATTTAATTTATGCGTTATCGGGATGTAAAAGTTGTTTTTTTAGTTTTAAAACCAGGCGAAACTCAACAGACACACACACACGGAGAGAGAGAGAGAGAGGTACACACTGGCGCACATTGGGGGGCGTTTGATCAACTTTAATTATAAGTTTAGAGTTTTACCAGGCAAAACTGGCTTACACACATCCATCTAAATATATATAAATATATATTTATATAATGTCATGTACATAATGAAATTGAAAAATTGAAAGCCAAGTGGAGTCAGCTAGGTGATTTTTGTAAAAAGTTAGGTATGGAATGGAAGAATGGAAAACTTTTGCCAGTCCATAAAGCAAAGAGTCAGCTATATATATGTATATAGATTATATATATATAATAGATCTGTATAATCAGCCCAAAGCCGTGTGCAGTTTAAGCCTAAAGTTTGTCTCTGATACTCTTCGAGTATAGTTTTCCAAATTGTTTTCTTGCTGTAAAAAGAAGAGAAATAAATAATATTTAACATTTATGTTTTATAGATTCTTAAATGATGTTCACATCCGAAAAATACCTATCTTATCTATACAATTACAACATATATATATATATATATATATATATATATATATATATATATATATATATATATATATATATATATATATATATATATATAATATAACTCTGCTTTATTCTATTTAATATTCTGGGCAGAGACCTCGAAAAATCAATGAGAAAATGCAATTTTTAGGTTAGTTTTCAAATTGCGCAAATTGTTAAAAGAAAAAAAATAAAAGAAGACATCTAATTTTTGATAAAAAAAAATATATATTAAAAAAAAAAACTAATACAAAAAAAAAACGTGGCAGGGGCATGCATTTAGTTTCGATTTTTTAATTTTTGCAGAATGTAATGATTTAATGATCAAACAAGTTTCTAACGGCAAGGAAAATTAAGAAGAATGTAACAAAGATAAAAAGTAAATGTTTAAATTATATATTTATATTTGTAAGAAAAACAATAATACAAAATGCAAGCAAAAAGTCCTACTTGAAAAGTTAATTTAGTGTAAACGACGAGCTGACTACAACAGATAAGTAGATAAAGAGAAAAAGAAGGAAAAGCAGAAATTATATGGGATTCGCATGCTTTCCTTAAAGAGTCAAAACAAAAAAAACTAAAACTAAAAAAAATACACACAAATTTAAAAAACAAATGGAATTTTTTGTCGGGTAAAATTTAGTACAGAACAAAAAAGAAAAAACTTAGAAAATGGATAAATAAAACGTATAAAAAGGAAAAGGAAATAACAAATGTGTTTCATTTCATTTCATTAGTTGTTAAGCAAAAGTCACCTTGTATTTGTTTCAGATTATATTGTATGCCTGTTATGTATAATAGCAGGAAGTCTAAAAAGAAGAGTAACATGGTAAGATATATTAACAACATAACTAAATTAAATATCATGAATTAATCGAAAAAAAAAAAGATGATGCACGCAAGTAGAGGGGGTGTGTTGCAATTAAAAGAGACTTTTGACTAAATGGATGAAGTAACCGCTAGACTAAAAATTTGATCAAAGTTAGCATATTGTCTAAGTATAATTGCACAGACCGAAGTTATTTCTTTTTGTAAAATTAAAGTTTATCTAGTTTTAAAGTCTTTTTTCGAACCTCACTTAACTTTTAATAGAACTCAGTTCAAAGCAAAACGTCTTAGGGGGGAACATTTATTTTTCTGAAAAAATGTTTTACTACTACATTTATGTATACACATATATATATATATATATAATATTAATTTTTTGTCTTTTTCTTTAGTGAGAAAATGTAATTCTCCAAAAATGTTACGATAATTAAAATATCGTTAAAATTTTTTAATACTAGACTAGAAAATGTTTTGCTACAATACTTAAAAAGTATCTTTTGCAAGAGTGTGTGTGAAGCAGTATTGCTGCGTGAATGTGTAACTGTTTCTAAGTAAACGCACATTTGAAGACCCTAGAACCTAGACATTATTATTATAATTATTAGTAATGTATGATAGATTACAAAAAAGATCCGGCTAAGCTCTAGAGTATTACACATATACTACATACGGCATATACATATGTAAATATTTTACGATGCATGCATATTAGTATAACTTGTATTCTTAAGTGAAAAACAACCGCAAGTGGAATCCAACCAAAGTTCCAGTTGGAATGAATCGAATAAAAAAAATATAATTTTTGGCACCTGTGTGTTTTTTCTTCGAGTGTATAATTCAATGCTTCAAATTTTAATGCATATAAACAGTATTCATTATAAATAAAAACAATAAATTATAATAGTGTTAAAGAAATGCCAAAAATAGCAAAATAAACGAAGAAACATAAGCACATCTTTTTTCGCTCCATTTGCAACTTAATTTAATCAATTTTTTATATTTATTTTTTGTGGTTTCAATTTAGTTTAGTTTAAAGTTTGTTGTTGCGTTTCGCATTGTCCCGTGAGCTATGCTTTTTTTTATGTTTTTTCCTTTTGCAAATGATTGAATTACAATGTTTCAATTTTAGTCACCAATTTGTAAATTGTTTTAAAATGAAAAGCAAATGTTGGGAAAGAATTTTTTTGTAAATGTTGCTTGTGCTGTTGGCGCTAATGGTTGTTAGATCGGATTAATTGCTGATGTTGTTTTTCTTTAAATGGTTGTTGTTGGTTTCTTAACTCGTTCACTCTCCTCCTGTTGCTGCTGCTGTTGTTGTTTTTGATAAACAGCCTCCCGATATTAGCTTCATTTGCGTCGACTGCATACAGTGCTCCAGCCTCCAGAGTCCAATTGTTGTTGTTGCCTTGGATGCTTGTTGCTGGTGTTGTTGCTGCTGTTATTGCCGGTGTTGTTGCCGCTGCTTTTGTTGATGTTGTTAGTAATGGAAGCAACGTGTACAGTAGACGCAGCAGCATCATCTCACTTTTTACCGGGAGGCGCTATTGGTTGGCCGCGCTCCTTTCCACGTAATTTTATGCCAAGCACACGCTCCATTTTTCCGAGTATTAAATTGTTGGGAATTCCACGTCCGGCTTCATAATCCGTAACCACCTGCTGTTTCTCGCAGATTTTCTAGATCAAGAACAAATGTATAAATCTTAATTTTCATATTTTGATTTTCCTAAATTCATCCTTACCGTGGCCAAGTCCTTTTGGCTCATGCCCTTGCCTTGGCGTCCTTGCTGAATTATTTTGCCAACGTCTAACGGTATTTTATCATGTCGCAATTCTTCAGTCTCACGATCCAGCTTGGCAGTGTTCTTAGTAGTCACATGCTGCTTGTTGGTGCCAGCACCATCTAAGAACAAAGTATAAACACGTTCTAATTAGACCGATCAATAACAGTGAAGACGCCTTGTAAGCCAAGCTCTACATTTGAAAGATGTCTAAGAACTGATTCACAAATCATATTACCAGTGGACACTTTGATATATATCTGCTGCAAAAAATCCAATTGAAGAAACACGTTTTCTTATTAGACCAATCAATTACAAAATACAATACAATGAACACCCGCCCTTAAGCACCTTTATTTTTTATACACAATTTCAAATACGCTTAGAAACTGATTCATGAACGGAACCAGCAGGAGAATGAGATTTCAAAAATGTGTACAATTTCATAAGAGATCTTATCCCGGTGTCATCGATTTAATTTTCCAATAGAACAAACACATAATTGAGTAATATTCATTTTAAAAGTTGATTAATAACTTTGATATTCTTATAGGAATGTAGTTCACATTCACTCAATAGTTAGCCGCTTGCTGTTCGTCCTTTACAGTTTCCAATATCTATCGTGTGTAGGCCAGCACCAGACAGTGGCCAAAATGACCGGCTATCACTTGAGAAGTCGCAAAGCTCTCAAAAGTTTGTAAATATACTAAAGCATTGCGAAATTGAGTTTTCGTGCATACATCCATACATACATATGTATATACACACATTACTATTAAGACACTTTTAAACCGCTAAAAACTACAACAAATGCCACGTAGTTCACATGGAATATTGAAACAACGGCAGCAGCACCTTCCACTCTCCAACCACCCCAAAAAAATTAATAATAAAAGGAAAAACAACGTTGTATCCTACTGCCCGTCTGAGCCTAGAAGTTTGGTTACTTTTACTCACATTTTTGCTGAGTATCGACGGCAACACCTTGGCGGCGTGCCTGATTAACAGCTGATTCGGTCTTCAGTTGGCTAGACTTTGGAGCCTTCTTCCTTAAAACAGTTACCGTATCCCAGTCCGACATCTTTTTATTTTTATATAGCGTAAATATGAAATAAACATCAATCGTGAGCAAAAAGCGTACGGCGCATTTATGTGAATGACAAATAACTTACATTTGACTGCTTTGTTAATAATGCTTTACTTAATATGAATATATATAGTGACTATTTTGTAATTAAAACTAAAAATTCCAGAACTATCTATATATGTGTGAGAAATATCTGCACGGTGTGACTCCAACAGTCCGTATGGTTGTTTGTGAGCAGAACTAGTTCGATTATTTAATTGAAAATAATTTGTATTCACGTGAAGTGAGCTGCACGCAATCATTCTACTCAGTTGATGTTGGCTGCGCGCAATTTGGAGCGAATACTCAGTGGTTGAGCACATCATCGTCAACTTTAGATATTTGTTCGTTGGTTGAGTGTGGTCACTCTATATGCTAGTTGTCTTGAAAATTTTGCTTAAGTTGGTCGGGTACTCCGTGTCGTGCGGGTGGTTCATTTTTCTGTGCGTGCGTGTGTGTGTGTGTGAGTGTAATTGGAAAAATGCAAAGATATAGATAACTTCAAAGCTGCACTTACACACAGCTACAAAAAAAAAAAAAAAAGAAACGAATAGCAATTTCAATTTATGGTGCTGTAAATGCAAAATATGCGAGACGCAGACGCAGCTGCAGTGTGAAAGACGTAAGACGGGCAGACAAAGTGCATTTTAGGGCGTGTTTGTAAGCCCTAGCCAGACTCCCTCTACTTCAGTTACCCCCTGAAAGCACTGGTGCACTCAACAAATGAGACAACATAAAAAGAAAACCAATTTTTATTGTCTCCCCTCACACACAAAAAGTTGAAAGAAAAAATCTGATTAGTAATTTCGCAACATCCTTGAATTTTGTCTACTCTCAATTTGCAAATTGGAGTAGCAATACAAGTGCGTTTCCGTGTGTGTAAGTGTGTGAAGAGCGCATCTCGTGAAAGAAAGAAAAGAGACGACGACACACGAAAGAAAATGTGTAGAGCAACAAATTAAAATAAAGCAAGTGCAAATGCGATAAAATATATAAATATAAGAAGAAGAAAATTTTATTGCAGTTGCAGCTAAAACGAAATTGTGAAAAAATAATATTAAAAAAGAGTTAATAATAGCGCATAATTTGGGGTGCATGTGATTGGAAGGATGGGCGCACAGCAGGGCAAGGAGCGCGGCTCCCATTCGAGCGGAGGGGGCGGGGGCGGTACAGTTAGCTGTATCGGAGTCGGTACTAGTAGCAGTCCCGTTGCATCCGGTTCGCCGCACTGCATTAGTGGCGGCAACAGTGGCGCCTCCGTTGGCGGACTGAGCTCCAACTCCACTTTACGCAACTCTCGCATAAAATCACATCAATCCTCAGGACATGGCAGCATCACTTCGAGCGGTTCCTCAGCGCATCGCAGCGGAGGCGGCGGTGGCGGCGGCTCGAGTGCGAATCACAAGGATAATCGGTGCAATCCCAGCGTCGGCTTAAATATATTTACCGAACACAATGGTAAGTAACATCAAGTCTGTTTATCTGTAAGTGTTCATGTGAGCTGATACATACATATATTCTAACACATGCATATGTACATATTATTGTGTAGGACAAATGCATCATTGCATACATTGAAATGCACTTACTGTGTGTATACACTAATATATACATAGCCTTTACGTTTGAAAGCTCTCATTCTTTCTCTCTGTGTCTCTATCATTCTCAGTTATACTCTCATACATACTCTCTTTGTCTACCTCTCTCTTTCTCTCTCTCTCTTTCTATTTCCTTTACGCTTGCTCCTGCTCACTGTGGGCGGCCGCTCTCTCCAATTGAGCCAATTTCTACTATTCATTGCTTTAATCGAAGAGCGGAATGTGCGCTCTTGTTTTTGTTGTAAGTCTTTTTGCCGGCATTGGCCATAGTTTTACTTAATGTTGTTGAAGTTGTTGCTGCTGCTCGCCTTTGTTTACAATGGTAAACAGAATTTCGAGGCACGCGTGGAAGATATGGGACGAATTTGAAATTATTTTTAAGGGCAGTTTCTAATGCTGCTGCTGTTGTCGCTCCTTCTGATATGTTCCCCCTCCTTCTCACACCCACACCCTTCTGCCCCTCAACAGTGGTTGAAAACGCAGCAGCAGCAGCAGCCAACTGCCCCACCCACCCCAAAATAGAAACTAGTCGACAGGCATTTCCTGCGTTTTTCCTTACTCACGCATTTTATTTGCCATCCTTCCTTTTTATTTGGTTTTCCCTTATTCCGTTGTTTGCTTTGGCAAGTTGTAACATTTCCCTTTTCTCTCTGTGCGTGTGTGAGTTATTTTCTCTTAATAGCTTTTTTATGTTCCTGTTGCTGTCCTACCACAATGGGTGGTGTTCGGGCAGTATATATTAGAATAAATAGCAAGCTAATCAGCGTGCAGTTGTCATAATCTGATTGGGGAAGAATATATTAATTCTGCCCGTTCATATCTCATAAGGAATTTCCAAAAGCAATGAAATTCAAGACATTTAACTAAAATTCTATCAAACTTTATAATTGTATAATGAATGTTCACTGCTCTAATAAGATTAGTCTACGCCTTCCAGATTATAATTGACTTTGCTGAAATCCAATTGGCACGTATTCCAATTGCAGAGCTGCGATTGCTTTTGAAAGTAGTTTCAATTTAACAACTTTTTTCTTCCTTCGATTATTGCCTTCGTTTGTTTTTGTTGGGCTGTAATTTGTTTGCAATTATAATTATTTATTTATGGGATTAAATCATTTTTATGATGAGTATTACGAGCGAACGCTCTTCAACTGATAAGCGATCCGTTCAATTTGTTATGTGACTGCATTGAGTTACAGATTGCAATTTTGCTAGAAACAGCTCAGTATGCAGTTAACAAAGGAAAAAATAACAAACCTTTATTCCGGGACTTATCAAGTGAAAATTATACAAAAATATATAGGGTATGTGGTAAGTTATTTCAGCAACAAGTTTGATAAAAACCTCAATAAATTGCACGCAATTAAACATACAATACATATATACATACACATATATATATATTATATCTATACTAACCACAACATTTGCTCGCATATTAGAACTTATGTAAATATATATATATATATATGTATATATATATATATATATATATATATATATGGATTTCTATGAATGTATTCTTATTGTGGCATCGAATAACCCACAACGCCAATAAAAATGCAACTAAACACGTTTCGCGCTTTTTGCTCGTCTTCTTTGTGAGCAGCATACTAGCCTTTGTAGCTTTAAGTTCAGCGCCAAACAGAAAACTAACCTACGTTTTCCCACACGAAAAAATTATTCAAGCAAATTGCAATGCTGAATAGAAGATGCAATATTTGATGTTGTTGCTATTGTTGTTGCAATTACAAAATTGCATTGTAAAATTGTGTGTGTGTAATAGACAGATTACAAGACAGAAACCCCACTAGCGACCAGGTCGAATGCGACAGACCGAATTCGCAGCCGCGGACCCAAAATCAAATCACAGAGATAGAAAAAGAGAGAATGAGGCCGAGAGAGAGAGAAAGAAGCAAACAGCTAAATTTGCTGGCACAATAAGGCACAGTGGAACAAAAGCGTGAAAGCTCTTGTTTATTAAACGAACTACTGTATCCATAGGTCAAAATCAAAGCTTCTAATAAAATTTTATTTGATTTACTCTAACAGAATCGAAAGAGTTGTAGTCTAGAGGTTTTAAACTGTCGGTGCACTTCTGTGTCGTATTGCAATACAACACTCAATTCTTTTTCATTGTAATAAATAACACCAATTCGCTATATTAACTGAAAATTGCTGCTCATTCAGATAACTTTTTTGTTGCTAAGTATATGATAAAATTACTCATTTCGTCACACTGTTTGTTTGTTTAACAGTTGTAGGCGTAGCCGTTGGCACATTAGTAGGAATTCGATTAAGGTAGGAGTCGAGTTTTACGAGACGCTGTAATTAGATACGTTTTAGAGGCAATCGA
The DNA here is from genome assembly GCA_035047405.1 of Drosophila stalkeri. Taxonomy (NCBI): domain Eukaryota; kingdom Metazoa; phylum Arthropoda; class Insecta; order Diptera; family Drosophilidae; genus Drosophila; species Drosophila stalkeri. Next base: position 20,809,277 of record JAWNPR010000041.1, on the reverse strand, counting down.
CCAATGCGAAAATATACAAATAGATATTGAATTTTGGATATCGTTGGGAAAGCAACGGCTACTATTGCTGCTGCTTCACTGGAGCTGTCAATTGCAAATAGTTTGGCGTAGGGTGTGGGAATGGGCTGTAGGAAAATAGAGAAGAACGTAAAAGGAGCAGCAAGACGAGAAGAAAGAGTAGGAGGCATCGCTGTCTTTCATTCGCATTTGGCGACGCGTCGCCGTGTCTCAAAATAGCTTCGAAGTGAGTTGCAAAACTCCTTGAATGTGTCAAGTGTTTGTCACTCTCTCGGTCTCTCTCTCCCTCTCTTTCTTTCCCTTTGGTAATGTGAGTAGCCTGAGTAGACGGACGAAGGCGGCAGGCGGGAGGAGGCGTCAATGGCCGTTGGACTGGACTCTGCTTTTTTTCTGTTTACTTGCAACATGCAAGCGGCAAATTATGAGACGAGGCAAATGAACTTTTCACATGGCTAATGGACGCCACACGCACAGCCCCTAGATGATGATGATGTCTGTGAGTGTGTGTGTGTGTGTGTGTATGTTGTGGACACACGGTAAACAGGTGACGCGTGTGTAGTTGGCTTTGCAAGTTTCCCACTTGTTTATAATTATGCTAATATGTATAAATATTTTGCTACTTGTTATAGTTATTTTCATAAAAAAACTGGCAGTAAAAATATTTCTCTTTTAGGTGCGGATGCAAGGTGTTGCAGTGTAATAATAAAAGTAGTAATAATTTTAAGCATAAAATCTTTAATAGTTTGAAGATCTAGACTATAGCTAATATACATAGAACAGAGAACACAATATTTCAGAACCATCTTTCAATATGCCATATGAAACTATTAAAGAAAGGTCTTTATAATCATACCGAATGTTAATAACAATGCTGTAAAATGTGTCTTTTCAGTTAATAATTGAGAGTTTTAAATATTTAACAGCAGCTTAATATACAATTACCAGAAGGGCAGTGTTGCAGGCGTTATGTCTCCACATGTTTGTGACTTTGTTTTATTTGATTTTGCCTTAGCATTCGATGCATTCTTTCTATTATTAGCCGCCCGTATCTCCGTCTTCTTATTCTTTTAGTCTCTTTTTATAATTTTATTTACTTTTACTTCGACTTTATCGTTGCAGTTGCCTGGCATTTCCTCGCATTTGCCCGTTTCACCAAAGTGCCACTCATCGTCATCATTATTATTGTTTTGTTGTTGTTGTTATTGTTGCATGTCGCTTCGTTACTTTTTGGGGCCAAAGGGCTGTTTTCGATCAAGCTCGTAAATCCTTTCGTGCCTCGCTTTGCGTGCATTGCAATGCACTTTGATGTTATTTTTAGTGCTCAATGCCAGTCCCAGTCCGTTCCTATCTTTTGTTTATTGTATCTTCACTATACTATGTATGCCCTACAATCCAATAAGAACATTAATTCAACAACATACAGTCGTGCGTACACATTTTAATTACTATTTGGAGCATATGTTCGAAAATTAATGCATTACTAAGTGTCATTGTCACGGCTTACTGCTTACCAATCGAAAGTGCTCCAATTGAAATTCCAATTGGAATATATATTGATAATGAAAATGTTATATTCTTATACAAATATACTAAAACTGGGGCGTGTATATCTATAAATGAATATTCATGTATGTATACCGATAATATCTAAATTATTGTTTATTGTGAAAAGTACTTATACACTATTTGTAAGAGAAAGAAATGTATATTAATGTGATATAAGAAAAATATTTAATTTAGACATCGTTATATTTTTTTTATGCTCATTCTGTCACATTATTAAATGCTCCACTAAAACAGTTTCTCTTGAAGTCACTAAAGCCACAATACTGATCTGAATATAGAAAATAAAGTTAGTGTCTAAGGTATTTAGTTTTTCTCCATATTTTGACTACAACATAAAATTGCTAGAATCTTGTATCACGTTATCCATTTCAGATATTTTTCAAATCTTCCATTCTACAGCTCCGATAGAGATTATGTATCATTTGTGCAACGTCATAGGTTTTTAATTTTATCGGAGAAATTTTATATATTTCTCATTTAATATAATTTCTAGTGCATTTTCTAAATTTGTTTTTCGTTTTCTACGTTTATTTTTGCATTCACAGTGAAGCATGGCACATGCCCATCCGTGTACCCCATTTCGGTGGCAGTTTTTCATTTCATGCGGTTCCCTTCTAGCTATGCGTCTCATTGAAAATGGCTTGCATAAATTAGCTGACGAAAAGAAAAGAAAATAAAAGAAAGAAAAAGAAAATGGAATGAGGCAGACAATAGAAAAGTCAAACATAATTTGTAAACAGCCGAAATAACCTAAGAGAACTGAATATTTGTTTAGCAGCAGCTGGTGGGTACAGCAAAGGGGGCGAAGCGAAGGGACGAAGGGGCGGCGGGGCTTGGAATGCGTCAACTAATTATAAGCGCATGAAATGCTTCACTATATATATTTACCATACACAGTTGTTGTGATTTTGTTTGAGGTCATAAATTTTGACGCCAGTTGATTGATTGACAACGGAGAGCCACAAATAAACAAATACATTCAGCGAAAAAGTCGTGCAAATAAACGAGAGATTTGCTAAAAAAAATAATAAATTTATTTGCATTGAAAACTTTTCATATTTAGCAATTTTACTTGATTGACTATAGACCGCTTGATAAATGGATTTCGCTCAGTGTACTTACGTATAAAAATACAGTTTTCTTGTTTATAGAGAGGGTAGCTCCGAACGAATTAAACACAATATATATTTATGTGCCGCCCCCCAAAAACAAATAAATATTTATGGATGTATATGCTATATATATATATAGCCATTCGTGTGGGGCACACACACGCACTCCATCATACCACCGCCCCCTCCGCATACTCTTTGATGCACACTTCCTGCACTCTTGTGCAATTGATGTGTTTATTAGGTTTAAACAGTCGCCAGTGATCCAGTGCTTGGACGTTAACAAGTCCACAAGGTCGCGCACATTGAGCATGTGCAAAAATCAACAGCAAACTGTTTTTTTATTGTCATACATATATTCTATATCTTGTCTGTTCACATATATATGTACATATATACATTTTATGTACTTCGAGTGCAAATTAAACATAAACAATCTGCAAACCGTTTCAAATGCTACAGAAACAGAAACAGAGAATCGCTTTCGCGGCAATCCGACCAGAACCAGGCAAACCTGTTTGGCCACGAGCTGCACTTGTGCAGTAGAGGTTTGCCCGCCTCTCTTTGCCGCTCTCCACTTATCTCTTCTGGAACTGCATTTTGTTACAGCCACAGCAAATCCATCAATGAGTGCAGAGACTGACTGCAGCCAAAATCACGTTCGTAAGTGTAACTGTAATTGGGAATAGAGAATTGAGAATCAAGAATCGAAGTTTATTCGCTTCTCAGCCTCACGGCACGTCCAGCTGTCGTTACCACAAAAGTTAACGCAGTAAAAGGTACCGCGCAACCTACAAAAAAAACCAAAAGTCAGATAATTTGAGATAATTTTAAACTTAAAGAAACAACTGGAATTTGACTGATATATATTACAACAATATCGCATATGAACCTAGAAAGTACTTGACTGACTTTCATAATTTAATAAATAATAAATAAGAGCATTATTTATAATAGACAACAAAAGCCTGGCATAGGAAAGTTGAAAACTTACTTCAATTTCACTCAGTTTCACCGCAAAATTCACAAAATTAACATTCTGTTAGACAAAAATAGCTTCAAATTATATGCTAAAAAAAAAATAAACAAAATAAAGGCGAATTACGAAAATTGGCAAGTATTTTTGGTATCAAAGCAAGCTTACAAAGAAAAAAGCATAACAAATGCGACCAGAAACGAAACAAACCTGTTCCCCTCATACACACAATATACACGGGCAGCAGAAAGTATGCACACGTACACACATTGGAGTGTATCTTTCCCTTCCTTTTCTCTCTGTCTGTCTCTCTCCCTCTCTTTCTGTCTATGTTGCCAGCTGACCGGCGTCCGGTGGTCACTGAACCATCGTTAGTCGGTGTGAAAACATGAAATGAAAATTGTGCCCAAAAAAGTAATAAGAAATCACACGTCGAAAATGAAATGCTCTTTGTTAGCTCTTAATATAATATACCGTATTGCATTTGTCTTGTGTTGTCCATGTTGAAATAAAGCTTGTGGATAAGCTATTTACAGTACAAGTCAGATATCAAATGAGTAATGTTTTTTTATAATTATTTTTCATTTAAAATCTATATTTATATAGTATTCTGATTGTGTACATTTTATGACAAAATATATATAGTTAATCTTAGAGTATGCAGCAAAATTAGCGAACTTTAAAGCAATCATAAAAGCACCAAAAGCAGCAGCAGTGGCACTTAATTTCAATTTGTATAAGCAACTCTCTGTATTGTTGAAGCTATTGTTTGTACATACATAGGGTGGCATCTAATACTCACATTGCACAAAACCAGAGTATATTGGCACATCATGCACAGCGTATTCATAATAGGCTAACGTATAATATGGTAATGATAATAATTATAGAAAATAATGATAATGATAACGAAAATTAGGATGATATTGATAATAATAATAAAGATATTGAATTTGCAACATAAGGTAACGATGTTTAATTTTGTTTTTTTTTTTTTTTATTCTGCTAGTCATGCACTCCCATCAAGCACACTCTCTCGTTTCTTTTAAAATATTTTCTTGATTTTTTCTTGAAATAATTAATGTGAAATTTAATTCATTTAATTTCTGCCTAATGGCCAAACTGTTGTCTTTGTCCATGGAAATAAATTGTGGAGTTGTCGCCACTTTCAGTTTTTTTGCCTTTTGTTTCTTCGTTTTATGATATTTTTGCCCGGCCTTTCAGAACTTTGACTTCGATGTGTATGTGTGCGTTTGTGTGGCATTTATTTTACATTTATTTTTTTTTTTTTTTGGTTGTGCGACGTCTGTCAATTTTTACGCCGTCTGGCCATATTTAAACGACATCCACATCCGCCGTGTCGCGCGGTCTCTGCTCTCTGTATCTTTTCTCTACTTATCCGTAGCTGGCTTGCTATTGCACTTGATTCCCCAGAACTGAACGCTGAATCACCGAAGACTTGATATAAAGTATCTTGGCAATACTTATAGATACACACATACTTATATACATAAATTATATTTATATGTATGCATATTTACTGTGTTGTCTTATTCCTGCGGCGAGTATTCAATATTTGAACTATGCGTTTGGGTATATTTTATTTTATAGAGATAGGTGCTAGGTCTAATTTTGAAGTTAGGTCGACCACACCTTGTCTGGCAGAAAATTTTAATAAACATGCCAGCTATAAGCCCGGAAAATGTCAAGCAAATTAAAGAGAATTCTTGATTGATATAGATATACAAGCCTCATAAGAAAGCTGGAAATACAAAATCGCGTCAGCTTGACGATATAGATAGATACCTAATAAATAAAATATTCTGCTTTCACTTTGTATGCAAAATAAGCAGAAATTCCCAAATATTTACAATTTAATCTGGAACATCCCCAAAAAATTTAGTGTTACTTCTTTATTTCCACCCCAAGTTCCATATTTGTTACATTTTATAATTGATATTAATTAGTTGTCCATCATCTCCGTAATAGCTCAATAAGCATCAATTTGCAAACTCTTTCAGTTGGATTGCCTGCCACAAAAATTTAAGCTTCAGCTACGTAATTGTCCACGAGAAGTTACTACACTGACAGTGTTGCCAGACTTTGTATTTTTTGATGTTTGAGGCCAACATTTTATTATTTGGTATTTGATTCGAGCGTGTAATTGGACAACGGTATAAAATGCCATGCAGACACACACATGCAATCAGTTACTTACATACACACACACATACACTTTTTTTTAGCAATCAACTTAAATCTATGCACTCACATCACATTTTCAAAGGTTTTTTAAATTATTGCAAAGTGTGCAATACAAATTTTATTATATCTGTCTTTTGGGGACTGTCGGGCAAAAAGGAACGTTGTCTGTATATATATAGAGCCCATTTAGTGTAATTATATACATTATATCGTTGTGTCATTGTCAATGGTGGCGCTTGCGCATTTTTATTCAGTTTTGTTTTTATAAATTTTTATATAATCGACCAAGTGAAAAGCCGTTAGCTGGAAAAACTCTATGTAATAAAATATAAACAAAAACCGGAATTAGACAAGTTCCGCTTCGTCGCATTTAACGTCCATTTATAAAGCTAATTGCGCTTCATGACAGACATCGCTGCCATAATTATGTGAGCTAACCAGCATTTTGATTAGAATGACGCACATTAATAAAGCTCAACTGGGCTTTAACTTCACTTAAAGGTCTATACTCCCAAAACTCAAAGAGGAAGTCTTTATATATACACACACACACATTTACGAGTCTCTATTATATAATTTCGAATTTAAAATTCAATCATTTTCTTCGTACAATTACGCACTTTGCAATTCTCTGCCTCTCCTCGTATTCTGGTTCGAAATTATTATTCATTTTCATGGCAAATGATTTTATGGCCATTTGCTGTGCTCTTTCGCTTTGGCGGTTTCGGCATTCAGCTTCAGTCGAGCGTAGCGAAAAGAAAAGCTTCGAAACGATCTTCATTTGGAAATCGAAACAACTTTTGATTTCAACGAGTGAAAAATGGACTGAACGACTGACTGACTGACTAATTGACAATCAATCAGTCTACTATAAAATGTAATGAAATCTTCGCAAGGAGAAAGTTTAGCATATTTTTGTTATTTTCACACATTGTGCGCCTAGTAAAGTTGAATGAACTTTATTATTAAAACAACTGGTAGGAAAATGAGCTTGTCTCTAGAGTACATGTTAAATGCTGAAGGTTAATATGAAATAATCTGATCGTAAAAGGCAAATCTAGATCGGAGCTGTTAATGGCCTTGATCCGATAAGAAATGCTATCAGCTGGCCCTTTGGCTTAATTTCAGCTTTCCATTTGCATAAATATGATAAATTATCTCGTAAGAGATGCACAAACAAAAGAGCCACAAGTCAACTTTATATCACCCACGCACAGACACTCCTCACTTACCATGAAACTGACCTCAAAAAACCAAGCAGAGGCAACAATTCACAATAGCTACATAACAGTCACAACAATTGAAGTCCAAAGAGAAGAACCCACGGATTTGTCGTTTTTTGTTATCTTTTCCCATACTTTGAATAAGGAACCGAATCCATTGTTGCACTAGTTTATCTATAGACATGCATACGTTCCCCTATATCTGGTTTTCATTTTGCGTTCTCTTTCTAACAGACGACGGGTCGTATGAATTTTTCTTTTCATATTTGCTTATCTTCAAACATTTTATGGTCAAACGCTTTTTATCGCTTCTTAAATTTATTATCTGTAAAACGCGCCCACGCGAATTTAGATTCAAATGAGAAGTTCAGCTGTGAATTAGTGGAATTGTGAATGTTTAATTCATGACAAAACAACAACAATAGTAAGATGCAAATATGAATGGGTAAAAAGAAAAATTGCTGAAAATTCTTGACAAATACCACGCACTCGTTGCCTGCATAAACAATTAGTCATCAAAAATTGTAAACAAAACAAGCGATGGGAGTGAACAGAGGCAAAAGGAAAGCAAGAATAACGAACCACAGACAACAAAAATGTGAATATTATGAGACTATACATGGAAAACAATGAACAGTGGGGCCAGTGTGAAGAAAAATTTTGATATGAATATGCATAAATAAAATTAAATAACTATTTCCTATTTGCATATGTAATTTAGTGTAATTAAAATAATTAATTAAATATATTAAATAAATAATTAAATATTTTATTTGCTTTTGCTCTACTGTGATGACTCATTAAATTGCTGTTTGCTTGACCAACGCGTCGTATACGAGTTGTCCTCTCTCTGTCTCTCATTCCATAACACACACACACACACACACACTGTAACAAACTGGCGTTTCTGTGAATCAGAGAGAGCACACAATAGCAAAAAATTATTATAAAATAGCAAAAGCAATACATATTTACTAGTATATGCATGTACATGTTTCATTTATACATTTTTGTTTTTATTCTCTTGGCAATCGACGTGTCCGTCGCGACGTCAGCCAAGTCAACAATTAAAAGCCCATTTCATTCAAAACGCACAAATGCGGGACCAGTGGACGGTGGCCGACAGTCAGACACGTGATGTGAGTGCTGGCTTTATGAGTCTGACGTCTGTCTAGGGGATAAGCACGTTTTCCTTCTTCTCGATTACCTTGACCGCACACCTGGATGAGAGCCAAAAGAATATTTAATAGGCTATCAAAACAAATATATATAGCCGACAAAGACAGAGCTTGGGGGTAAAAATGTTTGCTGATATAAATAAAAATATAGATAGATATGGATGGATAGGCTTTTATATATGTACAGAAGACACATGAAAACTGAGATAGAAATGGGTAAAAATAATCTGAATATTGATATAAGAGGGAGAGAAAGAAATGAAGAGACGGAAGGATAAAGAGGAAGAGGAAGAAGAAGTGAAAGAGATAAATTGTATAGAAAACGTATATACTTAAACAAATTGTAAATTAAAAGCATTTTTCTGCACTTTTTGTACTGCACTTTTTACCACATTTATAGTCCAAACAGCATGTGCCTCTATATTAATATTCACATTATAAGCAGTAGCGGCAGATGCAGTGACCTTTTACAGTATATACACAAATATATATATATATATATAAAATGCAATGGGTTTTAGGTCACAGCAGCTGGGTGGACACTTATATGACCTTTAAAATTACTTTCGAATAGTTGGTATGAAAGGGCGCCTGTGTCGTTGCTCTACCTTTCTCTCTCTCTCTCTCTGCCTTTCTCCGCAGTTCCCACTTTACACCTCGACCTCTCGCTATTTCTTTCCCTCATTGTGCATTCAATGGGGTTTGCACACAAAAGGCGATTGCATAAAAGAGTAATTAGGAGCATTTGTTGATGCTCGTCTCAATACAGGGAAGCTGCCTTTTCAATGCCAACAATTGGTAGGCTCTCAGCCAAGGACACGCTGCTATAGATGATGCCAAGTAACAGAATCTCGACCAGCATGTGTCACATGCAATCGATAGAGGAAGCAATTTCTTCCATTAATTTTCTAGTACCAGCCTCCACCAGTGTTTTTCTTTCATTCAATTAATTCCCTCGAAATAATATATATGTATATATATATATATATATATATATATATATATATATATATATATATATATATATATATATATATATATAATAAGGGTTCCTGTCGGCGTCGGCTTTATAAATTTTTGTCTTTGGGATAAAGTTTTGAAATTATTGATTTATTTTGTGACTGGCTCTTTAAATATATGTATTCATTGCACACACTTGATTTTCATCTGTTCTGCACAACATATGGTACTCGCTTTGTCTATGTATGTATGTATGTGTGTGTGGAGGGGGCGTGGCAAAGCTTGACGTTGTGCCTGCAGCGCTGCGTCACAGAGCAAAAGAAATGAAACGAATATTTCACGTTAAGGACACGGCAACGAGACCAGGACTAGCCTTGAGTGGAATCCTTACAAAAGTGGTAAAAATTTGCTAGCGGCTTCAGTCGAGTCACAGTACTCACTGCCAAGGGTGGATTTTTCGCCAAGTGCGGGCATACAGGCAGACTGCGCGCCTTCTACCCTAACCCATACTCATGTCTCGATGCTCTAGCCGAGGCGGACAGACCTCGTCCCATTCAAATGTTTTCCTTTGTTTCTGCCAACTCTTCTCACTTCTCTCTCCCTCTCCTCTTTGTCTTGTATATTCCACATTTACTTTACGTTTTGTACTTTAACAGTATTTCAGTTTATTCTTATTCTTCTCTCTTTTCGCAATTCGCTTTTTATTTTTTCGCACTTTGTTGGTTTTCTATTTGGCCTCCAGGTGCATATATAAATTGAGTTCCTTTACATTCTCGATATTATGTCCGACTGTCAGTTTCTCGCAACTATCCCCCGAACATAAATTATGTGAAATTGTCATGATGCGTTTTCCATATGGCATTGGCCTTACATAAGGACGAAAATATTTGTCAGCTGAATGCTAAATGCTCTTTAAAATGTTTCCTTTACTGTATATACTTGACGTTCACCAGTTAAGTTAGTTAAACAAACTAGAAATGCGACTAGTCATTTAATAAAATCCAAGTTAATGGCATTGGCCTTAGGTAGAAATCAGAGCAAATTATATTTTGTATTCTATCCATCACAGAACAGAAGCCAGAGAAATGACTAATTAAATGTAAACTGTAAACTTGATTACTGTTGACTGTGTTGGCCCCAACTGAACTTAACTGGCCAAAAGGGGCTGACTTACTACTAGCTGCCTCAAAGGCAAAATGGGAATGTAATCGGACAAGCGAAGCAGAAGCCAGACGAAACGAGAACAGCAACAGAACGAGAATCCAGCTAAAAATCAGAGGCAGAGCCAAAGCCAAAGCCAAGCAGGGCACGACACAAAAGCCCTTGAGCAGGGCGTTAAAAATGAGGGCGGGCCAAGAAGAGATGTGCATTAACAAAAAGAAAAGTTTCAACTGAAAAGTAAAAACTGAAGCAAAGCTAAAACGAGAAACGTGCACAAATGCAAAAGCTACAAATGAGCTAAGCCAAACACAAATACGAATACGATTTCGAATGAATGAATTCAAAAGTGAATGAATGAAAAAGAGAGCTGTGAAGCAGCTAATGAATGAATGAATGACAATGTGACTAATGGCCCAGCGGACGCTCTTGAGTGAATTATTGAATGAGTGAATGTCGATAAAGACGTCAAACATTTAGAGGCGGGTGCAGTGAAACGGAATGTAATAAATGGCAATGCATCAATTTTAATGCGAGTCGACAAAGTAGCGCCAGGGCGTGGTATCAGTCAAAAGTTATTTAACATAGTCTTAAAATACATTTTTTATACAAGATGACACTTAAATCTGAAATAATATCTTATTGAATTTTGCTGTGTGCTCGTTGCTTGTATTGTCAACTGAGTGTATCTACATATTCATTCATCTTGGCATATTCGTACATTGTATCTCGAGCCAAAATCGCTGAGTTAATCTAATTGATTTAACCATCATCCTTGAATTTATCTGTAAGATAATCTATATATAGCATGTAGCAAGTACTTCCGCTTAACTACACTGCAGTCAGCCCACATATATTGCCACGACTCAACGTTAGATGGCGCTGCACTTACATATTTTTGCTTACAAGAGCAAACACTAATAGCAGATTAGCCACAACCACTCAGAGAGGCATCTCCCATCACCCACTCTAACTGTGATTAGCTGTGCGTCATTTCACAAAATCTGAGTGTAAGTCGTAACTCTCTCTATGCTCCAATTCTCACTAATGACTTGCATTCGTATCTGACTAGCAAGTATTAGGAGCTGCCGCATCTGTGCGTCTCTATCGTTGGATGGAGGCAACTCTGTTGGAGAGTTCGTTGGCCTCAATTCTTGTTGGCAACACACTTTAAATCGCATTTGACGAGGGCGAAGCAACTATTTTGTCAAATACTAGAGAGAGATGACGAGCGGGCAGTGGCTGGGAGATAGAGTCGCGTAATATCTCTAGTGGTTGAGCTGTAAAAATTGCTTGCGCATCCGTCAAATACTTTTCTTATGCTCCACTCAAGATTACAGCATTTAACATTGTTGTTGCTTGTTTGTTGGCTTTAGTTATTGTTGTTGTCAGCATGTCTGCTGCCGAGGCTCTAATTGGCCTGTAGCTTTTGCCTTTGGCTTTGACTTTCTGCTAGAGTTCTCATTTATTCTAAGCATTTTTCTCTCTTTTTTATGCTTAGCCGCTTTGATGTCATGCTAACTGTAAATAGATTTATGTTCATATATATATTTATGTATACAAATATAATTTAAATTCTTATTTTCGGGCAGCTCTTCACTATCATTATCCAAGTCATTTTACACAGTCCATTGAAAACTAAAAAACAAAACTAAATAAAATAGTTTTATATTAAATTTTGATTCTTTCGTTTGAACGCTTCTGTTCACTGAACTACGAGCTTCTTTATCATTCTCTCTCTATTCTCTACAGGTACCAAGCACAGATCTTTTCGCGGCCATCCCGGCAAATATCACATGAATTTAGGTAACAACAACTTTTAACGTAGTGTCATTGTAAATAATTATAGAATGAATCTAATTGAAATTGTATATATAATGCATGATTTGAAATTTTGGTCTTAAAAAGTGTGATTTGTACATATTTAGATATATCCAATTGGAATAGAGGAAAGATTCCGATTTGCTAATTGGAATTCACTAACTTGAATTCTAAAAAGTTGTAAGTCTTATTATTGATATAATCGAAATCATTATCAGAAATTCATAATTGAACTCCTTAGATTACAATATATGTCATAACTATTCTTAGATAAAGAATATCTATAGACTAAAAGTTATTAGTTACAACTTTACGTGCAAGACGCATGTTCTTTGCATCAGCAGTTTTCAGATTTAGCACCTCAGTAAATTATTTTAAGACTATTAATCTTTTAGATTCAGAAATTACCTCAACTAAAAATTCCTAGAAAGTTTTTCTCTTAAGAAAAACCTCTGAATATAAAGTATAAAATTTCTGAGTCAACTTATTCTGGCTGTGCGTTGATTATGCTTAATATATAATATATTTAAATCAGAGAACCAATTCCATTATATTTCGCGTGACTCAGCAGAACCCATTCGAAGTCGACTTTCATCTGTATATGCATATATATATTTTTAAAAATATGTTTCTTTAATTAAACATATGGTAAGTGAGATAGAGAAAGAAAAGAAAGATAGAGAGAAAGAGAGAGAGAGAAGAGAAGAAAAGCAAAAAAGAGGGAGAGTGGGAGACCAGTTAAACTCGAACGCATTGGCCAAACGCGTCACCTCAGCCATGCAGCGATGCGCTCTGATTTAGCAGACCACCATTATGCCCTTTAAAGAGATCTCTAAGCTTCCGCTCTCTGGCATATGTAGATATGTCCACTCTACCTATTGCTATTAATATTTCCTGTCTCGCGCGCATAAATTAACAATTGAAAAATAAAGACAACGCACTGACTGGAAACAAGCAGGGTACAGAGAGAATTGGGAACCCATCTCAAATATTTTTATTACACTTTATTACTTGGGTTTTATGACTCTTGGAATTGGAATCGCAGCGCACCCACATTCGAGACTAATTTGAATCGGCTCTCGAGGAAAATATGTATGGAAAATGGGGAAAACCAGTTGCAAGCTTGAATAGGTGGAGGAGGAGGAGTGGGCCAAATGCTTGCCTAGAATTTGAATTTGAATTTGAGTGCCAGCGGAAGTGGCTGCTTAATAAAAAAAAAAACAAATGAAAATGAAAATATGTAAACCGAATTTCTCAATTATCTCATTGTGTGATGCCGTCAAATGGAGAAAAGATTATGATACGGATAAGCTGGAGTTGAAATATCACTTTGTCTCAAATTCCATAGGATATCAATGGCATACTATTACACAAATAGACATATACACATGACTAGAGGTACATAATATGTGTATGCTATATAAATATAAATATCACTTGCAGAGCGTAGGTTAAAGCTGAAATGCCTTTTGTGTCAGGGAACAAATGCCAGCCGCATTGACCGCTTTGCTCTAGTGTTTCGCATCCGACAAATACAGATGCAAATGCAATTACAGATATAGGTTCAGATACACATTCAGTCACAGACACAGTTACACACATATGTATAGATAGATACAAGTGCACACACAGATACACAGATCTTTGCAAACTATTTGAAATTCTCCCACAATATAAGTGACGTCGAGTGGGACGAATGTGCCGTTTATTCCTGTTGGCAGCAATGTTTTGCTGTAATGTTGTATGCCGCTCTATGCATAATGTATTTTTTCAATGAAAGAGAGTTAAAGGCATCCAATCTCTCGCCCATCTCGAGGTAATACCCGCATTCCTGTGTGCGTGAAAACGGGTTTGCCTTCCCAACCAGCGTGCGAGCAGCGGGCTCTAGCGAGCGAGCTGCAATCCCATTGTTTCGTGACCAGTCAGATTGATTAAACGTTCACTCACCTTATATTCTCTCTCTCTCTCTCTCTCTCTCTCTCTTTCTCTCTTTTTCTCCCATTCATGTTACAGAGGCGCTGCTCCAATCGCGTCCATTACCACACATTCCAGCCGGGAGCACAACTGCTTTGTTAGTCGATGCCGCAGAGCTGCAGAGTCAGGACTCGCCAGTGCTTGCTTCGCTAGGTGGAGTGCACAGCTCGGCAACGTCTGTGTTCGAGTCGGCACATCGCTGGACTTCCAAGGAGAATCTCCTCGCGCCTGGACCCGAAGAGGATGATCCTCAACTGTTTGTAGCGTTGTATGACTTCCAGGCAGGCGGCGAGAACCAGTTAAGCCTCAAGAAAGGTGAACAGGTGCGCATTCTCAGCTATAACAAGTCCGGCGAGTGGTGTGAAGCTCACTCTGATTCCGGCAATGTGGGTTGGGTGCCCTCCAACTATGTGACGCCTCTCAACTCACTCGAGAAACACTCCTGGTATCATGGACCCATCTCTCGAAATGCGGCTGAGTATTTGCTCAGCTCTGGCATCAATGGAAGCTTCCTGGTTCGTGAGAGCGAAAGTTCACCTGGGCAGCGAAGCATTAGTTTAAGGTATGCACCACACTTAGCCTTTCACTCACTCCAGTACGACAAATTTCGATTAATTTTATTTTAGATATGAGGGCCGCGTCTATCACTATCGTATCTCTGAAGATCCCGATGGAAAAGTTTTTGTGACGCAAGAAGCCAAATTCAATACGCTCGCCGAGTTAGTTCATCATCATAGTGTGCCTCATGAGGGACATGGCTTGATAACACCACTGCTTTATCCAGCACCCAAGCAGAATAAACCCACAGTCTTTCCATTGAGTCCAGAGCCAGATGAATGGGAAATTTGTCGCACAGACATAATGATGAAGCACAAGCTGGGTGGTGGCCAATATGGCGAGGTATACGAGGCTGTATGGAAACGCTATGGCAACACAGTGGCCGTTAAAACGCTCAAGGAGGATACGATGGCGCTAAAAGATTTCCTCGAAGAGGCAGCCATCATGAAAGAGATGAAGCATCCAAATCTCGTACAGCTAATTGGTGGGAAATTGGCAACCCAAGCAGCCTTTGCTCATCTACAACTTATACTCATTTAATTTCCTTTCTTCCAGGTGTCTGCACCCGTGAGCCGCCTTTCTATATAATCACAGAGTTTATGTCGCACGGCAATCTACTAGACTTCTTGCGCTCGGCTGGCAGAGAGACCTTGGATGCGGTAGCCTTGCTCTATATGGCAACCCAAATAGCATCTGGCATGAGCTATTTGGAATCTCGCAACTATATTCATCGGGATTTGGCAGCTCGCAACTGCTTGGTGGGCGACAATAAACTCGTCAAAGTGGCCGACTTCGGTTTAGCGCGACTAATGCGCGATGATACATATACGGCGCATGCGGGTGCCAAGTTTCCCATCAAGTGGACCGCACCTGAGGGATTGGCGTACAATAAGTTCAGCACCAAGTCGGATGTATGGGCCTTTGGTGTGCTGCTATGGGAGATAGCGACTTATGGCATGTCGCCATATCCGGGCATTGATCTCACCGATGTGTACCACAAGCTGGAGAAGGGCTATCGTATGGAGCGACCGCCGGGGTGTCCACCAGAGGTGTACGATCTAATGCGCCAGTGCTGGCAGTGGGATGCAACGGATCGGCCCACATTCAAGAGCATACATCATGCGTTGGAGCACATGTTTCAGGTGGGTGACGGTGACGGTGATGTCGAATTCGAGGTATGGGATGATGATGATGATGACCTCGATGATATCGATGATGATTACGATGGCGACAATGACGACAATGATGACGACAATGGCATTGAGCTTTGATTTCAATTGGCGTCTGCATCACCATCGTCGCTCATGGAATGCCAGCGCAACCAATGTGATAGTCTCGCAATCATCAGTAGTGATAATCGCAATAATGATCCACGTGCTGCACGTCTCTCCTTCTTCGCTCCGCAGGAATCGTCCATCACCGAAGCGGTAGAGAAACAACTCAACGCCACAGCGACAGCCAACTCCGGCACAGGCTCCAACTCCGGTTCCATTTCCACAGCAGTGGCTGGTATAGCGCCCCCAACAGCGACGGCCAGTGCCTCTTCCACAGCGTCCGCATCACTCAGTCTGACGCCGCAAATGGTCAAGAAAAGTCTGGCCAATGTTGACCAACAGCAGCAGCAGCAACAGCTAGCCAGCACGCCCATGTCAGGTGAATCATTGTTGATCGCAAATAAAACCAACTCCGACTGATCTCATCTCACACTCCCACACAGAAACTGGCTCCACATCCACCAAGCTGAGCACCTTCTCCAGCCAGGGCAAGGGTAATGTGCAAATGCGTCGCACCACCAATAAACAGGGCAAACAGGCGCCAGCACCACCAAAGCGGACCAGGTAAGCCCAAGCTGTGCCTTTAAAATCTATTAAAAAGCAATTCATTCATGATGTCAATCTATATTTAGCCTACTCTCCAGCAGCCGGGATTCCACATATCGCGAGGAGGACGCACGCAATTTGATCGATGAACTCAATACGAATGGTAGTAGTAGAAACTTCCACTTCAACTCCAACATTTTAAGCCAAACCCTATGTAGAAATTTTAAAACCCAAATTCCAACCCAGACACAAATACGTACACAACAACAACAAAAACAACAGCAACAACAACAACAGAAAGAACAATTATTACAATCACCAATACAACAACAACAACAAACATATTCAATTAAAAAATCATCCTCCTGCAGTAGTTTCCTTTACGACATCCTATTTCGAGGTATTTGTCAATGGAGTAAGAATTCCTATTTACAATTTATGTTTCGTTATAATTGGTTTTTGTTGCAAAAGAATCAAACATTAATTTTTATTTTTGCATTATATTTTGTGGTTTGCTTTCATAACGTTTAATTCATCGTAGAAATGCAAATCCTTTTGTTTTAAATGGTTTTCATAATGAATATGTTTCAAATTCAATACTAAATTTGATTGTTTCTTTAGTTTTAAATATATATAAGTTGAATCTGTTTATTTATTTATTTTTTGTTATTAACGAATATTTGCCCTAATGAATAATATACTCTATTTGCAGTCATTCCGTTTGTCCGTCTTATATGTACTTTGCCCATATTCTTAACCTGCTTTCAAGAATTAAATTGATTTAAATTAAACATTGAAATTTATATAGAGTTAATCGCACAGTTTACACATTTGCGATTCCACTGTAAATACGTAAAAAAAATATATATATATAAATATATATATTTTTTTTTATTCTTTTAAACTATATATTAATTTAGTTTTTGGTGTTTTATATCCTTTGTTTTAATTTGCTTTATGTTATAATTTGTTATCTATTTATTGTTAATTGGTTTGCGTAGTACATTTAACTTAACTTTCCTTTTCTTTTAATTTGATTTGATGTGGTGTTGACAAATTTTGAGCCAACAAATGGGTTTGTCGCCATGTTCACAGGTGTCCGCAATGTATAATCCAATTTCATACCCAAAGCACGAGCATGTAGTTAACATTTAAAGTTCTTTTCTATAATATATATATTAATGTTTACAGGTCTCACTCGTGACATCAATAACTTGACGCAGCGATATGATTCGGAAACAGACCCGGCGGCTGATCCCGATACAGATGCCACTGGCGATAGCATCGAGCATAGTTTGACTACAGTCACACCGCCTAACAAGATGCAGCACTCGTTGCATGCAGGCGTCTCGAATCTGTCTGGTGGAATTGGACCGCGATCTTCGCAACAGCACAGCTCATTTAAACGTCCGGTGATGGGTAATCGCGGCCTGGAGACACGTCAGAGCAAGCGCTCGCAGCATCCTGCACCGAGCAGTATGACCACCAATAGCAATGGAGGGACACCGGTGTTACCTGCTCATCCTATCACTGTAGGCGCTCTGGAGGTGATGAATGTTAAGCGGGTCGTCAATCGCTACGGCACTTTGCCTAAGGGTGCACGCATTGGCGCCTTCCTGGATAGCCTAGAAGACAGCAGCAGCAGCAATAGCAGTGGCGGCGGGACGGGTCCTGAGACACCAGTTAATGGACATACCACACCAGCAGCAGCAGCAGCACCAGCAGGTCGGGCTTTACCTGCTGTACCTGCCCTGCCAACAGCGACTAGTAAGGCGCAACAGGTACCACAACAGATGATTCGAAGCAATTCTTCTGGAGGCGTGACCATGCAGAACAATGCAGCGGCCAGTTTGAATAAGCTACAGCGACATCGCACAACAACAGAGGGCGCCATGATGACATTTTCGTCGTTTCGTGCTGCTGGTACCAGCAGTTCACCTAAACGTGGTGGCATTACACAGCCGGCTCTGGCTAATCTGGAGTTTCCACCACCGCCATTGGAGGAATTTGAGGCGTTGCCGCCACCACCGCCACCGCCAGCGCCGGAGAGCGCCGTCCAAGCCATACAACAGCATCTACACGCGCAGCACAGCAGCAGCAATGATGTTAGCAATACGGCGCCCAGTGTCGAGGAGGCCAGTTCCCGGTTCGGTGTCTCGCTCCGAAAACGTGAACCCTCTACGGATTCATGCAGTTCGCTAGGCACGCCACCCGAAGCATCCGCATCAGCTTCAGCTTCAGTAGGCGAAGAGAAGGGTCTTAATCTCAAAGAGAAACTCATCACAGAAATCAAGTCAGCGGGCAAGTCGTCCGATCCATCTGTAAGCTATTCCAATGGCGGTGCTTCAGTCGTTGTTGATCCTGTTGCCCAATTAGTTACCGAGCTAGCTGAGAGCATGAATCTGCCAAAACATTCAAAACTTACTAATGGCAATTGTATCACCAACACAAACACCAACAACAGCATTAACACCAGTGGCAGCAGCAACAACAATTTTAAGGCACAGCTGAAGAAAGTGGAGCCAAAAAAATTAAATGCACCCATTCCAAAGGCCGAGCAGCCTACAAATATAATTGACTTCAAGGCGCATCTGCGCAAAGTGGATAAAGTGGAGCAACAACAGCAACCCAAGGAGCAAAGTCTTCAACAACAACAGCAACAGCAGCAACAATCGCCCAATGCCAATTCCAATGCAGCGCGCAGAGATGATACCAAAAAGTTGAGTGGAGCAAATCAAAAGACTGAAATCAAAATCGATGTTAGTAACTCCAATGCAGATGCAGATGGAGGCGACGCGGGCACGGGCACAGCCACAGGCATCAGCTCAGACGGTGGCAAGCGACGCAGCACAGGTAGTATTAATAGCTTAAAAAAACTTTGGGAGCAGCCTAGTGGCGACTACGCCAGCACTACAATCCCACAGACCATGGCAATCAGCAATGGTGGCGGCGCCAGCGCCCAATTGTCGCCCAAATATGGTTTCAAGCCTATGCAGCAGCCATTGGGTAATATTACTGGGAATAGCAAAGTGTTTGGTAATAAACCTCCGCCAGCGGCACCACCACCACCGCCCCCAATTAGCAGCACTCCAAGCACCACAGCACAGTCCAAGCCAGCAGTAGCTGCCACAACCAAATTAGCAACCACTGCAATAAAACCATCTCTTTCAACGCAACTCTTCACAGATGCCGAGGGCAGCAGAAGCAATGAGGAGCAGCAGCAGCAGCAGACAGTTGATCAGGCGGAGCCCATGACGCAGTCGCTCTACGGCGATCAGTACAGCAACTCCAATGCCAACGCCAACTCCTCGACTCAACAGTCACCTCTACCGAGCAATGCCAACAACAAGTTAAGCACCTCCTCCAGCAATAGCCAGAATAAGCCTGCCGTGCCGCACAAGCCCACCAAGTTGACTATCTATGCCACGCCTATAGCCAAAATTTCTGGGATTGGTGTTGGCGCCGACAACATCAATTCGACGCAAATCTCAAGGGAGAGCATTTTGGAGCTGGTTACATTGCTTGAGGGCTCACTGAAGCATCCGGTGAATGCAATCTCTGCCTCGCAATGGCTGCAGCTCAGCGATAAGTTGAATATACTGCAGAATTCGTGCGTGGTCTTTGCGGAGAACGAATCGATGCCACCGCACTCGAAATTCCATTTTCGTGAGCTGGTCACCCGAGTGGAGACGCAGTCGCAGCATCTGCGCACCGCTGGCAGCAAAAATGTGCAGGACAATGAGCGATTGGTTGGCGAAGTGGGTCAATCGCTCAAACAGATCTCGAATGCACTGCATAGGTAAATGATAAGAACGGGGATGGATGCACAACGGAGCGGTGTTGCACTTGCTGACAACAACGGCGCCGGCATATGGCTGGATGCCGAAGGCAACTTTATCAAGCGCAAGCAACAGCCACACTGATCAAATATACAAATATATGCATATATGCACATCCATATATGTATGTATTTGTCTCACACATTGCTCCCACCATCCCCCTCACCCACTTCCAGCGGAGGCGGACTACAAAAGACAACGAACTGGAAACGGATTAAACGATACCATAACTACAACTTGAAAGCCCAGCGAAGAAGCTTAGCAACAGAAAAACAACAAACAATAACAAGATAAACATCCTGCAACTATAATTAATTATTTACTATATATATATACTATATAGTAGTTGGTAGTATGTAGTACCAACTGCAGTAGTATTTAGTAGCTGTAGCGATTATACATACATCTAGTCATATATCTGATGCATCTGCTTATATCGAGAGATAGAAAGAGAGAGAGGAAGAGAGTGGGCTTCGAAAATGAGTTGCAAAGCAAATTATTCTATATAAGGCATTATTGGTATTAATGCCGTCTTCTATTATTTTCTCTGATTTCAATTGTGAATTATATTCATCTATACACATTATACTTTTGTTTTTTCGCCTTCTCTATTCAAGTAAGCTTAGGCTTTCTAATTAATATTGAAAGACATAAGTGCATATAAGGGAGTTTGATAATGGCAACTTCTTGATTAATAAAAAAAAAAAAAAAAATATATATATATATATATATATATATATATATATATATATATATATATATAATATCTTAATACATTAGTAATTACAATGCACACGTATATATACATAAATATATATGCTAGTCGGTAAATGTGTTTTTAGTATACCTTGTCATACGATGTCCGTTGTAAGTCAGAAAAACTCAATCTAATTTTAGACTTTTCTTCGTGTTTTAGTACTCGTAATACCTATATAACTACATTAAACTATGTGGACTACTTGGCATAAATTTAAACAGTAGCAAAGCCCAAAGATATTATTAATGACTTATCGAAAAAAGAAGAAAAAAAAACTAATATATATATATATATATATATATATATATATATATATATATATATATATATATATATATATATATATATATATAATACATTTATATATATAAACTTATATGTTAGTTGCAAAGACTAAAAGTTATCAGTTTTCGTTGAACAATGCAAGATAAAAATATATATATATATAATTAATGGCCAACGCTTTTTAAACACATACTTATACACAAAATCAAATTGTAATTATCTGATATTTTATGGATTTTAAAACTACTTTTATACGTAAAAATTACCCACATTAATGGAAAAACACACAAAAAAGAAAACACAAAAACCAAATAAATATTCATTTCATATACATAGCTTCGGATCAACATTAGGGTGGGTCAAATAATACATTAAAATATAGATGTGCATAACGAAACATTTATCCAAACAAAATATATCCCCCTAATAAAACAAAGACAATGTGCATTCAAAACATATATTTATATATAAATACTATATTTCTGTAACTTCTATAACATATGTGCGTTTGAAAGCGAAAGAGTATATATATAAATAAATATATATAGATACATATATACAATATTTAAAAGGAAACGGATCAAAAATACTTCAAGGAGAAATAAAATGATATTTAAAACTAAATGCGTTGAATTGTATACGTTTTGCATACGAAAATTAATTAATATGGGGAGAGGTTTAATTTTAATACATCTTGCACATATATTGGTTAAATCGTATTCTCAGCGAAAGTTTAAATTTTAATGTGAGATATACGCTAATAATATCCTAACGACAATTGAATTGTGTTGTATCGATAAATATTGCCAGCTTCTCAGCACTGCTTCAGAACTGAACTAGTTTCTTTCGGTTTGATAAAATTGACAGGGTCGAAATACTGCTGCTCATGAATTCAAATGTCAATTTCTAATTCCACTCATACATTAATTTTTATATATTATAATATTCTATTAAATTACAAGACCAAATTTTGACTTATTTTCAATTTACAATAGGGGTAAATTACGGATAATGTAATTTCTTTGGGCGGGTACGAAATATCGCTCGGTGTTCATAACAGTACCGCAAATGGTTATGTTATTTCCAATGTTATGTTAAATAACATTTCTGTTTTGGCATTCGTTCTTTTTTTCATAAAGAAAAGAAGAAGAGAAAGAGGAAAAAAGACGAAATAATATATAATAATAGAATATTATTTATACTGTGATATATAACCAAGCATTGTTTTGTGTCTGCAAACCAGTAATTGAATAACGAATCAGCAGTAATCCAGAACGACAAGCAGCAAGCCAATTGTGACAACAACAACGAGAACGACAGCAGCAACAACAAGGGGAAATTCAGCCAGCAGAAGCAGCACCAGCAGCAGCTTTTACAATGCCACTCTTTGGTAAATCACAGAAAACGCCAGCTGAATTGGTCAAGTCGCTGAAGGAGGCGATAAACGCATTAGAGTCAGGGGATCGCAAAGTGGAAAAGGCACAAGAGGATGTTAGCAAAAATCTGGTATCGATCAAGAATATGTTGTACGGCAGCAGCGATGCGGAACCGCCAGCGGACTATGTGGTAGCGCAGCTGTCGCAGGAGCTGTATAACAGTAACTTACTGTTACTGCTGATACAGAATTTGCATCGCATCGATTTCGAGGGTAAGAAACATGTGGCGCTCATATTTAATAATGTGCTGCGCCGGCAGATAGGTACCCGATCGCCCACAGTAGAATACATATGTACGAAGCCTGAAATATTGTTTACATTAATGGCTGGCTATGAGGATGCACATCCGGAGATAGCCCTAAATTCGGGTACAATGCTGAGAGAATGCGCCCGCTATGAGGCGCTGGCAAAGATCATGCTTCATTCGGATGAGTTCTTCAAGTTCTTTCGGTATGTGGAAGTGTCAACGTTTGACATCGCCTCTGATGCCTTCTCCACGTTCAAAGAGCTGCTAACACGCCACAAGCTCTTGTGTGCCGAATTCCTGGACGCCAACTATGATAAGTTCTTTGCTCAGCATTATCAGCGACTGCTGAACTCGGAGAACTACGTGACACGACGCCAGAGCCTGAAGCTGCTCGGTGAACTGCTGCTCGATAGGCATAACTTCACCGTGATGACGCGATATATATCAGAACCCGAAAACCTGAAGCTAATGATGAACATGCTAAAGGAAAGATCGCGCAACATACAATTCGAAGCGTTTCATGTCTTCAAAGTGTTTGTTGCGAATCCAAATAAACCGAAGCCGATTCTGGATATCCTGCTGCGCAATCAAACCAAACTTGTCGACTTCTTAACCAGCTTCCATACGGACCGGTCCGAGGATGAGCAGTTTAACGACGAGAAGGCCTATCTGATCAAGCAGATAAGGGAGCTGAAACCGCTGCCCGAGGCTTAGTGGGCAGCTATAACGAGAAGGAGTAGAACGAGAACAAGAACATTTTGGCCTTGGCTGTATGGCAGGATGACGATAGCGAAGACGAAAGCAGGAGGACAACAACAGACAAAGGACTTAGACATAAATAAAAAGTGTGTGCAGGGCGTGAATTATTCACACCCAAATGCAAACGCAGAAGCAATTGCAGTACACATACAAGAGAAGACAACGACGATGACGATGACCGATGACCGATGACGACAGCACTTGTGAGTAACTAAACAATAATTTAGACAGCAAACAAAATGATAACGATAAAGCAGAATACATTAGTGACAACAAGTACACACAATATATTGTATGTAATAGAGTAAAGAAGTAAATGCAGCCGCAGCATATCGCGAATTTAACTAAAGAAGAGAAAACAAAACGAAAACACTCATAGACACACTGAAACATACACCAAAATACACATAATTTTATTTTCTTCCATCACTGTGAATATAATCTATTCGCTCCAGCTTTCGTCTAGTTCGCTTTTAAGAATTGTTCAGAGTTCGGTTTGTTGTTGTTCCAGTTCCAGTTCGAGATCCTCGTGCGCTTGTAGACGTATATAGACCCTATGTATGTACACCTCTACCTATTTACTGTTACTACTATTCGTAAAAACAGTTTTTTTTTTATTTCCTCCTCTTTTTTTGTGTAACTTTTGCTATTTAAATAGTTGTTGTATTGAAATTGATGCGTTTTTGAAACGTATAACCAGGACAATGAAGATAATATATGAGTTTTGACTTACAATTTAGACATTAAACATTTCAAATGTGCGCCGAAATTAACAATTACGGTAACTTATTATTATTAATATGTATGAAAGAAAACAAAATCAATTGTAATTTCACGTGAAAACTTCATTCAGAATACTGCATAATAATAGCTATAATTAAAAGAAGCATTCAAAAAACACACTCTACTCCAATACAAACACTGACACACATACACACACTTAACATCCATACGTACATAGTAAAAAGGGAAGTAAAACAACAACATTACGAGCAGCGTAATAAATATATGATTATTATAATTTATATTATTATTCCCAAAATTAAAGATAACAGCCAAAAAAATTATTTGTGATTCTGATTGGAATATGGGTAATTATGAAAAGAGGGCATAAGACATCCGTCGCTGGCGGTCTAAGCTACCTAATCATGTGCTAGTTCCAGGGCTACACTGGTAGGTATTGCTTGCTTAGCTGTGTTAGCACTTTTTTTGAAGAACAACTTAAATTGAGGATTGTCTATCAAAACTATCGATTTGGCATGAAATAGTTCACACTTGCATCTCAAGTATACTTTTGTGCAGCCCTGGAGCAAAACAGCTGTCTTTAAATTTCGGCGCTTAATTTTGTATTTAGCAAATTATGTCTTAAAACACGCATAAGAGATTTCGCAAATTAACAAATTAAGCAATTAGAAAACACTATACAGGAGCTCCAACGTCACAACTGTAAATATGAGTACTAGTAAGTCATTTGCGGCTGAAGAATATGTAAGACAGAAGGAAAAACAACCCATCGAGGTAGACATTTCCGACTCAAGCAGCGATGAATTCGACCAAAAAAATCAAATTGAGGAAGAGAATCCTAAGTGGGTGCACAATCTTAGGATATACCGTAGCGATCCCAGCACTCTAAAATTGATGCAATACAACAGTCATCACCCGTTACCAGTCTCCATCACAGCCAAATCTCCATCGCAACCTAGGACATCAAATATATTTGATATATCCAACTGTTGTACTAAATCATCACCAGTATCGCCAGCAGCATACCGTGCTGCCTATAATAATTTTCGGCAAACATTAACTGCAATAAACCGCAACCAAAAAGGTATGAATAAAACGTCCTTGGATTTCACATCAGTCGCTGATGAGGCAAATGTAAATCTGCAACGAAATAAAATATCTGTATCCCAGAAATATATGCGCCAGAGGCAAAGAAATCCCATCCAGGTACATATTTCCGACACACGCTGCGATGAGCTCAACAAAGAATGTAAATTGGATGAAGAACATTGCAAGAGGCTGCCAAATCTTAAGAGATACAGAAGCGATCCTAAGCCTCTAAGATTGATGCAACACAATAGGTATCGGCCATTATCGATCTCCACCACGACCAAATATCAGTCTCAGACTAAGCCAACGAATATATTTGATGAAGCCAACTGTTCCACTGAATCATCCTTAGTTTCACCAGAGCGTGATCCAGAAATTATGAATAAAACGCTCTTGGATAGCACACCAATCAATTGCTTAGAGTCGAATATGGAGAGGATGGTAGACAAACAGCAAATGTCACAAAAACTTGTCCAAAAGAAACAGCGTTGCGTTAAAGGTGGATTTGTATACGAATACAATAGGGTGATGCTGAAGGAGCGCATGGATCGTCGCAGCTTGGCCCACAATCCGCGTCTGGGCATAAGTTCAGGGTGCCGCGTGCAAGTGCTGGACATCTTCGAATCCTTTGGTGTGAAAATGGCACAAGTAAAGCCAGTGGATGAGGAGCAGGATAAGGGCAAATTTAACATTATAATCTCACCCACCATGACAGCTAATATCAGTGGGGGTGCTACTGTTGAGCTTTATTTTGACTTGAAGCCGGAGACAGCATTGAAGCTCCCTAATAACGAGCTGGTTTATGTACATCCAAATAAAATAGTTTTATTATAAGTACACGCAATTAATACTATTTAAGAATACTTTTTATATATAGTAGTACATAATTAAATGCAGCTGTCGCTTTTTCTTCTCTAACTTTCGTATTTTGTGTAGACGCCGTGCCACATTACCGCTGCCCTGCACTGGTAATAAATTAGCTTTATTTTAAGTACACGCACTTAATATTATTTAAGAATACTTTTTATATATAGTAGTACATAATTAAATGCACCTAACGTCGCTTTTTCTTCTCTAACTTTCGTATTTTGTGTAGACGCCGTGCCGCATTACCGCTGCCCTGCACTGGCTCATCGGTGAGGCGTGTCTCTCCCTCAATTGTGTCCTGTGAGTCGTTGCCACTCATTAGCACCGCGGCGGATATGCAAACGAATTGAAATACAGCGCCCACCAGAAGCCCATAGCGGACTATCACGGCAAAGAAGTCTTCTTCCCCATATTTGTCCAAAGTTGCTGCAGCTACTCCTACTATATTGTCAGCCGACATTTTTTGTTTATTACTTTTTGTATGACGCGCACAGGGCGATTATTTCACAAACTGCCACAAATATAAGAAGAAGCAAGCAATTCCCAAAATCCACATATTTCATTAAACTAAAGAATTCGAACTCGCCTCGTATATTTTATTCATTTTTATTATTGTTAAAAGCATCACATCCAATAATATCACAATTTCTTTGTCTAAAGTTACTTTTTTTTTGCAAAAATTATGCTAATTTTATTTATGGTTTTGTGTATGCGGCCCACAGGGTGATGCATAAAACAGCTGACTTTCCTGTCAAAAATAAAAAAAAAACAAGAATTTTTCTGCGGTTGCGGCTGATGACTTCAATCGATTTTTGCATAATTCGTTTTTTTTATATTGTTTAAGTATTTAGTAGATACCGTAAAATGTTGAGTTTTCGTTTATTAACAGCACTTCGTGCTACGCATCCGCAACCTCTTAACAGTCGAAATCTGCGATTCGTAGTCAATAAGTCACATGAATTTACATTTGCCCGCCGCCAGTTCTCGAAGACCTTAAAGGACGTACAAAGTGGAAGTACTACTAAAAAATCGCCCAATGGCACGTTTAAGCTGACGTTGTTGGGGGCGTGCATTGGCGCTGTCGCTGGATCCACATACACACTTTACACACGAATATGTGATAAGAATTCGCACAAGGAGCACGAGCGAACGCCGCCAAAGGTCGTAGAACATTTCCCAGCGGATGTGCGCATCACAAAACGCTTCATTAATCCCAACGATACCTCCGGCCTGGACATAGTGCTCTTTCAATACCAAACATGCCCATTCTGTTGTAAAGTGCGGGCGTATCTGGATTACATGGGTATCTCTTATTCGGTTGTTGAGGTGGATGCGGTGCTTCGACAAGATATTCGATGGTCAGATGTTAAGAAGGTGCCTATGGTACTGATTCGCCAGCAGGATGGCAAATATGTGCAGATGACCGACTCCAGTGCCATTATTTCTCTTGTCGCTTCTAGCATCCACGACAAGCGTATCGACGTGGGTGAGCTAGCTCAGTTCTATCCACAGATTTCCTACTTCGATGACGATGGTAAAAAGCGTCAAGACATTTTGAATAAATACTTTCTCATGTACCAAGATCGCACTCCCAAAAATATGACCAAGGAAATTGAAGAGTGAGTATTTAATTCGTCGCACATTCATCAGTTTATTGTTAACAAAATATTTTCGCAGAACCGAACGCAAGTGGCGAACCTGGGCAGATAATCATCTAGTACATCTTATATCACCCAATTGTTATCAGACCTTTGACGAAGCGCTAGAGACATTTGAGTGGTTTTCACTGGCCGGCGAATGGGATATACATTTTCCTAAATGGGAACGTGACTTGATGGTTTATTGCGGAGCGACAGCAATGTGGGCAATAGCTAAAATATTGAAGCGACGACATCAGCTCACCGACGATGTCCGCTCTCATATGTATGATGCTCTCAACAAATGGACAGCGGATCTTAAAAAGCAAAATACGAAGTTTATGGGTGGTAAAAAACCGGGGCTCGCGGATCTTTCCGTGTTTGGCGTGCTCAGCAGTATGGAAGGTTGTCAAACATTCAAAGACTGCTTGCAAAATACAAACATTGGTAACAAAGCTTATTAAACAAGCAATTAAGAAATGCCTAATAACAATATATTTTATTTTAGGTAAATGGTTTTACGATGTTAAGGAACTAGTGCAGCAGAATCGTGGCAAATTGCATAGGGAGCGTGTAGTTGCTGTGCCAACTTTAGCATAATACAAGTTGTGTGAAACATTTACGCCCAAAGATTAAGAATTGTCTAAATAAACAATACATTTTTATCAATTCAAATGTAATTGGAGCTATCGATATAGTTGAAATAAATGGCATTCACACCGCGTTGCTTTATCGATTAATCGATTTCCCTTGAACATCACTAATTGTGTGGAACGCCGCTAGACGGAAACTTGCAAATCATTTCGGGTTGCTTTACGTCTTGGAAATTTAAAAAAGCTAAAAAAAAATGAATAGTTTTGGTATAGAACAGTTTCCGGATTATAAAGTGCCCGGAGTGCAGCATGTAGATTTTCATCCTTACGAGTCCAACGGCGGGTGAGTGTTCAAAATATATATTTGGTGAAAACGCCAGCAACGTTAAATACATTTTCAATTGGCAGCTCCATTGTTGCCATAGCTGGAGATGATTTTGTGGTTATTGCTGCAGATACACGTCTGAGCAGTGGGTACAACATCCACTCGCGTGACCAGAGCAAACTTTTCGAAATGTCATCGAAAACAGTTTTGGGCTCCACTGGCTGCTGGTGTGATACCCTTTCACTAACAGGGTTGGTTAAAGTGCGCATGCAAATGTATGAGCACACTCACATGAAGACAATGACGACTGATGCAGTGGCACAAATGCTTTCTATTGTCATGTATAATCGCCGTTTCTTCCCCTACTATGTGTCCAATATCTTGGCTGGTCTGGACAAGGATGGTAAGGGCGCTGTCTATTCATACGATCCCATTGGTCATTGTGAACGTGCAACCTATCGCGCCGGCGGCACTGCTGGAGCCCTGTTGCAGCCCGTGTTGGACAACCAGATCGGTTACAAGAACCAAAACTTACCCCCTGATCAGTTGCCGCCTCTCACTAAGAAACGTGCGGTTGCAGTTGCGTCTGATACATTCATATCGGCAGCTGAACGTGATATATATACCGGTGACTCGGTGCTAATAAATATTATTACTGCGGATGGCATTGAGAAACAAGAGCTCCAATTGCGCAAGGATTAAGAATACTATAGTCAGGGGTACCAAGAAAACCAAACTGCATTACGTTCGACTAAAATTTGTTGTAACAATATAAATAAAAAAATCTACAAGATATATTGCGTTCTTGCTGCGTTTGATTTGCACAACACAGAAACATGCTATAAGATGTATAAACATTATGTTATAAAGTTTTTAATTTGTGGCTAAGAATGTCGCTTGTATATTTTCTAAGTTTTTGTTTCTCGAAAGGAATCAAATTATAAGCCTTGTAGTTTTATATTTGTTCTTAGAATACCTGGCAACCCTGTCAAGCAGCTGTAAGTTTTATTCGGTTTCCTTGGAGTGTGCGCACACTGATCCTAATGACCAATAGATTGCTTATATTCATAGATTTTTTAATTTGTCTGCGATTCTCAACAATCTTTGCAGCTAAGGATATGCTGGCGACGATTGTGAAGCCTGGTACATTTCGGCACATCATGTGTCGCAACAATGTATATCCACGCAGTAATGTAACCCGTTTTTCCGTGCCGGACGATTTGGTTTTTTGGAACGTTCCTTACGAATCATATTGCCCAACATGCTACACTGCCCCGCACATTAATGGCCAAACCTGGGCAGATGTTCCGATACCACGCGAAATCAAATGGAATCAGAATGACGGTTTGGTAAATCGCGTCTCATTCCATGGTGAATACAAGGTAAAAAATGGTTTGCCGCAAAATCCCATTGGCCGCACAGGATTGTGTGGGCGTGGATTACTCGGACGCTGGGGTCCGAATCATGCGGCGGATCCAATAGTCACGCGCTGGAAACGTGATGAAAAGGGTAAAGTTGTGCGTCATGAGAATAGCGGCAAGTAAGTAAAACTGGAGAAACACCATCAAAGACATCTCCAAGCTGTTCTCTTGCACGTCCCATACAGAAAGATACTCCAGATGGTCGTCATACAACGCTCTGACAACAAGATGTGGGCAATTCCTGGCGGCATGGTTGATCCGGGTGAAAATGTCAGCGTCACGCTGAAGCGAGAGTTCACCGAAGAGGCGCTCAATTTCGATGATCAGGGCAACATGGTTGAACAGTTCTTCAAGCAGAGTGGGGAACATGTCTACAGCGGCTATGTTGACGACTTTCGCAATACGGACAATGCGTGGATGGAGACAACGGCACTGAATTTCCATGACGAAGACGGCAGTAAAGTTGGCCAGCTGAAACTGGAAGCCGGGGACGATGCCACAAACGTGCGCTGGACAGATATTAGTGTAGATCTCAAATTACATGCTAATCACGCAGATATTGTGGGAGAGGTCGTGGCCAAGCGGAATGCGCATTGGTAGTCGATAAATAATATTTAGCATAACTGTTTAAATATAGAATTTTGTATTTATTTAATCCATTATATTTAATAGGGTCCTTTATTTCCGACCATATTTTATGAGTCTTGTCTTTTAATTGAAAGCCATTAAAATGATTCGGTTATCTTTCGTATATTTATTTCAGACTATTTGCTATTTATTTATAAATTTTCAAGGTTACATTTAACAATTTAAAAAGACTAAGAAACCATTTTATATATATATGTTTTTTTTTTTTCGTTTTAGAGTTCATTTGGAATTCATTCAAACTTCAATCGTAATCGTGGTAACCCGATTAACTAGAAAACAAGCATCTCTTTCTTCTAAAAAATCAAAATAAAACTTCAGTGCCCTTGTGTGTGTGCTTGTTATTTTAACGGCATGTGCTAGTGAATAAATTTGCTTTTGTGTGCGTTTACAGAGATTGAAGGAAAGTATAGGCCTCTTGACTGGAATTGGCCACATTATTGTATTTATCCGGATACTGTTCGCGTATTTCCAAAATTAAAGCACGGGAGCTCATTTTGATTTCTCCTTCGGGTATTTGGTCCTTGTATAATATGTCTATGGTGATTTTAAGGATTTGTTCAATGTATTCGACGATAGCGGGACGTGCCTGCATATATAGAACACGTAATGCCTTGTGCACCATATCATTTTCATCTGTATCCTCGCGTAGGGGCAAATGGGAGAGTAAAACGGGCAACACTTGAGCCAATGGAACAATATTGTGATTGGTCACGATCATGCGGGAAACGGCGCCACAAATATTGTCGAGAGCCGGAGCATTTGTTTCCGAAGCAATAGCTCCAGAAAGAGCTTGCAAAATAATATGGAAAGAACTAAAGAAAATCGAATTGAAATCAATAAGTAAAAACGTATCATCTTTAATTATGTAACTCACTCAAAGGATTTCTCTTCGGCATACAAAACAAGCTCGCCTAGTCCAAAGTAACAATTCTGACGAGCCCTTGGCTCCGGATCATTCACGCCATCTATAAAAACAGGGCACAGTGTATCAAAGTAGGTTCCTACACAGATACCCAGCGACTGAAAGGAGTCGGCCAATGCACCATAAACAAAGGTACGCTGATCACTCATATCATTCCTCTTGGCCTTGCTCTAATAGACAAACAATATGTAAAATAAATCAATTTCGATATACATTTTTGAATTTGTGACTTACCAATTTATTCAAGTAGTACTGATAAATGCGACCAAAATACATAGAGAATATTTCAGGACTTAAAGCTTTCCCAAAAGAAGGTAATAGATTACCCGCGTTCTCAAGAAGCAATTCATCAAATTCGCTGTCTTCGGCTTCTTCTTCATCACCACCACCGGATGGCTCATTGAACTGGCAAGCCATTTTATTATTTATAACATCCTTGATGCAAGCAAATATCAAGTCAGCGATTTCCTGAGTGGGTACCGCAGCGTTCTTCACATCACAGAATATATCGCTTAGCACGTCGAATAAGTGAATGACGACGCCCTGTTCCTCATCATTACGTATCATGTGCGCGAATTTGGGCATAATAATCAAACAAGCGCGCTTGACACCCTCAGCGTCACCCATTTTGTAGAGTGATGAGACAAAGGCAGCGATAGCCTCAATAGCAGACTTGCGGATGTTCTCCTGTGGATGCTCAATTACCTTATAAACATTTTCAAAAGATGTCTGCAGATAGGGTGCAAAGGCGCTGCCTGTGTTGATGGCGAATTCCTTAAGCGCTAGTATAGCCTCCTCCTTTTCAAACACATAATCATTCTCCACCTGATAGCCATCCTCATCATCGTCATCTTCACCATCTGTATTATCCAAGTCAATGTCATTATCAGAGGAACCCGCCTCACCGTGTGGCAAACAATTAGCAATATCATTATTAATGGCAATCATATCATCCGACGATATAACCGATTCAATAAGACGGTCAATAATTTTGGGGAAGACAGTCGACATACTCTCGTTAACAACAATGGACAAAGCTCCAATCAAGTTGTAAATGGCACGTCTAAAGTCGGGATCATTGGGCCCATCTTCCAACACCATCAAGCAATAGGCCATTGTATCATTGGCCAGTGGGATAAAGTTATCCTTACCCACGACGCGTGTAATCGAAGCCAATGTATCGATTGCCTCGTTGCGCAACTCTTTCATCTCTTCAGAGCATTCCTTCACCAAATAATTTTTCAATATTTCCACGATTTTAGGAAAATATGGCATCAAGTGCTCCTTGGCAGCCAAAGCTGTTGCTGAAATGGCAGAGAGTCCCAGCACACGAAGATGTATCGAATTGTTGGTATCCAGAGTATCGAAGAGACTGCATGTATATAAATTCTGCTAAGACACAAATATAATATTGAATAACCGATATTTCTTACCGACTCATCAACAACGGCAAATGTGGTAAAATGTCTTCCTCCAAATTCTGGCAGTAGGTTTCCAGAGCATAAAACATACGATCCGTATGCTTCGGTTCCGGGTTGCCACTCTGTAACATTTTTTTTTTTTATTTAAATCGCATGGTCAAATAAGCAAGATTATATACTTTAGTTGTGCTGCGATATGTGCTGAGTGAGCATGCTTCTAAATTCGTGCTGTATTTGATACCTTGCTTTTTATCCCTCATATACCTAATGCTCTTTTGGTTTACAATTATCTATATTTACTTTAATTAAACACATATATATAATTTCCGGAGAGCATATTTGGTATAAGGGATTAGAAACAATGACAAAATTTTTAAAATAAAAACTATTCTACAGCATAAACTATAATTTTCAGTTGCGCAAATCACACATGATATTATTTTATTTAATTATAACAACAAAATACTATACAATATTATTCGGTATCCCGAAAAAAGTACCCTTGCAGATATATTTTTACCATACTAACATTATCAGGTATCGAGCTTTTTCAAAAAGAAACACTTCAAAAGAGAGATTAGCTTTCCACACAGTCAGACTCACAGACAGAGAATGTTATAGCAACTGTTTCAATAGAATTAAATGATGCAATTAAAATACCCTCTGCAAAGGTATATATCATTGCTACAGAGCAGAAAACATTAAAACAATAAGAAGTGAAGTGTGAAAACAGAGTATGCGAATTAAGAGGGGAAAAGACACCCTGTATTTGGATAGAACTGATTTGCGTTTGATCTGCAGTTGATTTATATAGAGAATGGTATCTTTGCCAGGCACGGATTTCGACTCTTTACCACTGCTGTTTTGCTCAGCCTTTTTTGATGCAGCACAAACAAAATAAGATAATTATCATGTAAACAGTCCTGAAATTGTGGGGTCTATTTATTAAGCTATTTAGCTTACCTTTATCTCAATCACCAGCTGCTGGAGAAAATCAAATAATACTGGCAGAATCTGGGGTGCGAACTTCGATATTTCCGGCTGCAGATGCTCCGAGAATTGGCCCAAAGCAAAGAAACTAGCAATGCGCACAATGGGCGAGCTGTCAGTAATGCCGCTTTTAACGATATTCAGCATAACTTCCAAATACTTGCTGCAAATGGCCTCAGAACAGCCTTCGGCAATGACAGCAATGCATAGATAGGCGGCACGTCTACGCAGAGGATCTGGACTTTGCAATGCTGGCTCAAGCAATTGCAGCATTGGAGGAATCAATTTGTCTGGAGACATATTGATGGCCAGCAAATCGAGCGTTTGCGTCGCTGCTGTCACTGGACTATTGCTACTCTCTCCTGTAAACAACTCGTCTGTCAAATATAATACTAATATATATATATAAATATATATGTATACATATATATATATATATTTATATTATTTGTTTTCATATTCACTACTATGTGCATGCTTACCATCATCTAGTTCACTTTCACAGCACATCATCTCAAAGATAACGGCAAGAATGGGTTCAAGTAACTTCTGTTTGACAATTGCCTTCTTCTTTATGCGCACCACGCGTCCAATGAATGTTACTACCTGGACTCGTATAGAGTCATCGATTTGATTATTGTTTGCCGTCTCCAGGCAGAATTCTATTAGATGCTTCACATTGTTATTGAGCAACTTTGGCACATACTCGGCAATGCTATCGATGACATCGAATACAACGCAGAACTCCTGCTCATCGCCCTTCTGGGCAAAGGCAAAGACGGTTTTGATGATGAGTGGCAATATTTTTAGAACCGTCTGTTCGGCGCCTGTGTGACCACTCACAAATGGCATCAGATAGCTCATGCCCATGGTTATATTGGCTACAGTGGGTGTGGCCAGATTACCTTTTGCCTCGGCGGACATAAGAACAGCGGCAAACATTTGACAAATTGAGTCCATATGAGAGACAAACTGATCAGGCGCCGCATCAGTGAGCGTGGCAAATATGGAAGAGCCCAGCTCACTCTCCTTGGCATCATCCGAATTGCAACGACCATATATGAAATTCAGCAGTTCGCCCAACCACGAATCCTTTTTCTCCTCTTCGTGGCGCACCAAAGATCCAATAAATTGAGCTATGGAATTCTTTACAGACTTTTCCTTTTCGGTAATCAATGCTTGGAGCATGCCAGTCTTAATGCTGCAATATGGAACCAAGAAAACATGAAACCATCTCATTAGCCGGATAATGCTGTCTGCTGAAGTTACCTCTCCTTCTGGTCAGCTGGAACCATTTGCCAGTTACGCAGTTTTTGAAGCCGCTTATTCAGCAGCACAGCTGCGAATTGTCGCACTTGCGGCTCACGCTGTGAGACAATTATCTGACATAGTGCGGACAATGTTTCCGGATTTTCGTAAGCCTTGCCCAGCTCCTTGGTGGCCTGGCAACAAAAATATAATATATTTCAATCACATTAGAATTTCATCATAAATTAATTAATAGCCGGGCTATATGTATTTGTGTGTGAGTATTTGGGAACGACGTGTTTTGAATTATCAATTGCATAAAGATATCACCTACCGGATACACGTGACTCTTAAAAAGGGTAATAACAGAATTCGTACTCTTAAGCTAAACTAAAATAACGGTGTATTTAAAACTAAATTACAGTATGCTTGACATTCATTTTTAATATTAGTAATACTGACTATGAACTGCCAACCAAACTAAAAATTCTGAAGCTGTAAGCTAAACTGTAAAATCTTATTTAATCCTGTACCATTCACGATTAATTAAAAAAATATGAATAAATAAGTTATTTATATATTAATTAAACCATTATGTTTATATTGTTTACCTCTAGTTTAACATAATATGAACAATCCTTAAAATCAATATACCCTATTTTGCATTTTCAACAGAGTATATGAAAGCATATTCATGTTTAGGAATGTGAGTGTCTGTTTAGTATAGAAATGTGCACATGGTACATACATATGTACCATGTATCTATATGTATATATATGAGCAATTATCATGCCTATGAAACTAAAACAAAAAAACAAATAAAAAATTGTAATATAATATTCTCTTTATGCTTTATGAGTATCAATTATTTTAGAAGTCAAATCGAGACATCCAATTATACTGTTTTGCAAATGGGCGCGTTCTAAACCATCGGTACTTTTTTTTCCTATTGAATGGATTAAAATTTTTGTGCCGGTCGCTTACCTGACGTATCCGTTCAGTATCTGTACACAATAATCCAGCAATGATTTCATCTAGCACAGTATCCATCTTTAACGCTGTTTATTTTAAATCAATAGATTTTGCAAAGCAATAATCAAATCAGCACAGCACGTATTCTGTATGCCGCCGAAACATGAACACGAAACAACTTTGGCGATATTGCAAAAATTAAAGTGTGGTAGACCAGGGCAGTAAAGCACGGCAGCACCACGTTTTAAAACTGGCAGGGATACAATAATTTAGTTATAATATAATTGTATATGCTTGAAAATTTTCAGATTTAACAAAATTTTTGAATTTGGACGTAACATAAAATTTAACTAGCTTGCTTACTTTGTAAAATCAAATTAAACTTTTAACGTAACAAATTTTGACTTTAGAAATATCGATAAGTAAAAATAATCGCAAAGTGTGCCTAGCTAGTAACATAGGAGCGTCGTCAGGCACGAGCACCATTTTGAACGCTAACGTCGCGCGTTTTCTTATTACAATTTATTGTTCTCAGTTTTGTTGTCTTTTCATAGTTCTGCTTTAAATGGATAAAACTTCTATAGACCACAGTGGCGGTAATCAAAGAGATAATAATTCTTTAGGCATATTAAGTTTGGATAATCTCAAAGGTAAATTTTATATTCAGAACCTTTCTTCGTCTCCTCCGTCTTAGCTGCATATATAATTTCCATATCCTGTTTTTTTTCAGTCTTTGGGGATATGTCAAATTTAAGCAAAACCGGCAGTGCAAATACTAGCAAAGAATCATCAAATGTTCACGAGCGACTCAAAGTAAGATCAATAATAGTATAATTAGTAATGAATAATAAAGAAACGCCTTGAGTTGTAGGCGGGAAGGCTTAAGGCTTTGGAGACTTTGGGAAAGCCACGGCTGCGTTCTAGTTATGCATTTGAAGAACAGGATAATAACGAAAGAAACAAATTCAAGAGTAAGAGCATTTTGTTTATATAATGCATATTAATATCATTATAATTTTTAGTCGATACTCGTGTGAGTATAGCGTCTAGCCGCCAAAGCAACAACACAAACATATCCGATCTAATCACTGAGGAAACAATTGACCTAAATTCGAGTGGCTCCGTTCTGATGACAACGCCTGCTCCTACTAGCACGAACGTATTATTTGAGCCTGGCGAGATAACAGGACGTTCGACACTATGCAAAAGCGGCAAAAATGACTCGAAGCCTGGGAGTCACATCTCTGTGGCTGATATACTAAGATCCTCTTTTGTGGAAAAGGCGCGAGTACAATTTGCCAAGCAGCTAGAAAATGTGCCAATTACTGGAAGCTCGGACAATAGCACTTTGAGTGATTCGTTTAGTTGCTCTCGCAGTTTGCCACGTACTGCAGATATGAGTAATCTGAGCCTTAATGGTGGTTCGGGTATATCGTTTGACTCAACGGCTGGTCAGGGGTATGACGAGAGCTTTGCTCCAGCTGAGATGATGCAGTCACAGCTAGTAATGGGCGAAATTTCATGGGCACAGGAGTTTGCGGTGGTTCCAACGGCTACCCTCAGCAAACAAGCTTTGCAGAAAATTGCAGCGCCGCCTCCGGCACCGGAAATTGATAATTTAGTTTCCAAGTAAGTTGATTAATATATTTTAAAAGAATTAATTTTAATAACAAGTGCATTTTGCAGTTCAATAATTGCCGGAGATCCCAATTTTTCGTTGGGCACTTACTTTCAGATGCGCTCAGAGAATTTGTCATTCATTGTAGGTCGATCTAGCCGAGGCGGGGATCAGGTTGATCAAGCTTATCAGCAAAATAGAACGGTAAGCAGCGGTGGGGAGAAAACGCCACAAGCGGAAAATAAAACTTATACCAAGATCGAAAGCAACGCCAAGCTCGAACGCAATCTGATGAAGAAAATGCAACAGGATAATTTTAATAAGGCCGTGCAGGCGGAAACAAAGAAAAAGCCAACCAGTTTGGATTCATTCAGCTTGTCAGCAATTGATGCAGCTTTACGTAAGTTTGAGATAAATAGTGTTTTCCTGTATCTAACGAAAACCCTAATTTACAGGCAATCTGGACGTGAATTCAGATACATCTGTAGGTGAGGTTTTCAATAGGCTGCGTACACGTGGCGATGACCATGAACTAAATGATGAGGATAAAGAGAATACACTGTGCAAATCCAAATCCCGATCGAAGTTTGCGGACACCATGAGCTTTACAGATTCGGTATTGAATTCAAGTGACTTTCAGCAGCTGCAAAGGAGCTTGGCATCCACAAAGGACCGACAACCGTTAAGTCCGCTGGCGGACTATATGCCAACTCAACCTAGTATACTAATTACAGCTAGTGAAGATCATGATGCAGACATAGACGAATGGCCATCGACACCAGTGAAGTCCCCGGGACGTCGTGTGCGCCATACAAAATCTCCGAATAAACAGCTAAGTGCGAATCCAACAAGCAGCGATGGCCTTAAACCTTTGCCCACAACGGATGAAGATGGAGATGTAGACGAGGATAAGACACCAGTCAACAAGAAACGCAATAATACTCTACCTGTTGTACGCACTCAAAATTCATTCTGTTCCACACGTGTTGATGGATGCGATTTAGTGCCATCTTCATCCGAATGCGATTTTGGCATCTCGCCGAATCTGCCTCAGAGTGTTTCTGTTTGCAATTTGCAAAATGTGTCGCCGTTATCTTCGCCCCGCAGTTGCTTGTCGTCGCCTCTACTAGACAGCACAACAAGTTCAGAACGTCGTATTTTAACCGATGCTAGCTTAGCACGCAGACTGAATACCTCTCCGGCACCTAGCGAGGCAAGCTCCACAAGTGGATTTAATGCAATGCGAAAAGTGGGCAGTGGTACACAGGTGAGTGCAGCACCGCGTAGTATGTCGCGTTGCTCCAACTCGAGCGAGTTCAGTCATCGCGATGGAAAATTGTTGCCCTTGAAGGTGACCCACACAAGTCTCTGCTGGAGTAGCACGAAACTTCGTACAGATGTGCGCAAATCGATGCAAATTAAGAATACGAGCGACAAGCGGCTCGTGGTTCGTCTGTGCATACAAGGACCTGGCTTTCAGTTGGTCAACGGTGATAGCAATGTCATCACATTACAATCTATGGAATGCCGAAGCATTGGCATTAACTTTTGTCCGACGGTAAGCGGCGCTGCCATTGGATCACTCAAGTTCTTTGCGCCGTACGGTGTCAATAATTGCCAACAGCCAGGCTTGGAAATTCCTCTATATGGTTATGGAGGTAATGCCTCGATTACTATACAAGGCCTACTAAAAGGACCTGTTGGTGCCAGCTTCCTCACCATTGGCAATGTATGCGAGCTGTCTTCGGGTCCACTGATGGCTAGCTTTAAGTTTTACAACAAGGGACCGCTGACAGCCTTTGCAGGCATCACAGTCGACTCGACGGTGTTCTTGAAACCACGGCTAAATGCCGCTTTCGAAGTACGCCCTAGCAAGCTTATACTTCCTCCTCACAGTGAGGCTGTGGTACAAGTTGTATTCCGACCGAATCGCGATGACGTCAAGAACATTCTGAAAAAAACCTCACAGGTCCTCACATTGGCCAACATGCGTGTTTTTTGTGGCGATGAGCCTAATCGGCAGCGTATGCGCGCCTTGGTGCAGCGCATGACGGGCGAGCAGCGAGAGCAATTGACTTCATCCATGCTGGACAATATCTTGTGCAACTTTCCAAGTGAACAGTCCATACGCAGCATTGCCTTGCTAAACGAGCCTCCAGAGTTTATACTTGATCTGGTAACTGTGGTTCGCATTATTGATGTGGCATTAACTTTAAATCGTGACTTTGATGAGTCTGCTGAAACATCACATATTTGTTTACCAGACGCGGATGAGACTATTCTCTTTCGCACTGTTTGTGCAGCCAATTCCCCAACGCCCAGCCACATGTTGGATCCCGTCGATGAACTACATGAGGCAGATACTACTTCAACCATGGAACAGCAATCGCTGGAGCGAAACTGGTCAGTTCAACCTGCTTCGATTGAGATTGACTTGTCCAGCAGTGGTGGCTTGGACGGTATTAAGCTATTCATTAAAAATAGCTTCAGCTCTCGGCAATATATTGAATTGAATTGCAATTATCCAGATATTCTGCACATTTCTCCCAGTGAATGCTATGTGGCCCCAGATGGTGGCCATGTGGAAGCTCTGGTACGGCCATTACGCACACCAAGCCGAGAAATACTTAACAAACAAATGCAAGTCGTTGTTGAGGTATCCATGGAAAGTGAACGTATTAATGTCCCCGTTACTTTTAAAGTCTAAGTTCATATAATTAATTTTTAGTGAGCGCCTTGGTTTGAATTATGTAAAGTTTAGCTAGGAGACACATTTTATTTACCATAACTTGCCTGCCATTAAAATGGACCAGTTCCTACAATTTAAATAAAGAATATAATTTTCTGTCCCAAATTACGTATTAATAATGTATTGGCGACTGGTCACACTGCTCAGGTTAACTAATTTCGAATAAATGTTAATTTAAAAGTTATATTTATGTATGATGCACTTGTGTATAAAGTATTGTGTTAATATGTATACTTTATCATTCATAAATAAATACCTCAGCCAAGTTTTATTTTAAATTCGGGTTTCGATATTTCAATTCCTAAGCGGTTAGGTATGCCACTCAAGCGTAATGCAGCTGATGATATTTGGTATACTTATCATGTTTTAAGCTGGTTACACTAATCGAACGAACAAAAGTCTATTTAGTATTAGATGCGATTCAGTTTGCAATATAATAGAAGCAAATATATATATATATATAATTTAACTTTATATGACTTATATTATTTATTGACATAAGCCAACATGCCTTCCTATGAATTGGCTCTAGTTCTGCGGCAACTTCCACGGGTTTGTATGCACAGGAATAGCAAAACTGATTATGTAAAATAAATAAATGTGCGTTTTTGTTTTGTTTTTTTTTTTTTGTTTTAGCCGGAATTGATTTCAGTTATCAAGAGAACAGCTGAAGCTATCTTTGATAAAGGCGGTATAATTCGAAAATTTGAAAATCTTGGCACACGAGCTCTGCCCTACAAAGTGAGCGAGCATGGCGTTGTACACCGAGAAGCAACCCACTTTACGATTACATTTGATTCGGCGCCCACAAAATTGTCAGATTTGAAGGAAGAGTTTGGAAGAGATATAGATATCATACGCAGACACATCTTCAAGGTGGAGGAGCCGGAGGAACACAAGTGTACGTTGCATGAGGAAATGTTGCCACCCTCTTATCGCAAGGATGTGCAGGAGATAATTGACATAGCAACGAGAAAACAGAAGCCTAAATATAACTACAACTCAGGATTAGATTATTATCCCTTCCAAAAGTAGAATCTATAACCTTTATTTATAAACATCGGGCGCGCATGATGAATCGCTAAAAACATTTGTATACATTGCGATGTTAATAATTCTAACCATTATGAATTATATTATGATGAAATATTTAGTTTATCAACCAAGTTCACAGTGTCCGTATTTATTGGTTTTATGGTACACCATTAACGTTATCAGAAATTGATAAACAGGCATAATCAAATCAGCTATAAGTTGTAGAGTCTACGAATTA
This sequence comes from Drosophila stalkeri, assembly GCA_035047405.1. NCBI lineage: Eukaryota > Metazoa > Arthropoda > Insecta > Diptera > Drosophilidae > Drosophila > Drosophila stalkeri. The sequence goes on along the minus strand of JAWNPR010000041.1, from coordinate 20,766,867 downwards.
ATTAATAGTCACAGTTCAATATTCAATCGTTGAGACACACGGACGTTTCTCAAGGAATTAACATGGCACCTAAAATTCGCCCGATTTCTGCAGAGCTTCAAGCGGTGGCTAAGGAGCGCCTCAACGAGGATCCTAATCGTATTGAAGCAGATTTGGAGGCTTTGAAGACTTGGATAGAGCAACAGCCACATCTCAATCCACGCACTGACGATCAATTTCTTGTGGCTTTTCTTAGGGGCTGCAAGTACAGTATGGAGAAAACTAAATCAAAATTGGATAAATATTATACGTTGCGCACGAAATATCCAGAATTATTTTGTGTAACTGATGTTGACGATCCCTTGTTACGAGAAGTTCAGCAATTGGGGTAAGTCGCCCGAAACTTTTCATGAAGGTCATTTGATAAACTTTAATCTATTATTATTAGACCAATGGTCTTCCTTCCCAATACATTCAACGGAGTTCGAATAGGTATATTTAGACTAGGCGTTACACCTGCTGATAAATATAAGATAACAGACGTAATGCACGTTGGCCAAGTAATGCAAGAAATTCTCCTTATGGAAGATGACGAAGCAATAATTAATGGAATAGTATTTATTATGGATATGAATGGAGCAACTGCATCGCACTTATTTCAAATGACTCCGGGCCTTGCAAAAAAGATGACTGTTTTTAATGAGGAGGCCTTACCCATGCGGCCGAAGGCTCAGCATTTTGTTAACACTATTCCTGGCTTTGAAACCATTTTCAACATGTTTAAGCCCATGATGTCCAAGAAGCAGCAGGAACGGCTCTTTATACATAGCAAGATAGATTCACTATTGGATCATGTGCCTTTAAAATATCTACCTAAGGAATATGGTGGTGAAAACGGTTCCATACAAGAAAGTACAATGGAGTGGAAAAAGAAATTTGATCAATACAGAGATTATTTTAGGGATAATGCTCAATTTGGGACCGATGAAAAACTGCGCCCTGGTAATCCAATCGATTTTGATGGTCTATACGGTACCGAGGGTTCATTTCGAAAACTTAATGTTGATTAATATCGATTTTTATAGTAATATGTTTTAATTGTTAAATATACAAATGATTATTAGTGGTTTGTATATAGTTCGTACGTATTTTTTAAATTTCGTACATTAGCTTTAGTTTTCAGTCTAATTTCGATTTACATGACTAAAAAACATCGACTATACCGATATAAATAACGATATTAGGAAACTAACAGCTCTAGCCCATGTGACTTTGACGTATGGAAAAAACAGCGTTTACGTTTTACAACTGGCAACAATGTTGATAACAGTAGTATGTGTGCAGTATACTTTTCGGCAGTAAAATTATGTTACGCTTCAATAATGTTCCCGTAGTTTATCATGCTAGAGAGCAATTTTTTATTTTTAAGCAACTCTAAATGTACAATCTATACCATTTACATTATAATTAACTTTACAATTATAATTAACTTTATAATTAACTTTACAATCCACTACCAAAATATTATGACCGCTGTATGTGCAATGTTAACAACAGTGTGATGTTAATGTTAAAGTCCCTAATCTGTAAGTTAACATCCCTGTGTGTCACGACGTATATGACTTAGACGTATGGAAAAAAGTGTATCACATAACTCTGTCGTAGTTGTATTTTTTAATTAATTGGAACGTACATTTTTCTAAATTAGAGCAGTACAACTGGCTAAAAGCAGTTGTGGATGCCTGCAGATACGTTGAAGTTAACGAATTAATCAACACAAATTGTGTTAAATCGATATCTATATATACATATGTGTGCGTAACGAGTATATGATTATTGTGAGCACGCGTTTTATAGAGTATTTTGCGTTGCAAAGATGCATTCGCTTAATTGGACATCCCGTCTAATATCTCGAGCGTTACGTAGCAGCTTCTCAACGCTACTTGACTCCGCGTCGGGTGCCACAACCAAAGGTGCTGCAAGGACGACAAATCGATCTCGGCCACGATTCGTTTCAGTGGTTTGTGGCTTCGCCAAGGACAATCTGCGACATAAATATAAGCCTGGCAAATACGGCGAAGACTCTTGGTTTAAGGCCTCCACAGAGGCGGCTGATGTGATGGGTGTGGCCGATGGCGTAGGCGGTTGGCGAAGCTATGGCATCGATCCAGGGGAGTTCTCCTCATTTCTGATGCGCACATGTGAACGGTTGGTGCGCTGCACCCACTTTAATCCGCAACGTCCCGTCAACCTGCTTGCCTACAGCTACTGCGAGCTAATGGAACAAAAGAAGCCAATATTGGGCAGCAGTACAGCATGTGTGCTAATCCTGAATCGAGAGACGAGCACGGTTCACACAGCGAATATCGGAGATAGTGGATTTATGGTGGTTCGAGAGGGAGAGATTGTGCACAAGTCGGAGGAGCAACAGCACTACTTTAATACGCCCTTCCAGCTATCCCTGCCCCCGCCTGGTCATGGGCCCAATGTGCTCAGCGACAGTCCCGAATCGGCGGACACCATGAGTTTTCCCGTGCAGGAGGGCGATGTCATACTGATCGCCACAGATGGCGTCTTTGACAATGTGCCCGAGGAACTGATGCTGCAAGTGCTGCGCGACGTTGAAGGTGAACGCGATCCGGTCAAGCTGCAAATGACAGCGAACACTTTGGCCCTGATGGCCCGCACCCTCTCCCAAAATAGCGAATTCCTTTCACCCTTCGCCATCAGCGCTCGTCGCAACAATATTCAAGCGCGCGGCGGGAAGCCAGACGATATAACCGTGGTGCTCGCCACAGTGGCAATGTGAAGCAGCTCATTGTTGTCCTAATCCCTAGTTCTTAATTGTGTAATTAATTGTAGCTTGTACTCGTTTAGTTTTTAGGAGTGAGTTTGTTCCGGTAGTTATATCGAGATATATGTTTAAGCGGCATGTTGAGATTGTGAGGACAGACACTCAATTGTTAGTTATCCAACCCATACACACTCACACTCGCATACACACACACACCAACACCCACACACACTAAGTAATCGACGCATCCTGGTGAAGCGAACCCAAAAACAAAAATAATCGAAGTCCAAAGCGCGTAAGCAATGCCTTGAACTATATATATTATTAAATATATATACATTATGTATAAGTAGAAACGCTTTTAAAACGAAAAAAAAAAAGATTATCAGCCGAAATGATCGTTGTCGTCAATGGCAGCGAGTTACGAGTTCTAATCAATAATAAAGTGCGGCATACATTACATGCATACAAACAAACAAAATGAATTACGAACGTGCATTCATACATACATATATATACCCCCACACCACAATTAATTAAAAGATGTGGGATGCTATGCTAATATTTGAACTGAGGATTTATCCAGGCAACCTGTCTTACGGACGAACTGTTAGTCAAATGTACTCACTGATATTGCGATTTAATAAAAAATATTCATTAAAAAATCAGATTTGTGTATTACTTATTACTATCGTAAAGGTGCAAAGGTCGTTTAAAATCTTTTGGATATGCTTTTCATTTATTATTTCAGCTTGTTTGCATATATTTGCAGATACTGTAAGTAGACTCACCTCACTAACAATCGCTATACCAGTTGGTTATTTATACTGCGCAGTCCCGCACAGCGCCGATAGCATGGGTGATATGCACATCCCTAGCTGCTTGCGACAGCTGTTGCGCCCCATGCAACGTTAACCAACACTGAAAGGCGAATCGCACCACAACAAAAGCCAAAACAACGAAGAAGCATAACGAAGAATCTTTCATTGCAAATGGAGCCGTAGAATATAAAAATCAACATTAAAATGAAACTCTACAAGTTGAACACACACACAAGAGGGTGCAATAAATCATACGGTAAGTGGAAATAGGGAAAAATGATGACAATAAAAGATTTCAATGTACATTTGGGCAGAATCGGACTTGGTATTAAATCCACAGGATCATCCAACAGCTAAAGTTGGGGATGTTGTGGAAATATATGCTCCCGACGATGAGAACGGTACTCACTTGCTGCTGCAGATAACTGAGCTGAATGAACAGAGCAAAACGGGTCGCAATGTGATAAGCATAGAGTCGGGCATAGCGACAGCATTTAAGATGCGCTCCTATTCTAATGTTGTAATGCGTATTGTGAATCCGGCGGACGTTGCCCTCGATTCGATAGAGATTACATTTAAGGAGCAATACATGGGTCGCTCCGAAATGTGGCGACTAAAAACTTATTTGGTGAGTACTGTCAGATATTAAACATGAATCCTAAATAAATAAAAGCTTTTATCTCTTGATCGCAGACAAATACCTGTGTGTATGCGAATAAAAAGATTGACTATAATGATATGCAAATACGCTGCCAAGTTTATGAGATGTGGTCACAGGGCGAGCGAGTCGCCAGTGGCGTTATTACAGATGATACCAAGATCGTTTTTCGTAGCAGTACTTCGATGGTTTATCTATTTCTACAAATGTCATCCGAAATGTGGGACTTTGATATACATGGCGATTTGTACTTTGAAAAAGCTGTCAATGGCTTTCTCACAGAGCTATTTCAGAAGTGGAAGAAACTAAGCTGCAACCATGAGGTGACCATTGTGCTTTTCTCGCGTACCTTCTACGCGGCCAAGTCCTTGGACGAGTTTCCTGCGCACATGCGGGATTGCTTGCAGCAAGACTATAAAGGACGTTACTATGAGGACTTTTATCGAGTGGCTATACAAAACGAGCGCAATGATGATTGGTGCACGGTGTTGGCGCAGCTGCGCAAACTTTTCACGTCCTATCAGGAGACTGTGCTGCGCTATCATGAGCGTCCGCATATGGTAATACCACAAGCGACCAACTCAACCGCCACACAGGGCAATTTTCTTGAAGTGCTTAACATTTCGTTGAATACTTTTGAGAAACATTATCTGGATCGCACTTTTGATCGTACGGGTCAACTGTCTGTTGTCATCACACCCGGTGTTGGCGTCTTCTCCGTGGACCGAGAGCTTACGAACATTACCAAGCAGCGCATCATTGATAATGGTGTTGGCAGCGATCTGGTTTGTGTTGGCGAGCAGCCGTTGCACGCTGTACCATTGCTTAAGTTCCACAATAAGGACACGTCCATAACATCGGCTGATGATTACTCACTGCCACATTGGATCAACCTAAGCTTCTACTCGACTAACAAGAAGATTGCGTATTCTAGTTTTATACCACGTATCAAGCTGCCCTTTTTATCGGCGGCTGATGAAGGCGATGTGGAGGAGAATGAGCGCAATTTCCTTAGTTGCAATCAATCGGAGTATATTCACAACTCTCTTTTTGATTATGATGCATATGATGAGCAAATCTTTCAGCCGCTGCCAGCACAAAGCACATGGTTAGATGATTAAAAGTCTGTATTTTCTTGTTGCATAACTCTTTATTCCTTTTCAGTTCAGTGCAACGCGTTGTGCTTGCCAAGAAGACATCGGTGCCCAGCTTTGAAACATATGCGTATCGAAACAACGACTGGGAAAATTTAACGCCCACTAAGATACCCACTTTACGGCGTAAAATGTCCGATCCGGATATACATCATGGCACTTCAGGCATGCTGGCCACGTTGACGGACACCGCCAACAATTTATCAGAGTCTTTGGCTTCGGAGAAGAATGCGAGACGAGCGATTGTGAGCATTGCTCCAATTGTGCGTCCTGGTCGTGCATTAATCAATCCCTTTGATCCGTCGCACGTGACCATAAAATTGACTTCCAATCGACGGCGCTGGACGCATATCTTTCCCAAGGGTCCGACGGGCGTGCTTATACAGCAGCATCACTATCAAGCGGTGCCTGCTAAAGCCTTGCCTACTGTTAACTGCAACCGACAGCTGCAGCACTCCAACAGCAACAACAATAATAATTATAACAACGAGCAGGAGTTTAGCTCAGATGCAGGCGACCATTTCGACGAGCTGTCCACTCACTCGCTATTGAGCCAGACCAAGTCTTATAGCTCGCAGAGTGAGGAGAAATCTGATTGTAAGTAGATTTATGGATCTATGTTCGTATTACTGACTTAGTCCTTTACAGTTTTCAAGCGTCGCAATCATTCGCTGTTAAATACCGCACCCGCTGCCAATGTACCCAACCTGACGGCCACACAGGCCAAATCGTTTTTATGGGGCGCCACTGGGGAGCAGGAATGGACGCCAGCAATTACTACGGGTATGTTTGTTTAACTTATTTATTTTGACCACAAATTTAACTGTCATATGGGATTTACTGAAAGATCTTATCGTGCGGGTGGGAAGCAAGTCCAACTGCAGTTAGTTGCAGTTCGATTTGTACAGCATGTTGGAAATATTGCTGCTGTTGCAGCTGACAACTAATGGCACGCAATTGGGTCTTTTCTTGGATCGCGTTGGACGCGGCAATCAGCTGCAAAGCATCTGTCTCGTGTATAACTCAAATGGAACAAAGCCAGAATTTTTGGATGTACTACAACTTGATCTGCATTTGGAACACAACTATTTCAATTCGCTGCCCCAAATAATCTCATCAGAGCTTTCGGACTGGCAATTCAATGGCTTAACGGATCACCAAACGGTCTTTGTGATCCTCGCCAAAAATACAACAGATCCGATAATCGAGCTGCATGCGAAGCGCGCGCGCGATCGTCGTTTCTGCAAGACACTAATCCTGCTGCGCCAGGTTGAGGGATCAAGGAGCTTAAGAACCTTCTTTGAATACCTATGGCTGAAAGGTTTTCGCTCTGCGTTGGTTATGGTGGCCAAGCAACGTCTCTACCACATGGATCCCTACCCCACTCTCCGTGTGCTGCAAGTGAGCTTGGCTGAAAACGAGCGCTCAATCTTTCCATCGACTGAACGCTCTGATTTCATGGGCTACGTACTGCGCGTGCCTGTTCAGCTGGATGTGCCAGCCACATTTTGGTATGCACGCAATGATACTGCATCACGTGAGCTACAGTTAGATGGTGCTGGCGGCACTTTGATAAGTGAATTGATGCAACATCTTAACGTGTGCCTGGAGATCTATCCACTGATCATCAACGGCTCTAATAATATTAACATGTCCGCTCTCGTGTACCTGGTTGCGGAGAATCTCATCGAACTGAGTCCGCATCAGTTTACGACATTGCAACGGTCCAACAAGGTGGACTACTCTTATCCGTATTCCGTGGTACCACGTTGCTTCATGCTGCCATTCAATGCGCCCTTTCCGCGCGGCCTCTACGTGATAAAGCCCTTTCAGCCATTTGTTTGGATGAGTCTTCTTCTGCTGGTGCCTTTAAAGGTCCTGCTGGGATACCTAGTACGACATTGTGCGTGGCATTGCAACTTGAATTTGTGGTCGCTGCTTGGTGTGCCGGGCTGCGTAAAGGGTAGCAACTCCCCTGTATACTGGCCATGCCGGCTGCTCATCTGCGTCACCGTGGTCTTCAGTGCCTTCATCATTGTGCAGCTTTATGTGACCAAGTTGACTTCGTTGTTAACTGTAGTAATTGCTGCGCACCCACAGATGACGTTCTCGGAGTTTTTGCAGCTGCCCTATCCCATTGTGGTGCTACCCAGCGATGTGGACTCTATTATCACATCTTTTAACAATAATTCGAAGCTGAAGCACCGTTTTTTTTATATGAATGAAATTGATTTCTACAACCAACGCGTGGAGATGAGCGATGGCTATATTTATCCTATTAGTACGCTACGCTGGAAATTCTTAAGCCTGCAGCAAAGATATTTAAAGCAAAAGCGTTTCTGGCTCTCCCCTTTCTGCTATGGAACTTTCCCAAGCCAGTTTCAGTTGCGAATTGGATCGCATTTCAAGGAGCCTCTGCATCGCTTCGAACTCCATGTCCAGGAGGCTGGTTTGCAGGACAAATGGCGCACCCTCTACTACAGCCGTGCCAAGCGATTGGGCTATGTGCGCGACTTTGCCAGCATTGACTATTATGAACGTTTTCACAAAGTTCGTCCTTTGTCACTCAATATGATTTCGTCAATTTTTTATCTGTATCTATTTGGGATATTCGTTAGTTTACTCGCGTTTATCCTCGAATTTATTATGTAAATGTAGAAATATTACTACTAACTGCATTTTTATTTCGATTTTAAGGCATTTAGTGTAATTCTCAACTAATTAACTTACGTATTTTGGATATATCTTTCATTTCTTAACCCATTTGATACCGACGAAAATTCAACCAAAATTTGATTACACCTAACCACATATTTATATATTTATATAAATATACATAAATGTGTAAATGTATTTGATGGCCAATTCACAAATCCCGCTACTCCACCAACATATAAAAAATAATAATCAACACAACGGAAAACGACGTAAATTAAAAAAAAAAATAAACATTAAAAATAAAAATAAACAAAAACAAAACAAAACCCAATTGGATAAAAATTAAACATTTTAATTATCGATATTAACTATTACATCGAACCTATCGACATCGACAAATCATCGACGAATCGTAACGGTTCTGTAGAAAATGGCATTGCTCTACATTTTGGGAATGCAACGGGCAAACACATGAAAGCAATTATCGAAAACGAACATAAAAATTATGGAACATCACGGCTTGAGGCTACGAGCGAGACTGTCGGCAAAGGAAAAATCATCATAGGTTTGGCAATACAAAAAATAATCACAATTTTGTACAAAGCAATGCATCCCACACACACACTCATACATACACATACACATACCTTGTACACAGTAGTTTCACGACAAATGTAGAACTGTAGATAACTTTGTTTGATTGTGTAGAGTTTGCATATAATCATGACTGTAGTACTACAGTACAGTAGTTACACGTTTTATATATTTATAAATATAGTATTTATGTGATAGTAGTCATCCCGAGATTAATTAAAAAATATTGGGCAATTTTATTAGATTTCAATTAAATCAATATCATTAGCTTTATTAAAACATGTCTTACTAGCATTCTATTGAAAGATCAATAAGCAGTTAGAACCGTGAAAATTTTAAAACATTATCCTGTACATTTAACTCAAGCGTAAACACAACGTTTTCATTGACAACATTTCATTGTAGTAAAATATATTTGGGGAAAGTAATTCATTACGCCTTACTCACAAATCGCATCTGTAGCTAGTTGACCGGCAGCGTGTCTTTAGTACACACCCAAAACACCCACCCACCCTATGTACATCTATTCACACAATTTGAACAAAGTGCCGGGGGTGCTATGCTGATATATCTTCAGCCTGACGCATGTGGAATGAGCTGCATAAACTTGTCTTCAATTATTCCTTTTTTGTTATCTGTAGTGTTCGCATGCTTTTCAGCCACGCCCACTGATCATTGCACGCACGCACGCACCCGCCTTTAAATGATTGTTGACCACAAATCCTAGCAACCCGAAATTAATCTATAAAAACATTTGAAGCTGGTTTTAATTTCCGTATACTTGGAGCAACTGGTCTTTTAAATATTTAGAGCTTAAGCGATTTAAAATTGTGTAACTATTATAATTATCTATTTATATATATACGTATATCTATATATATTTCTATATCGTATCTCGTATCGGCGTTGGCTTTTTCTATATGCGTAACTTTCTTGGACACCTTTGCCCAATTGCACGCTGCGGCGTTTTTCGATTGGTTGTGGCTTGTTTTTTTTTTTTTTATCACTTTTGCCGCTTTCAGGCGTCGACTGGAAATCTCTATCCATACCCGCTTGTCTGCCCATAACGACGGATTACTTTCCCGACAAGCGATCGCTGCACAATGATTATGTCATCTCTGATTATACTTTGCTGCCGGATGATGTAAATCTGGATTATGCCAAGAGTCGTGCGGTCTATCGCAAACCATTATCCACGGAGGAAGTATGCAAGGAAATTGTCTCACAGCGTTTAGCCCAGGGCTTTCAACTGATCGTTGTCGAGGAGAAACAACCCAGCTCCAACAGCAGCTGCTCAGTGAATGGCAGCTGTGTTCCTCCACCTAGCAGTCTAGGTACATCGGCAGTGTTGCCCGTGAAACCGCCCTGCGAACCGAACAAGGAGTATCTATTATCCATCGGACGCATCTTTCATAAGATCTCGCTGAGTGGTTCAGTTATTACAGTAACCGGCTATAAGCCCAGGTAAAATTTGAAAGTTTGTGTATACTGCATTTTCGAACTATTCTATTTTCTCTCCTCCTAGGCATCCTTATCCGCCTATTAATGTGGATTATCGCTATCGTTTCCATGCACCACAACATGAGACCTATGAAATCTCTGGTGTTAACTTTACCACTGAGAAACTGGAAAACTTTAGCTGGAATCACATGGACTTATACATTTGTACGCGTGGCGATGTTGACTATCCGCTAATGGAGGTGCGCATAGTGATCCATTAGCCACCATTTACTTCCTCTTCTTGTCTTTGCAGAGCCTCAAATATTGGCGCTTTCGCATGTATCTGCTTCCGAAGGACACCGTGGTCAATAAGATCGTCAACTGCGGTTGCCAGCGATGCGACATCTTTACAGATGCTGTTGTGGATAATACCCGAGACCAAATCGAGGACTTTGTGCGGCTCATCGAGAATGTCAGCAAATTGAGACGACAAATTTGTCGCAAAGCGCGCGTAAGCTGACTACGGTCTAATCTAAACAAAATTGATATTTTTTAGTTAGTTACTGTTATTCATTGACTTAAATTTAGCGATCGATCGTTAATCGATTTCTAGTTCCAGTTCCAGTTGCAGCTTTAACACTCGCAGTGTGTTAAACGTGCTGTGATTTGTCTCTCGTTGTCGTTTATGTTAATTGTAAATGTAACTATAAATGTAGTGCTTATCGCTTAACCAAATGTCCAATTGCAGGATAGCCCCACCACCAACAGCTTTACTAAGCGGCGACACAGTACGAGCATTATATCCAGGCCCCTAAATCAGGTTATCTATCCACTTTACCAATCTAACTGAGTATAAATATATATTTACCTGTAATTTGTTTTCTTTTTTCGCGCTGCGCACATTTTGTTTGTCTTTTTGATTAGCGCACGCTTTGATTTTCATCAAGTTTTTACTCAACAAACTTATATTGTCGATATAATGGTTCTAATGTTATTTAACTTGTCTTTCGTTTCGCCTGTGCCCCGCCCCTTCAATGCCAACCTTTCTGTCTGTGTATCCTGCGAAACTACAACACTCTCGTCCTCGCAGGGACTAACGAATTCGCCGTTTCGTGAGCGCGTAGGCAGCAATCGTTTGCCCGAGAAGCGACCCAGGTTTTTATATCGTATCCAAAAACAAAACAAAATCAAAACATTCACACACACACACACACACACACACATACTTATTGATTTGCATCTGTATATGTACTTCTGCGCTTGCGGAGCTGAGCTTAATTGTAACGCCCTTTTGATCCCATTGCCTTCCCTGCCCCAAAAAATGATTTGGTGATTGAGTTTTGTAGCTCTTATATGTTGTATATGCACGTAGCTTGTAGTGTATTTTATATTTATACATATAACTTGCAATTTAATACTTTTTTGTTTACTTTTCTTATTACTCTTTAATTTGGTATTTGGCTTTCAGCAGCATGATACACCCACACCTAGAATCACAGAAAAGAATCATAATCTATTAAATTCACCACAGCAAAGGTTTGTGCCAATCGAGCGTATTTATCATACCCAGCCATACCCAACTATATCCCGTTCCCAAAATACCAATTTCCCACACTATTTGCTGATAGTGGAACAGAGAGAAAGAGAGAGAGTTGAAAACTCCTCAAGTAATTTTGAACACATTTCGGCAACTCTACACACAAATGCATTATTCACCTAAATTGGAGAGATAATCGGTGGCGTGAATGTTAAATGAGTGCGAGTGAGCAAACTCTTTAACATTTGAGACTGTGCAAAGACTCTGTATTGCTCGTTCGTAAACATTTGACATGGCGATACACACACTTACACATAGAATTTACGAACTCACCACACCTTATAATGGTTAAAATTTCATTGAATGCACGTGTAGTTCGCACAGTGATATACATACTCACATTCACTGCCTATCCTCCCACAACCAACCCACGGCAAAGGTCACTGTACGCTTGTAGCTCCGGCAGTTTTAATAATTAAATTTCTTCCATTGTAGCATCAATGTGCGCCCCAAGGTGGAGCCGGGTCGTATTTCGCGCAATCTGCCCGGCACAGATGCAGCCGCAGCCGTTGCAGCTGCAGCTACAAATGGAACTGGATTACGCGACGATCAGGATGACGGGTTAGCGGCAGATTGGAAAGAAGATTATATTTCTTAATTAACTTTTTTTGTCTCAGCTTTCCAGTGGATATAAAGTTTAGTCCGAACGTTACGCTTGCCGAGATGTTCGAAGCCATGAAGCACCCGGTCAATGGCGTAGGCTTCTTTACCCAAACGCAATCGTTGCCCTCCTGCACTTTCATCTCATACGATGCGCTGATGTGGCTAAGGGCGCGTGTGACCAATGGTCGTCATCCTTTAGATATTCTGGAGGCCATGCGCACGTAAGTAGAAAGTTGTAATTCATTGCTCAGTTTAATCAAAATACGTTTTGCAGGGAGCGCATGATTTGCCACGCCTCTGGCGATTGGCATCAGCCCATTATTCCAGGTTTTGTTTTTTATTACGTCGTACAACAGGATAGGAATGCCAAAGGTGACATCGCCAGAAAACGAAATCCTATCAATTGTCCTTATATAAATTGTTTTTATAGACTATGCCCCGCCTCTTAACGATTATAGCGCTTTTGTAAATGAGTGGCTGGAGATTGAGCTGCAGGGCTGCAGCTTTTTATGGCACGATGAGCCTTCCCCATCAAGTGTGCCCAACTTTTTACGTGATACACCTGCACCTCAATCGTGGACAGCATATTGCAAGAGCAGTAAGTATATAATTTACCTTTTCAATACAACCTATTCAGATTCCAATTAAATTACCTTGTTTGCTTGCAGAGCGTGTTTGCCGCAAATCGCATTTGGAGATTGATGTGAACCAGAAGAGTGATCGAATGGAATGGGGTCATGTGAAACATCACACAGTGATGCAACCGGGCTTTGCGTTTGAATTAGTCGTCGAGTGGGTGACCTCGTCGGGACCAATTGTATCCGATTTGGTATAGAACTTACATATATGTATAAATTATATTCATAAATGAAATTTGTTTTCGCAATGGTAGATTGCTGGATGGATGCGCAAAGCAATTCAATGTGGCTATCAACTTGTCTCTGTGCCTGCTGATCCTATGGCTGAGCCTTTTACAGAAAAATCAGATCCATTGCGTGGTCCAATTTTCATTCCCTTGTGTGTCAATTTTTTGCCAGAGGGTAAATGTCTCTTTGAAGGTACGCGTGCATGGTTTCATCTTTTGGATTATTAACTCTTCAGTTACTTTTTATTAATTATTCCCATCAAGCAGAATTTCCTGAAGAAAGCCGCTCGGATCGCATGCTCTTCCTGCAGGAGGCTATACTGGCTAGATTTGGTTTTCTACCCTGTGTTTTGGAGGAGAAATTTAACCAAAAGAAAGACGTAAGCATCTGAGTATACGATATTAAATTATGTATCATCTCTTTTTCACACTTTGCAGCTGCCAAAGGAATATCAGTATGTACATTGCACTGGTAACATGTTCGCCCTCATACGGTATTGATCACTACTCTCTATATAGATTATTTATGAACCAAAAATAAATTATTTCCTGTTTGTTGCAGCTGCGCCAGCAACAAATTCCACGTGGAGTCACCTAGTCGCCAGGAGGCAAATGTCACGCGCTGCGTCTATGGCCATACCAACAACACGAACGTGCCCAAGAAGGTGGGCTTCCTTTGGTCCTGGAACCACATGATACCTAACAAAAAATGGAAAACCTTGACTATCAACAACTCGGCTGACGGAGAACTGTTTCAACTGAAAATGTTGAAGGATTTCCGCGAATTTTGCTCGAATGCTGATCAACGTTTAGCCAATTTCTGGTCGCATTCGCAGGAGCTTAAACGCAAATCCCTAAAATTTGAATACAATAACAATAACAATAACGATGAGCCAAAAATTATATAAAAAAAATGTTCCAAGTGAAGCAAAATTAAAAAATTCTCATTTCAAGAATTTCTTGATAAATATTGAAATAATCCGTCAGTCTGTTAGGATATTTACTTTAAGGTCCATTTAATTATTTTAAATTTGATTTGCATTTATTTTCGTCATAAACTCAACATAACATTTTTGTGTATGTAATAGACATAAGTGCAGCATTGTGGTATGTGTGGAACTCAAAATGTCACTTGGCCCTTCATCTGTAAAGGAGGAGCAGGATGATGCCGATTTGCTCTTTTGACGTTGCTGCTTAACATTGCTAACCTATTTAGGAGTGGGTGTACAGGGGGGTTAAGGTAAGAAGAGGAGTTAGTTGTGACAGCTTTGGTCGTGTTCGGGTTTGCAGTTGTAGTTGTTTGCTAAATGCTTTGGTATGCGTTGCGCACGATTCGGCCACGCTTAAAGATCGCGCAGATAACTGGTTAGCAACTCGCGATCACGATTTAGCCAAGCGGCATTCAGGCGTATAGTTTCTACAGCCTGCGAGACTGTGCGCTCACAGCCAGGTATCTGGTTGGTCTTAAAGTAATCCTCCACTTCGCGTGCCTTCTCCTCACTGGCAAAGTTCTCTATCAAATATTTGATGAGGCGTGTTAGAAGAAAACCTCCCTGAGAACAGTTTAAAGCAGAGTGTTAATCAAGTAGCAGTACTATGGAAGCTGATTTATTACCTGATATTGCTCCAGCAATTGCTTGCTATTATCCTTGAAGAACTCCCAGGCTAAGTCACGACCCTTGGGATTAAGGGCCACAGCAACAATAACAAACACCGAATCCTGGGCACGTACTTCACCCTAACAGGAAATAACATGAATTGGCAATAGAATCATATTTATACTGTTTAATAATTCCGAGCACTTACAGACATTGCGAAATCGATGACCCGTCGTAGCAGGTTTATATCGCCAATGCAGCCGAGAGCGCGTGAGATGCGATCCTGTTCCTCGTGCAGGTCGGTGGAACGATACAATTGCAGCATCTCCTCAAAGATCGCAGTGTCGCCATCTTGCAACACGGCTTTGTAGCAAGTACTACGCAAGTCAGCAGGCAGTGCCTTGGTGCCGTTGACATGGCTACGAAAACGTTTACGTGCTGTTTCCGAAACCGTCGGACTGCGGAAAGAGACGAGACGTGTGAGTACCAGGCTGCGTAGCAGCGTGTCTAAATGATTCTCATTATCGCGAGGTTCCCAGCCCAACCGCTCGGCCACCGGCTCGTAAAGGCTACGTCCAAAGCTATTGAAGTCATCCATGAGATCCGTATGGGAGATCAGAATGTGCAGATTGGCAAGCGAATTGGTAATGGCTGTCCAGACTGTATAGTTCGTCTCGTTCCGATAGCTCCCCACCAATTGAAGCACATCGACGGTGCTTGCCTTGCCAGCTTGCACCATGGCAAACATATCATCGATCAAACCTAGTCTGTCGAGCGGTGGTAGTTGCATATTCTCCACGGCGGGCATTAGCTTTTCTAACATCTCCTTGGAATAGCGTGTGCGATAGTAGCCAACTGTGCCTGGATTGATTTTGATCCAGTCATCTTTGCTCACATTATCCAATACAACTTCCATAGTTTCCTTCTCGAGAAGAAAAGTTTTTGCAATCTGATTGGGATTACGCGATGTGGACACCGATATGGGAATCACCCACAAGTTATTTTTAACTGGCTGTGAGCCATCCGCTGTAAATTTAGTCTGAGTCAAGCTCAGCACACGCTGTGTTTCGTTCTTCTGCTTGGACTCAACAGTGACAACGGGAAAACCCTTGTACTTAATCCAGCTAGACATGACAGAGCCCACATTCTTGGAACTGGCCTCCTGCAGAGCCTCCCACAAATCCTCGGTGCAAGTGTTGCTATATTGATGCCTGGTCAAATAAATATTCATGCCCTTGCGGAAATCATCCTCGCCAATGTAATCGTGGAGCATGCGTATGACCGAGGCGCCTTTGTTATAGCTAATCTCATCAAAGATCTCATCAATCTCTGAGGGATGACCCACTGGCACCTCAATGGGGTGAGAGTTCTTTAGCGAATCTAATTCCAAAGCACGGGTATACATGTCCGTGACAAACTGTGTCCAAATGTCGTATTCCGGGAACAGATGATGGACGCAAAGGAACTCCACAAAGGAGGCGTATCCCTCATTTAACCACAAATGTGTCCACCACTCCATGGTAACCAGATTGCCTGAAAAATAGCATAATATTATAAAGATATTATAGACTATTATCATTTGCTTACCGAACCACTGATGGGCAATTTCATGACCCACAGTGAGAGCAATCGATTGCTTTCGCATCAGCGACGTATTCTTCGGATCCACCAGGACGAACGTTTCGCGATAGGTGACCAGACCCCAGTTTTCCATGGCGCCTGCTGAGAAATCCGATATGGCAATCAGATCCATTTTGGGAAGCGGATATGCAATATTGAAATAGCTCTTGTAGTAGGGCAACACTCTGGTGGCCACCTCCAATGCGAATTGTCCTTGTTCCTTCTTTCCAACAGGTGTGAAGACGCGCACAAGCACCCCATCATCCGACTTAGCCTCTACAAAATCATATTCTCCCACAACAACGGCCACCAGGTAGGTGGACATAATGGGTGTGCGATCGAAGCGCACGCGACGCAAGCCGTTCGGCAGGATATCCTCCTTCTTCACCGGCATATTGGATAGAGCAACACGATCCTTCGGCACTGTTAACGTTATGTCAAAGGTGGCCTTAATGGCCGGCTCATCCCAGCAGGGAAAGCAGCGCCGAGCATCTGTTGCCTCGAATTGGGTGACTCCCGCATAGCGTTCCTCGCCATCGGCCGTAAAATATTTGCTCCTATAGAAGCCCTTCATCTTGTCATTCAGCTCCCCGGTGAAGGTCATGTACAGAACACCGAGTGTGCCCACTGGCAGCTGCTTTTGGAAATCCAATGTAGCAGTCTCCTTCTCCTTGGAGTAGATAATGTGCTGCGCCTTTAACTTCTCACAATCGTATTGAAATTCTGCACCCTCGATCTTAATGTCCAACGCATTGAGGGTGATGCGGGTCGTTGGCTCCATGACCTGCAAAAGTTAATAAACATAATAATAATAATCAAAATAATAATAACTGTGTCAGTTAAATGCTTCGACAAACTGCAGCGCAAAAAAGGGGCAATAAGTCAACGATCGTATTTTATATATATACATAAATATCTCTAGAATGCTGTCATCATTCATCATTCTAAAAAAAAAATGGGGTTGGCTAACAGATATCCCATGCAAAGCTATCTACTTATTTTGCAGATAAAAGACTAAGAGCAAAAGTTATGTAAGGTTAATAATGTCTCTTTCTTTCTCTCCATTCCTCCCTCTAAAATTACATATATACATATAAATATGTATATTCAGCTTATTATTTTATCAAACAGTAGATAAATATGTACATTTATATAACACATGAATATATGAAATGAAGCCAGCAACCGAATAGATGCCATCCTAACAAATACAGATTTACAATAAGCCGTTATTTCAAGGTCGCAACTGATGAAACAGTGTGTATTATATACAAAAAACCATTAAACTAATTTATATTACGTAGTGCTTGCTAAATCTGTTTAATCTCATGAAAATATACAAAAAAAAAAAAAAAAAAAAAAAAAAAAAAATATATATATATATATATATATATATATATATATATATATATATATATATATATATATATATATATATATATATATATATATATATATATATGAACAAATTATTATTACTATTATATTTGCCAAATAGCTGCACAAGATATGACTGTTTAACTTATGGAGTATCTACTGTATGCTATTTTTTCGCAAGCCCGGTTTCCGGGCCGCTTTAAACTCGTTTCGGTCAACTTTTTATTTGTATTTTTTGTATTTCAGTTGAAACAGTTGCCGCTGCTTAGATTTTTGTTTTTTTTTTTGTGCTACTATATGTAGTGTATTCGATTCGCGCTTAAAATTTGAAGCACGAAACCCGTTGTAGCTGCGTATTCCGATAAACGTAAATACAATGCGTTTACCGTTAGGAGATCAGCAGAGGCGTCGACAATGTGAACGATCTAAAGGGAGAGCGATTCTGCCAAATGCTGCGGCGCAATGCTCTTCAAACGAATATGTATATCTTTCTATACATATATACGTATATACGTCTGTACATATGTATGTACACAATAAAAGATTATCATTGCCGTTACCAATGCATAACAAAGAAATATTTCCTCTTCAACAAATGTAGTCGTAGCCTGGCATGCAAATTGCAACATAAAGAGAAAATGACACTGGAGCACACACAAACACATATGAATGCACACATACAGATAAGTTGGCGCGCGCGCTTATGTGTTTGTGTAAAGGAGAAGGTATTATTTTTGCACACGTCAGAAATGAAATTCACAAACAAACACGGAGTAAGAGAGCGGGACAGAGAGAGTGAGAGACTTGCGTACATATTTATGATTTGTAGTCAAAGTGAAAGCGAAAGTTGCCAGAGGCTACAAAGTGAACGAAAACAAACAAAAACAACTTAACTATACAAAACGTAATACAACGGTACTTACACTGATTTGTACAATTGTCTTGCCCGTAAAACTAAATGCCTTCAGATCAGGCTCCAACATTAGCTCATAATGCGTTGGCACCACGCATGTGGGCAGACGCTGAAAATCGCTCTCATCCGAAGGGGCCATATTGTTGTGACCGTCGAACTGTTCCACTTGATGACGTCTGCAACAGCTGTGAATGGCTCGATTGGCAATTATTTGTTGGTGTGGCTGTGCCTGATGTCCTGCACGTGGATCAAGCAAATCGGCCGACGTGCGAGCTAATATATCACGATATCGATTGCACAGATCACCCAGCAAGGGCGCGTCAGTGGACTTCAGCGGTGCACCCAACGAGACGTCAGAGTAGTCGCGATAGAACTGTTTTTGTACCTTCACGAACTGCTTCGAAGACACCAAGGTGCTTAGGTGGCAACTCTCTGAGCAGAGTAGATACGTAGAATGCTTATCAACGCTATTAAGGCACAGGGTATATAAGCAGAGGCGTGGGCGTAACCGGGGGGCGTTAGTAAAAGCACAAGCGCAACGACAAAAGCTTTTCTGAGTCAGTTTCCACGCTGCAGTTGAATATTGTTTAGTTGCGGGTGGGCGTGCGGCGGGTAGCGGATTACACACTGAAACTAGAAATGGAAGAATGCTAACACAAAGGATTATTTATATTATTGATAATATTATTAGAGTGTTTAACACATCGTGAAATTCGTTTAGCAGCGCTTTTTAGTTGTGTTTATCTTGTTACGAATGGAAATGAGCTGCTGGTTGGGGTGGGTGAGAGTGAAAGGGAGATGGAAGGAGAGCAAATTGCAGGGTATGTACAGCAGTTGGCTGTACTCTTCTCACCTTCACACAAATGCTGCTCAAAATCTGAATTCGCTTTTGCTATTTCCAAATTTAGTTTACCAAGTTCTGCAAGTATGACGTTTCAATGACCGTTAACGTTAAATTTGATCGAACAATATATATCTATGTATATATATATTAGTTAATTTACAGAAGAAAAAATGTATAAAGAGACTGCATGAAATACTGCAGGCAACTGCTGGCGGCTTCTGCTGGTAGCAAAAAAAAAAAAAAACAAAAAAGAAAAAACAACACAACACGCTTTCAGTGTGACCCACTTGCGCTTGGTACGTTTAGGAATTGGGCCACGCACAGCTGTTATACGTCGTGTTATGCAGCCCGTGTTGTTTTGCTTTTATCTAAAAAAAAATTGTTCAATGAAATTTTGTGAATTTAATTACCGTTTCGAAATTTCCAGGCCTGCTTTGCTGTACGTATACCTCCTTTTACCACATTTTTGTACATGGCATTTATTTTAAAAATTTTAGCGTTGTATTTGCAAAGCAATGGGCGAGTTCCACTTTCCACTAGTTTACGAACACTGGCTCCCCACACAGAGTAAGACTTTCAGGACGGCACATTTCAACATGCATGACGATAACAGTCAATATACAACTTACAAAGCTAGTAAACTCAAATTGGTTGCGACCTGTTAGACGACATACTTAGGTATGCAGACGAAAGTAATCAAATTTGTAAACTAGTAAGTTTGTTACGGCATGCCGGACGGCGTGTTGGAGCTTGCATGACGATAGTAATCGATATATAACATACAAAATTACCGTTATTTTAATGAATTTCATTTGGCGGAATTTAAAAAAATCATTCTTGAGATATCGGGAAACAGCATATATCTTTCTTAATGCACAAATACAAATAATCATATATATATTTGTGTCTTGCTTAAAGCATGTTTGCGATATGGCAACGCTTTGTTAACAAAAATGTACTAAAAATAACCAATTCTCAATATATATCGTCTTTCGTAGTGGCGGCTGTTCAATTCACTTTAGTAAATTAAAAGTGATTCGGGCTTGTGGTACATTGCTTTGCTCTTGAAAACCGACGGTGAATTTCATTTTCACGTAAAATTAGGAACCACATGCTTCCCGCTCAACGTTTACTCTAAACTCCCAACTGCAAGTGTAAAAGCGAGTAAAGAGAATAAAGCATAAGATAAATATCGTCGTGCGACCATTTTCGATATATATATACATTACCAAAATTCGTATAAAATGAAATTTTGTTCATTGCAACAGCTGAGTTGGGCTGTATTGTTTATAGTTTCTAATATTTGCACGCCGCTAGTTATAGCATCTCCTATTGGCTGGGGTAAGTGTAATATAATCACAAATTATAGCAGTCAATCTATTATACAACTGTGTGCTCTAGTATTTGTTAGGATAGAATCAGTAACTGCCGTGGCAACGCTGTTCGATTGCACGGACCGTATATTAGGAATCAATTTGCAGAGAATGCGTTTTTTTATGCTTATGTAATCGGTGGACATTTAAAATAGACATTCTAGACTATTTTCAATTATGAATGTGACCGTCTTTATGTATGAGTGTATATATATATACATATATATATATATATATATATATATATATAATATATATACATATATATACATATATATACATGTATGTATGTTTTTGGCCATGTTTAACGGGATGTACGTGTTATGCGTGCGTGTGTATGCTATCTATCAGCTGATTATGCCATTCTGTTTTCTTCGTATAGTTTTACGTTGGGATTGTCGCATTTGTGTTATCGACTTCTCGACGTTGCTTTATCAATTCAAGTTCAATTATTGGCAATTTCATAATGCACAACGCACATCAGTTGTAGCATAGACATCTCCTTCGACATGCAAACATATAGCCATTTCCATTATAAATTTGTTATGTGACTTTCACCCCCACTCAATAGAGAGAGGAAGAGTGAGCGAGAAAGAGAGTCCAATTATATTGCCTGCAGCATTGAAGAAATAGCCTGGCCGCCATTTAGAGTTGCTTTATTGTCACGTATGCCTCAAATGCCGGTTTTTGCTGACTTTAATGCTTTTTTTTTTTGGTACAACATTTCTGTCTCTTCTTTCACCCAGCTTCTGTGAATTTTTGTTTACTTGTTGCTCTCATTTTACTTCAACTTTAGCTGACTCGAACAAAATTCAAACACCGTTTTGTTTTAAGTCGTTGTTTTGATCAAGTGGAATTTAAACCACGCAATTCGATTCGAATTCTGACAAAGTGGCGTACACATGTCAGTACATCCATACATGCATACTATTTGGCGTACATATACACGCATTCATGTTGTATAGTTATGCACGTATGTGTTTGCTTGTGTACAGCAACAGATTTGATAAGTAATCGGCTTTCATGCATTTCACGTGCGAGTCTTTATAGCCACTTGTTGATGCCTGCAATAAATAAAAGCTACATTAATTGTTTACATTTTCATTAATTAGAGTTGCATTTAAACGTTACTTAATTCTGACAGATCAATGCACCTGTTACTGTAACAGCCGTAGATTTTTTATTCAGCTCAAATAACAAGTTTGGCATTGATCAATATTATCGATAGCAAGTTTATATTATTGAGTTATTAAACCCTTTACAGATATCATGAAACACGGTTTTCTCTTTTCAACTTCCGAGCTTTTTTATAATCATATAGAGAAAGTTTCTCTAATTTTGTTACCCAGTTAAGCTTAGTATTTGAAATGGAAATTGATTACACTTTAATACAGTCTTCTTTAGAGTCAAGTAAACCTCAGCTTGAACAAGCAGAGTTCGTTTGGATTATCTGGCATTGACATTCGGTCTATGCCATTGATCACTGGATTATCTCGTACACATTACAGATATTCCGACGCAAAAAAAATAAGCTAAATAAATAAAAGAACCCAAACATGGAATATACATTAAAAAATATAATGAACAAATAAAAAATGACAATTCTGAGATTCTTTTGCTTAATTGTAGTCTAAATTATCATGTATTTTTCTTGGTCAATTTCATTGACTCCATCGTAAAATTAATATAATAAACTGATTGTTCAGGTATGTGAGTCACAGATCTATAAATATCGATCTAATTAACTTTTTTAATGGCAGTTATCAAAAATTTAAATGTTATTTGATTAAATTGTATTAATTTAGCTAACGAGTTATAAACATGTAAATCTATTTAAAATTTTTACATTTTTTCTGCATCGATAAGCCGTTGACCTCAAAGCCCCAAGTGCGAAGGTTAAAATATGCTCAAGACCCTCAGACCACAAAAGCTCGCTAAGCGTTGGAAAGGTTCGCGAAAAACGTTTTACAATCAACAATTAGAGACTCTGACGTATATATAAACAACAACAAAAATATATAAAACAAATAAAACTATACATATGTATGCATATATATCACTATATAGACAACATCTAATGATTGGCTTTATATAACCATGTATACCCTTGCCAGGGGGTCATTATCAGTTGTGCACGAAAAGTGTAACGCAACTGTGAAACTTGGCATGGGTTTTCTTTCTTTTACGTATAATTTAATTATGAAATCCATAAGCTTATAATAATAATCGACAAAATCGCATATGCTAAAGAGTAAAGAACACAAAAAGTAAATGAAAACTAAATATATTATATGCTGACTTATATATATTTCAAGGGTATTTAGTATTCGTCTATGCAAAGTTTATCTATTAACTGCTTTTTCTATTTATTTTGCTTTTTGTGGAGTGTGGCAGCGAGGTAGCCACGCGATACTTGGCACGCAACAGTGACCCACAAAAGTTGGCGACTTTGGTCAATGGTCAATGGCCAAACAATTATTGACCGCAATACCTCAATCTGTATATCGATAATATTCTCGACTCCAATATTTAGTTAGATCGTGTGTGAAAGTGAAAGCCAATTTGCCGACACCTGTTGCAGCCTTTGCAAACAAACAAATATAAATATATCCGTTACGGAACTGCTGTTATTGTGTTTAATTTTATTTTTTGTCAGGTAGTTCTGTAGCCGATTTCCGCAACGCCTGTATTTGCTATATTTGTGTGACGAGAGCACTTAATCATAATGATTCAATTAAATGCCTAATTAACAGCTGCCAAGTTGGTCACATATGGTCCTTTTTTTTTATATATATATAACCGGTTTGACAGCAAGTGGGTTTATTTTGTTCGTTTGTGTGTTTTTAGCATATTTAAATATATGATGATTCTTAAAACTTCGAAAAGGTGCAAACCCACCTTTGGTCACCTTTATATTATTATATTATGGTTGGTCTATGCATATTTGTTTTCACTTCTGGGAATTTTCACATGGGATTTTCATCTGGGCCCTGGGTCAATCGTTCGTTATCTTATCAATCGAACGCGTTCAGTGGGAAAGTTGTGCAACGAAATGTCATGCAACTCATTAATGAAACGTCATTCATTTAATACAGTGATCGCTCGATATTAGAGTCTTAGTAATTACATAAATCCATTGGAGTTCGAACTATTTCCATATTATATATTAAATAAAAGTTTCAGCAATTGAAATTTATCGATAGATTTGACTTTTAAATGCAAGCACTATTATTTTTTTTTAACGTTCTCAGTAATTAAGAATACGGTCACGTAATTGAATGAAATGTGAGTCTAAATTCTTAATTCATTCGAATAAAACGAATATTGATTGAAATACTATATATATCTAATGACCACTACAGAAAGAGACAGCCAGGGGTGTAGTAAAAATGCGGCGCTAACTTAATTGAATACGATTGATTGAACTTTATTCTCAATATGCCTGCTGCTGTAACAGTTCCCACTCCGCGTCTCTTGAGCAACCAATGACATTCCCTTTTGATCATCGGTAAAGATCGCTCGACGTTTTGCCCTGTATAAGAAGTTATTTTTTTGAAATTAATAGATTTCCCTTTTTCAATATTTTTATAGCGATAGAGTTTCTTTCTACATATGTACATACGTATGTAATAAGTCAACTAATGCAAAACGTGCAAAACTGTATTTTCCTCTTGTTCCTTTAATAGCACTTCTAACCAGTTTTTCCATATAAATATAAACATATAATCAATGCTTATTTCTTATCTTATCGATAGTGATCGGGTTAATTGCCAACTAATGCACCTTTTGCATTTTATTTTTTTGTTTTCAGACTATGCCGTTACGCTTCGCGACAAACTGCTGTTTCTCGATAACAAATTCAATATAATAAAATCTACAGCACACGAATTTGAGAAGATATCAGCATTAACCTTCGATGAGGCGGAGGAAGTTATCTATTTTAATGATCAACAGCATCAGAATGGCAGCATATTTTCACTCCGGAGCGATGCTACGGTTGCTTCGCACATTGTAGAGCAGGTAGTACAACGCATTGTCAATGATTCCGTATCCGGATTAGCTTTTGATCCGTTAAACCGGAATTTATTCTGGGCGGACATGCGACAGAGCCGGATTTACTTTACCAGCATCGATAAGTTGGACACGGAACCGCCCAAGGTGCTGGTAGATCTGAGCGCCGAAGGTGGGCGACCAGATGGCGTAGCTGTTGATATATGTCGTCGCCAGCTGTACTGGACGAACTCGAAGATCAACCACGCTTCCGTAGAACGAATCGGATTGGATGGCACGGGCAGGCAAACAATTATCAAGGAGGACATCGACATGCCAAGAGGCATTGTGATCGACCAACAATCGGATCGTATATTCTGGATCGATGACAAGGTAGGCATATTCTATGCGATAGAAAGCGCTCGACTTGATGGCAGCGATCGTCAGTTGGTGATCAAGGATAAGCATCAGAGTCCCAGACAATTGGCCATCACAGATGAAACAATCTACTGGACAGACCAGGCAGACAAAGCGGTTTGGAGCTATCCCAAGCCTGTCAGCAAAAATTTAACCATGAATACTACTGAGCCACGGGTGGAGCCAATAAAACTAGCCAGCTGGAAGGACGATGTCTATGGCATAGTCGCACGCACAGGTTTCTATCAGCATCTTCAGAAGGATGCACATTGCGCAAGCGTCGTGAAAAAGGTCAAACAGCGTCTAGACAACAGGCTCAACAACAGAACACAGCAAGGAACCGCATTCCACGATCGCATAGAGGAGTTGGAGCGTGAGCATTGCCTGAACGGGGCCACCTACATGGCCAAGGGTAACTTCTGCATCTGCCAGGTGGGCTTCAAGGGTGCACGTTGTGAGATATCTGAATGTCATAATTATTGTGTGCATGGCACCTGTGAAATCTCAAGCATGGGCTATCCCAAATGCTATTGCCAAACTGACTTCTATGGCGAACGCTGTGAATACTACAAATGCAATAACCATTGCCTGAACGGTGGTCATTGCATCGTGGATAGAGATAGTGGGGAATTGAGCTGCGATTGCCGGGAGAACTTCACGGGCACACGCTGCGAACACAACGAAACGGCCCACTGTGGAAGTTATTGTCAGCATTTGAAACAGCATCCGGATGCATTTGTGCCCGCCCCCTGTGTGGACATGTATGTAGCTTCCGCGGCTAAGTATCTGCTTATATTATACTAAACAATCTTCAACTTTTCTACCAGCTGCGAGGAGTTGCGTCTGACCAATGCCACGATTGTCACGGAATATCAACCATCAGCTTTGTGCAGCGACATGCCCAGCTATGGACAAGGCCCTTTGATAATTGTACTCGTTGCTGGTATCGTCTCTAGCTTGGCTCTTGTGGCCGTCATTGTGCATGGCTTCCGTCTCATCCACAAGCCCAAGCGCCCACGCATTAAGAAGACCTTTGTGGTGCGCAAACAGGCTCGCTTGAATTCCACTAGCGATACACCTTTAACCAATCGTCCACTAGCCACAGAGCAATGCGAGATTACGATAGAAAACTGTTGTAATATGAATATTTGTGAAACGGTTTGTTACAATTTACAATGCTGCAATTAATACTATTTACTAACTTATATGTAATCATTCTCCATAGCCCTGTTTTGATCCCAAGCTTGTGGAGCAACAGTTTTCAGGACGCGATAAGAAGTCGCCTTGCGTTAAGGAGGATAAAAAGATACTGATACACAATATGGAAGATGATCTGCTGAACTAGATGAACATCTAAATGAATAGCATATAACGTCGTGCATGAAACGAACGGACAGTCGGGCAAACGGACGGGTGATATTCGAGCTTGTAAAGTTGCTGTCGCCGCCGCCTCCGATTCAACAGATGTCCGGATCGTCGACTTCTTTGCTCAACCAAAGCTCCTACAAAGACCTAGCAAATGAATTAATACTTAATTTTGAATACGGAGAACGTGTACTTAGAAAACTTTTACAATTAGTCTGGTCTCATTAATTTATTTTTGTGCAAACCAAGTCTTTAGACTTGGCTAACAACAACAATTGTCACTAGAGAGGGCTTTATATTAATTTTCATTTAGTTTTTTAAGTTGTTTCTATTAGTCTTGAGATCGGTTGAAGGAAAATTTTATTTGAAGACATTCGGCAATGAAAAGATAATTTGAAATCAAAATGAAAGATAAGTCCTACGACTGACACTAGCTTTAAATTAATCACACACACCAATATATACACACACAAACATTCATTCATGCATGCATATACATATATATGTATATAGTGTACAGATACAAACGGCTTATTTCATATATAAATGCGAATTGCACAACAAGGCATAATGTGATTCATAAAACGGTTAAACTGTTTGTAAATAATAATAATAATAATACGGATAATAGTAAAGAAATTTGAATTTGTATCTGTTCGGAAATAGTTCCTTTCTGATTTATCTTTGTATATACCTACATGCATAAAGTATACACAAACTAATATTTTGTTTTTATTTTTCTGTCATGAAATGTGCAACTGCCCACACATGAACACCCGCATATACATATATACACATGCAAACAGCGGATTGTTCGCACCAAGATTGCCTTCGTACTTAAATTAGCCTATTATTTTAAACAAAGAAAAAAAAGAATGAAAGTAGAAAAAAAAAAAAATTCGATCAATTGCGGACGGAAGTTGTACATATGATTAAGATAGATTTTAGTTGTTACAAATAAAACACATTGGTCGAACAAATAAAAGCGAACGTACCTTGGCAGTTGAAATCAATATATTACAAATATCCAGCCTCTTAAAAATGAACAGCAATTTTAATAATTTTAAGCATCCACATCTGTACACACTTCTCTGTCTAAAATTCCTTTGAAAATGGTAATTGAGCTTAGTCATTGGTGATGCTCCTCTAAGATCGTATGGTAAAACTCCCGTTCTCTATATGATTTAAAAACAGATCGGCACGTACGCCCTGTGATTCGTTTATACTATTCTTAACGTACAACATCGATAGCACCGATTGCCAAAACTTTACGATACTTTACAGCGCCATAATGTTAACAGAATCAATAACATTGCAGAGACATCAGTATCGATGCCACTAAAATACTTTTTGTCGTATCCATTTTTCTTGACGTCACTCAAATTTTTTGCAAAATATTAATCTTCAACTTAGATCCTATACATAACTTACTAAATATATATATAAAAGGTTTTATTTGTGCACACTAAGAGGATGGTATGTTTATATTCGTTAATGCCACATCTTGGGCGTTTATTTCGCTTGTTTTGTGAATTTTTCATTTGGCGTGTTCGGCGATTGCGGCAGCTGCGGTGCCTGCAAATTGTATTCCGCAGTTAAATAGTCAATATATGAATATTGTTTTATGAAAATTATAGAAGGCTATATTTGTTGAAAATTAAACGCAGAATTTGGCACGGACACAAATTTAACATTTATCAGTCGTTCAATTTACTCCTAGTGTGTATCTACAAACGCATATGTGTATATATATGTATATATGTTCATATATATAGATACATATATGTGTGTATATACATACATATATGGATTAAACGTTTTTGGTGTACTTGCCCTATATAGATATTTATACTAACCCAGTGACATTCGAAATTGGTATTTTTTAACTTGTAGGGAAGCAACGACAGAGCCTCCAGATCACCACGTTCGGATGACCAGCGCGACATCGGTGAAATGCCAGTCACAAAGCGTTCGCGCTCGGACTCGGGTAAGTGTCTCGTCTGGTTAGGGATGCACAAAATTGTTTTTAAGCATATAAGTATGTATCAATCGAGTCTATATATGTATATATATATTTATGTACGAAAGTTTATCAAAGGAAAATTAATATATACATATGTATGTAGGTAAATGAAACGCAAGGCAACAAATCAAACAAAAGGAAAATATGTATATATAAATATCATTATTATAATTTTTTGTAAACATTTACATTTGCATACACATCTTTCTCTCTCTCTCTCTCTCTTTACTACTACTTCGTTGCATTTAAAGGGCCAGCACAGACGTTATTAAATAATCGGTTTTTCTTTTTGTTCTGCTTAAGTAATTGCAGACTTCATAAACGCACGATGATCTCAAGTGAGGTGAGGTGAGAGTCAAACAAATAACCAATACGAAACAAATATCGAATCAAACTCAAGTCAGTCCAAACCACACGCGCGATACCCAAAACTAATTGCGAATCAACTCAAGTGCCCACATAATACTATCGATATGTGTCGCCATTATGAGAGAGTGCGAAACACAAGAATAAAATAACAATCGCCAAAAATCACCCAATATAATAACCTAATTAATACTAAATAAGCATAAGCATATGACTTGGCAAACTAAAGAAATACTTATTTAATATATTGTAACTAGGGTACAAGCCAGAATGTATGTATACATAATAGTGAATCCTCGCCGCATCAACACTGAATCGCAATGATCACCAACTAATCTTAAAAGCATATAACTATTCTCTCTCTCTCTCTCTCTCTCTCTCTCTCTATTTCTTCTATATATATCTTCTTTTTTCATTTATTTTGTAAGCGTTTTTTCTGTTTGTTCCGACCAAACGGCTTGGTTCTTTTTACTCGCCAATCAAGAATTGACATCGATCAAGAGATGCCCCAAATAGAGAGCATTGCCAAAATCAACTGCTACTACCTACCAAGATACAACAACAACCGGGTTGCATTTACTTGCTTTTTACAACATTTCTTGCCGATTTCAACGTCTACGTCGCGGTTCCCGCACCCTGAGCTGCGTCGTCGTCGTCTCCGCCTTCGTCTTCATACAATGTGCTGCAACAACGCGTTGGACTGATTGATCCGCCCCTACATCTAGAACTAGTCTTCTCTAGATACTACAGAACATTATAGTTGGGCGCGTGATTTGAACTCTTTTTACTTAACACGAACACGTGTGAATTGACACTCAAGTCGTGAGTGCTGCCACGCTAGCTAATGCAAATTCGACACGCGCCCACCTCTAACACAAATTTACTAGGTGTTTATAGCAAATCAACAAATGTCCGATTGTTTAAAAGCTTTAGTACAGTTCTCAAATATCTTCATATTTTATTTAAAATATCTAAACGATTTTAAATGACGTGTAGATGGTTATTTAGTTAGCACAAGTATGCTGGTCTCATATTAAAAAAAAAAAAATAAAATAAAAAAACCAGTACATCAAACTATTTACAGTAACATATAAGTAGTATCTATATATGACTACACACACATATTTACAAATACATACACACATGAACAAGGTACGGCGGAAAACTTAACCAACTTAAAAACATATTGTTGCTCTTATTATCGTTTCAGCGTCTTGTTTTTCTTTTTATTTTTCTCTTTTTTATCACTGAGCAATGTAATGTGTGACCCTTCAAGTCAATATACCACGCCCCCAAGTCATGGAAACCGTATCGAAACGCACATATCTAAGGTCGCTTATAATTTCTATTTTTACAAATACATTTACAGGAATTGTGCACACCGTTAAGTCCAGCTACCCAACACAAACAACGTGTACATATTATTTTTGTATTTTGAATTCAAATATTTGTTGTGTATTCTCTTTTTGGGTCTTGATGGAATTTTTCAGTGTGCACAGCTCTTTAGTATTTTCTTCTTTGGTTTCGATTTGTGCGGCGACGATTTGCCGGCTGGATGTCCGTTGGAAGAGTTTTGTTATTATTTAGATTGATATACTCGATTTTACTGCATTTATCTCTAAATTACACACCACATACACTTAATTATTAGCACAGCCTACGTATATATCAAATATTACAAGTTTTTAGGCTAATTTATGTTTTAATTTTACGGGTCCTTTCTTTTTATTCTTGCATTTTCCAGTCTTTGCGAGTGAGAAATCAAATGCCTTGCTATCTGTCAGACACTATCTATTTACGCAAAACCAAATCATCTTTTTTTTATGAAACAAAAACAAATTAATAAAAGAATATATACACATATTCGCGATGCAAATGATGACAGAATACAAAAATACCGATAAACGATAATAGTTTATAAAATGAACAGCATTTAAACGTAACGAGTAATGCATCGATAGCTTTTAATTGTCATTGTGTTGTAGCCTCTCGATTGAATCTGTGACTGAATCATCTGCCGGTTGGCAATTGGCCCGCGTACAAGCAGTTCCAGACAGATCTCCAGAACACAAAGTTACATCTATATATACATATATATAATAACTATATATGTATGTAGAGTTCTCCGGCCAGCAAAAGTTGTTTATGATTAATGATTTTTTTTCTCTATTTTTCCTTTTTATCTTTATCTTTCTTGCAGGCATTGGTTTTTGTTTCGTATCGCTTCAAATTGCTCATTTAAGCAGCTATTGCTCATGTTGCACTTTGAAGTCGACACAAAACTCATGAAAAAAAAGAAAAGAAAAGCAAAGCAAATCAAATCAAACTAAAAAGAAAAGAAAAACAAATTGTTTAAGCGATCGCTTAACCGTGATCGGTTTGCTGAATGAGCCCATTATCCACACATCATATGAGATGCACTAATCTGTCTTCCCAAATTCTAGGCAAGTCAGCGGATACGAAAGTTCCCTACCTTTCGCAGCCACTGTATGATCTTAAACAGACGGGCGATGTTAAATTTGGACCTGGCACACGATCCGCTCTGCTGGGATTGTTGGGAGGTGCTTTGCCCAAGCTAACATCGGAGCAACATGATCTGGTTAGCAAGGCTAAAAAGTATGCCATGGAGCAGAGTATTAAGATGGTACTTATGAAGCAAACACTCGCCCATCAGCAACAACAATTGGCCACCCAACGTACCCAGGTGCAAAGACAGCAGGCACTAGCTTTGATGTGCAGGTAATTAAAGAAGTATGAAAATAAAACTAGTAAATAATAACTTTTATGATGCAAAATCTAGAGAATATATAGTGAATTAACTTCATTGCGTAGTCCAGAGCTTCGAGTTACTGAAGCTGGAACAAGCCATATGTTGTTAGCTGTGCGCTCAGCTGATAAGATCTGATTTCAAGTGTATCACAAAATTGGTCCTTGTCTCCATTGTGCCTCCTTTAATATCTATTGATTTATTTTTAGAGTCTACGTGGGCAGCATTTCTTTCGAGCTCAAGGAGGACACAATCCGTGCCGCCTTCACTCCTTTTGGACCCATAAAATCCATTAACATGTCCTGGGATCCCATCACTCAGAAGCACAAAGGCTTTGCATTTGTTGAGTACGAAATACCAGAAGGAGCGCAATTGGCGCTGGAGCAAATGAATGGCGCTCTGATGGGTGGCAGAAATATCAAGGTTGGTCGGCCAAGCAATATGCCACAGGCACAGCAGGTCATCGATGAGGTACAAGAGGAGGCCAAGAGTTTCAACCGCATCTATGTGGCATCTATACATCCCGATCTGTCAGAGGATGACATCAAGAGTGTATTTGAGGCATTCGGACCTATTCTCTATTGTAAGCTAGCGCAAGGTACATCTGTGCATACGCACAAGGGCTATGGCTTCATCGAGTATGCTAACAAACAGGCCATGGATGAAGCCATTGCCAGCATGAATCTCTTCGATTTGGGCGGACAGTTACTGCGGTAAGTTTAAAGTAATTATACATCTTTAGTATGTTTCTAATCTCTTATGATTCTCCAGTGTTGGTCGTTCGATTACGCCGCCAAACGTTTTGTCCTGTCCTGCTACAAATTCAACAATGCCAACAGCTGCAGCTGTGGCTGCAGCAGCTGCCACAGCCAAGATTCAAGCTCTGGATGCAGTCGCTAGCAATGCAGTGCTTGGATTGGCGCAAAACACACCTGGCTTGGGGATTGCGGCCAAGGTAAATGCCATGCCCGTTGTAAGTGCAGTTACCTCGGCAGCTGCTCTGCATCCGGCACTGGCAGTGCCTACAGCGCCAGCCGCTGCTTTGTTGGCTCCAGGCATATACCAGGCGCCTGGCTTGGGGGGTCCCAGTTTGTTAGGAGTGCCAACCGGCCTGCCCACGCTTCAAAGTGTGGCTCCCACACTTCCGCCTCCTGCGCTGCTCGCAACGCCGCCGACAGTTGCTTTAGCAGCCGCCGCTGCTGCGGTGCCCGCTGCAGTTTCTGCAGTTCCTCTTGGAGTCGTAGAGGCAAGCAATGGAGCGCCAGCTGTTATGTCAGCAGCTGCTAATAATGCGGCGGCCACTGCTGCAAATCTATCAGAAAATATTAAAAAGGCGCAGGAAAAACAGCAGGAGGAGCTACAAAAGAAGCTAATGGATGAGGGCGATGTGCAGACGCTTCAGCAGCAGGAGAATATGTCCATCAAGGGCCAAAGTGCACGACAGCTTGTGATGCAAAGGCTTATGCGGCCACAGGACTCGCGTGTCATCATCTTGCGAAATATGGTCGGCCCCGATGATGTAGACGAAACATTGCAGGAAGAGATCCAAGAAGAGTGCAGCAAATTTGGCACCGTCAGTCGTGTGATTATCTTCAATGAAAAACAAACTGAGAACGAGGATGATGACGAGGCGGAGATAATTGTGAAAATCTTTGTGGAATTCTCAGCAGGTGTTGAAGCTGTGCGTGGCAAAGATGCCCTCCATGGACGTTTCTTTGGAGGACGCCGAGTGGTGGCCGAGCTATACGATCAGGCGCTATTCGATCAGGGCGATCTCTCCGGTTAGGAAAGGAAAAAGGAAGCAGCGATTGTATCTTTAGTGTTAACGGATGCGGACCTTTTGTCTGGCAACAACAGCCTCTTTTTTACTGACTTTAGAACTCAAACGAACACTTATTTATTACTTGGCGAAGAAGGAGCTTGTATATTTTTTGAGCAATAACTATGAATGAGCACACAGTATCTATTATAAGAAAAAGAATAAAAAGAAGTGATTGAGGTATTACAAGAAAATGCCAACAAATTGTCGCCAGTTCTGTATAAAAATAAATATAGTGTATGTTCTGCAATTACATATAGCAACAAAACAATACTAACAAATTGTAAATTTTATTCATTTCTGCGCTTAAAACTTACAATAAAAACTAGTTTCCCACAAAGCACAACTAATATATTTTATTTACTGTTTAATATAAGTATTGTGCCATTATTTGAATTCATATTCGATTTTCCAAATCGTCAAGCAATCGAGAATCAATAGAACCGATACTCTGTTAACGGTAACAGCAGCAGTTGGCAGTGCCAAAATAATATTGTATGTTAATTAACAGTGCACTGTGGTTTGCGTTAACAGCAATCAATTTGCGTTAGCACAGTGAAAGAAGAAGCATTGTATGAAAGAAAAATAGAAAATATGATGCCAAAAAGTGAATAATCAAACTGATTCGGCCATAAAAAAATTAAATAAAATTTTCGAGCTTGTGTGCGGCGCAGCTGGAATGTTAGCGCGTTCCAAACATTCTGGCGCCTCTAATCAATCGCAATTGCAGCCAGTTGAAGACATTTTTGACAAAGACATTGCAGAAGCAGCAGCAGCAACAATCAGCGACAACTGGAGAAAAAAGGTACACACAGAAAAAAATGCGAATACGAAATCGAAAATATCTCTCTCCTTTGTTTATGTTGCTAATAATGTGCTAAACTTTTTTGTGCGTGTGCGTGTATATGTGTATGCTGCACCTGCTGCACACAGCTGATATGCTTTACGAGGGGCTGTTGATGATGTTGGCCACGAATTTCTCACTGGCCTTGCCTTGATAAGCGCAGACTGGCAGTCGCACACACGCATACGCATGCACGCGTACAGCTTTTAATAGACAAGCCCAACAGTTTTTTGTTGTTACAGTTAGTGTTTACACACGCACATAACTCTAGGCACACATACATATGTATGCATGTTTTTCTGTTTATACTCAATTTGAAGCAACTGCTTTAAACTTGTGTTTAGCATCTGCTTCCTTCCGTTCTTATTTGCATTTGCATACGCTTTAGCGTTGCCAACTCGATCGTTGTTAACATTTGATGTGCGTCCTGTGGCCCACGCTCACTAACTTTCCAATACACACATAGAAGGGGGATATATATACGCACACTGTTGCAAGTAATTGTTTCAACATATTACGTAATTTGTCTCTGGCAGCACCCCTCAAAAAAAATTTAAGACATTTTACAATCACGTGTAGGATGATTTCAGAGTTTCTTAATTTACAATCAACAGTAATAGTCTGATAAGTTGACCAACATTTAGGATTAGGCTTCTCTGTAGACGATCCCCGATTAAAAAATAATTCAATTTGCTTACCGAAGTAAATCTTTTCAGTGTGTAAAATCCTATAGGAAATAGCTTTCTCTTATAGATACACATATTTGCAAACCCTCTTATGCTAACAATTCCTTACTGATCCGTTTTTGTTTTTTAATTTAAAAAAGTCTTGAAATATGCTGACATCATGTTGGCGCTGTATTTAATGTTTGAATAAATCAATTCGTAAATTACAGTTTTTCTCCCTCTAAGTAGATCTGAAGCGAACGGATATTACCGTTCTAGTTCCCCATCCCAGTGGCCCGCATCACAAAAACATATTGAGAGAGACGAAAGCAATCCACACGGAAATCGCACTAGTTGGACAACATTAAATTACAGAACAGAAGCCAAATAGGAGATTAGAAATACTGTATATATTGCCTAAGATGAGCTGCAAGGTGCGGCTAATGGAGGATGGGTCACTGGACGAGGAGCCGTTAACATTAAAGGAGATCGCTTATCAGAAGCTATGCAACAATCTGGACATAATCAGTGGCTATACGGAAAACGGTCAACGTACACTGAATGCAGGCATTGTGCTAACAAATGAGATATGCGATGCATTTCTGGAGAATTACCAACGCTTCCATAGACCACTCGACGATAGGGTGATAAATCTATTTAGCGACACTCGTCGCACATCGCTAAAGATAGTGAATCTGCGGTATAGCACTTTGAGCAGCCAAGGTGGGTATTAGATATAGATTCTTGACTTATTGGTATAGAATCCTTTACTAACTTATTCCTCTGTTGATTGCGCTTTTAGGTCTGGAGACACTTATGCGCCACAAACTGTTCGCTTTGTCCATGTGGTACTGCGATAAGATCACAGTGCAATCACATCACCTGCTTGCCCATTATGGGGATAGCTTGCGCTCGTTGGAGCTGGGCATTAGTTCGCATCTGTTGCAGAATGCGGAGCCCATTGAAAAGGAGCCAGTTGATTTTCAATTGACCTGCCCACACTTGCGCCGTCTGGTGCTCAATGGCGTAGTCATGCATCCTCGATTGCAGTTTGCCCATTTACAGGACCTCAGTCACTTGGATCTCACATCCTGCGTGCTGGCGAACTTTAGTTTGGAGGCGCTTGGCATGCTACCCAACCTGCACACGCTCATACTGTTTAATGTCTGGCCCATTGCCAATCAGTTGCATGCGATTTGTTGCTTGCGTCGCCTCTCCACTTTGGATATTTCAATATCGAGCTCGGGCAACGGACACGGAACGTATGATCTGCCCGATCAGACGCTCGTCATGCTCATGGATAATCTGCGTCATTTGACACACTTAGATATCTCGGGCACGAATTTGGCGGGCAATGGTGTGGCCACAAAGGAGTCGACGAGTATGAACACTAAAACAGAGCAACACTTTGGACCCACCGATATACCGGGATTAGCGTCTCGTACACAACGTCCGCTACAATTTCTTGGCCTGTATCACACGGCTCACTGGGCGTGCAAGCGACACGATATACCCGCTCTGGAGGTGGCCGGCGATGCCAATGAACAGCAAATACTCACAGCGGCTCGTTATTATCACGACAGGCCGGTGCTGCTGACAAGGGTGATGTCCAGTCAAATTTAATGATCAGCTAGCCTAGACAATTCAGTCTTCACTATATTTCTTTTAGGTCCTTAATGATCTGTATCATCTGTTTCGATTTGAGAACTGCAAAGACATACACACAGCGCTGGATGTTGTGCTCTGTGCTATGGACAGGCATCTGAAATTCAAGCACATGCAGATATCGGGCAGGTGCGTGACACCATAAGCTATTTAAGTCTCTTTAATATACTGGTTTAACGCACACCGAAAGTGTTACTTGTTATTGATTGCTAGCTTCTAACTTACTGATTGATTCTAATATGATCTTTTTCATATAGCGCTACACTCTTCTACATAGTCAAAGGTCGCGATCGGTCAAAGTTTGGCACTCTGCTGCGCAATCATATTATACGCACTCTGCTCAATGGCATGGAAATGCATCTAACAGACGATACAATGCTGCGCAATGGCTATCTAACGCTGACCCAGTTTCACATGCCAGTCGATGTGGTAGGTCTCAAGAACTTTAGTCTGACATAAAGCCAGTTTACTAGTATTAACCTCTTTTTGAAATTGTCAGCTCTTCGAGTATGAGCGGCTTATTAAGATATTGCTTCACGGCGTATCAAAAACGGAGCAGGAAGGCTTTGTGCAACGCATTGCCATATATTTGCTAAACACACTCGCCTGTCAGGTGGATGGCCGGCAGAAGCTATTCCTAGGCGAGCTGGGCGTGGTCAGCGTAAGGCTATATTACCTAACGATATCCATGTTGAATATGTATTTATTGTGTGTTCTTTTTGCAGACAATGTTGACACTCATTAAGGATCGGTTAACACGCTCAGTTTTTGATGATGTCATGGAGGTGGCGTGGTCGACCATGTGGAATGTAACCGATGAGACTGCTATTAATTGTAAGAGATTTCTAGACGGACGTGGCATGGAGTATTTCCTTAAATGTTTAAATGTGAGTCATCAACACCATCGAAAATTCATTCAATTTGAATGCATATTTTGAAAATGTCTTTCTGTAGACCTTTCCTGATCGGGACGAGCTTTTGAGAAACATGATGGGCCTACTGGGAAATGTGGCCGAGGTTAAGTGGCTTCGGCCCAAATTGATGACACAGGAGTTCATTGAAGTGTTTGCTCGCCTGCTTGATTCATTGAGCGATGGTATCGAGGTGGGTCAGCTTGGTGGTGGAAGACTAGCGAATGACAATCCTAACCAACTGCGCTTCCAGGTCAGCTACAATGCGGCTGGAGTGCTGGCGCACATAGCATCCGATGGCGCCGATGCATGGACCATTAAGACGCCAACACGACAACACGTCCTTGAACGCATGGTTGCTGCCATTCAACGTTGGAACATCAAGAGCGAACGCAATATCAACTATCGCAGCTTTGAACCAATTCTAAGTCTAGTGCGCTGCTATGAGACGCCCGAATGCCAACACTGGGCTGTCTGGGCACTGGCAAACCTCACACAGGTGAGAGACGGCGCAACTAAATATTAAAGATTCTGTAAACTCATCGTTAATTGTTTTTCAGGTCTACCCGGATAAGTATTGCCAGTTGGTGGAACAGGAAAATGGCATACAAATTCTGACAGAACTAATCGAGCACGAGAGTCCTTACTGTGAGATCAAGCGCATAGCTCGCCTGGTCATCGAACAATGCGACCTTGGCATGGAGCGTATGGTGGAGGGTTAGATCAGATCCAATTGCCAGTCGTCAAGAATTACGAATTCAAGTTTGTTGTACTGTTTTGTGTGTGTTTCGAGAGGCAACAGCGCAAGTGTTATATCGTTCAGATTCTTCCTCGATTATGTTTACTTCAACAAGAGAAACAAAAATATTTTAATAATATGGGAGTAATTTAGCAACACGTGTTTAACAGCGAGTTAGGAAAAATAAAACCAAACGCAAAATATATCTATTATAATAAATATTATAGATTATATATATATATATATATATATATTACGGTATATAGCTATATATCATGTTGTAAGCAAACGAACGATTTTTTTAAGACCAGATTAAGGCCCTGTCGGAAAAACTGTAAATATTGTTAACGAAAAATGAAAGAAGAGGAAAAGGCAAGCGATGTAGATGCATATTAAATAGAAGAACTTTAATTAACTAATCCCTTTAAACAGAAGTCTTTCGTGTATCTAAATACTTATATATATGGGAATTTTAGCTATTGAATATGTCTGCTCGATTTATTTTCTTAATTTTTCACTTTAGAATTAGATTTAAAAAAGAACGTAGTTTAAGCTGTATGCAAAACCGTTTAAGTTGTCCGCTTTGTGTTCAAAAATGCAAATGTTTTCGATTAGTTCCTTTCAACAATAATAATAATAATAATATAATATTTTTTTCCTGTTTATTGCATGATCGATTTCTTCATGTTATGCAAAAATCTAGGCTAATTAAATGTATATATGTATGCATACATAAGTGTGTTTAATTATACACATTATTATATATATGTATATTTTATTTAAAATTTTTTTTCTCTGTGAAGATAGTCTGAAAAGTATCGTACTAACTAAATTTGTATAAAATTTAACTAGCTTTTCTAGTATCTATTAAGATCGGAAACTTTTCAGACTTCCCTCGTTTTTAATTTAAATTCTTTTGTTAAAATTTGATGAGCCATTCCTGGACTTTCCCTCGGGGATCTACAAAGGCACTAACAGCTTTTACCCATACCAACACATACCCAATACATACGCACTCACTCTGTATGCGTGTCCATAAAGAGTGTGTATGTATGCGTACAAATTACTGCAGTCTGCAAATGCTTTTCAGCTTGTCAATCGCGTCATAGGGTAGTTCTTGGCAAGCAGAATGAGTATGGGTAGTTGTTGTTGTTGTTGGTGTGCCACGAAATGCCAACGAGTTGAAAAGCGAACAAACGTGTGGCGCATGTGCAGCAAGTGCAAAGTAACCCCACACACATACACACAGATACTGAGAGAGAGCGAGTCGCCCACCCACCAGCCAGCAACCCT
This sequence comes from Drosophila stalkeri, assembly GCA_035047405.1. NCBI lineage: Eukaryota > Metazoa > Arthropoda > Insecta > Diptera > Drosophilidae > Drosophila > Drosophila stalkeri. The sequence goes on along the minus strand of JAWNPR010000041.1, from coordinate 20,727,115 downwards.
TCACCATATGTCTGCCTACGCTCTCTTTTGCTCTCACTACAGCCTTCGCTGCTGTCAGTTGCAATTTTGCCGCCCGGTCGAGAGTTCGTTTTTGTTTTGTTGTTGCGTGGCAAACAGTTTTAGATCTTAACACAATAAACACGGTATTAAGATGTGATTATAAAACACAATTTATTCATTGTGACTTCGCCAATTCATAGTTTGTTTATTGCATTCCCTCTTTGCAACGACAACAATTCATAAGTTTATTGAACAAAGTCAACAACAGCGAAAGAAGAAAAAAACAAAAGGCACAACAAAACGTCCGAAACGGATTCTGCGCAGTTCGCATGGCAACGGAAGTGCTCGAAATGTGAGTAAACCAAAGAGTAGGGGGAAAATAACAACGTGAAAATGCATTCGTCGTGTGTGTTTGCCCATTTTGCCGGCCCTCCAAGCTGAGTTTAGTTACTTCCGCTAACGCAGATCAATAACCTTGCTAAAAAAGCGGAATAATGAAACTAGGGAGCTTTGGTTACGGTTACCATGGACAACATACAAATGCAAAAACGGTTAACAAAAAAATAAGCAAATAAAAAAAAATAAACAAATAAAAAAAAAATAAACAAATAAAAAAAAATAAACAAATAAGAAAAATTGTATTCCGGGCATGAAATAGGCTAAGGTATTGAGTACCTTTTTAGTCTATGATTAAACGGAATATCATTTATTCTGGCCCATCGCAAAGCGTTTGCTGCAATTCCAAACACGACAAATTGCAGCGAAAGATGTTTGTAGGGCGAAATAAAATTTATAAAAATTCTCGGGTCTCTGGAGGGGTTCGAACCGCGAACCACTCAAATACACTATCTAGCTAGCACAGAGATGCGCGCGATATGGCAACACTACACACTCGACCAAAACGACGTCAATTAAATTGGTGGCATTTCGCTATTTGAAATAACTTATTGAAAGACTGAAAAGCTCGCAGGGGAAAAAGCTTGCACAGTGCTTTTTGATGTGCATAAAATGTGCGCATTTCTAGTATGAAAAATATGCATTCAAATTTTTTTTTTTTTTTTTTTTTTATATTTAAGGAAATTAACAAAACACTTAATTCTAAGATCGAATCTGATTTATGTTTTTTGCCCTATTTATGTTAATTATAAACAAAAAGACCATCTTACGCACTTCGATAACAATCCTGGAGCGCACTACGGACTCTGGCAGAGATGTGGCCCGGTTCCGAGCGAGGCAGCTCGCGGGCCTTGGAGTTGCCCACCAGCCAACAGAACGCGGGCGGTAGTAGTCAGCAGGAGACGTTGGCGGACATTGAGCACATATCGACCATAGCCGGTTCATTGGCTTCCATTGGCACGTTGTCGCACACACAGATGCGCTATGTGAGTTTCCCGTTTCTGATTGGCTTCATACAATCTAATCAGACTTATTCTCTTCCTTGCTTCTACAGTGTACAAATGATGCCGGCTATGATACGGAGCACACCTCGCTCAACTCCGATTTTGATGAGGCGGAGTTGCGCCGAGAGCTGCTGAGAGATGTAAGTTTGCTGCTTGATTAATCTACTCTCATAGAAATTAGGTGTTATAATTAATGCATACAAAACTAAATAGGATTTACTTTATTTTGGACATTTTACAGTTATAACATTTATAAATCATAAAAATAGGCTGATTTTTCTCTATGTTTACAGATAGACTTCTTCTTGTTATTTCAACAGTCTTATAAGAAACTATATTTGACTAATAAGAAACAAGTACTCAAAATTGTTTTGATACTTGAATTTTTCTCTGGGGATATTTTATAAATTTCTCTTATAGATATGCAAATTAATTAAAATACTTTATTCTTTTCTTCCCTCTTACTTCTTAACAGAAATGGAAACTTTTATTTGATATGGTAAGGAAACGCTAGTCTATATCTATATATATGCATTAAATATTTATATTGAATCTGTAATCTTTCAGTTCGATCCAGAGGGCTTTGGCGAAATATCCGTTAGCGAGTTTTTGGTCGCCTTGAGATCGCCGGAGTTTGTTTCCCAAGTGCCTATGAACAAGCGTGAACTGTTGGTGGAGCGTGCAAAGAAGGCCCAACTGCCCGTCGGGCCTGGCTATGTGACGTTCCAGGACTTTGTCAACGTGGTAAGTGGATCTAAATCGAATAACCATGTGCCCCTTTCCTGTTGCTGTTGCTGTTGTTGTTACTCCTGCACGCAACTCTCTGTCTCTCGTGCTGCACGAAACAAACAACGGGATTTTAGTGCAAACACAGGTGCATGTCCCATTTGCTGGCTGTTCCGAAGTGTAGGCTCGTGTCCAAACTTCAGTTGTAGCTACAGCTAGCATTTTTGTCATACTCTACGTCGAAGGTGCTGAGGGGTATATTGTTTCATATCCTATAAGATTTTTCATCTCAGATCAAACCTGAATAGTTGTTTTAATATACTCTTGCATCTTATATTTAGCTCTTATATTAAAGCTTTACCTCAGCAACTATAGACTTCTACAATTATAACTTGAATAATGTTTCATCTCATTTTCTTCTTTATACTATAAGTCTGTACTCTTTAGAGAGAAAATTCTCTCTTAGGCTACTTCTCCCTCTCATAGTATTATCTCCAACATGTACCCCTCGAACGCCAGTATGGACTCCACTCAAGATCACAAATCTTGTTAACCAACTCTGCCAAGATCTTCTGTGTCTTTTCCCAGAGTATTGTGCAGTCGTTGTTGTAGGGTAATTTCTTCTTCTCTTCTCCTTCTTCTTCTGTTTGCAGTGTGGCAAATGCAAAAAGTCCATTCGCACTCACCAAATAAATGCAGCGTCGTTCCCTGCCCAGGACACGTTGCTAGGATTTGTGTTTACCCGTGGACAACAGCACAACCCAATTGCCAGTCGCCAGTGGGCAGCGGGCTACTGGCAGCCGTCAGTTGACAATTGTTGGCTCTAGCACTGGGATTACGAGAGTGCTCCTGGCCTGCGCTTAATTCGAATTTCTTGTCTTGTGGAAGTCCTTCTTTTTTTCAATGTATCCCTCTGAGTAGTTTACAATATTTCTTTTTGCTGTTTGCTGTGGCCATTGACAATTCTATTGCAATTTGATTGATTCTACGCTTGATTGGCTCACACACAACACACACATATATACACACACACTTACTCACACACTCACTTATACACTCACTCACACATACATGCATAATGAATGTCAAGTGTATTTTGGTCTTCGTCTTGCGTCTCAATTGTTTGCCCAAAGAGTCCTCAAAGTCATGAATTAGCCAGGCCCATCACAAAGCCTCTATTTACCCTTGTGTGTACATGTGTGTGTGTCTGTGTGTGTGTGTGTGTGTGTGTGTGTGCGTAACGGTAATTGTCAATGGCACAACTCATTCATCTGGCGATTGGTTAAAACCCAACATCAGAGCCACACAACAAGCCATTGATGGCATCTGAATTGGGAATTAGCTCCTGTTAATAGACCGCATTAGACCTACGACTATTTGTATACCCTTTAAAAGTGGACAAACGAGCATTTGTGTTTGCTTCTCCTCTAATATAAGCATAAGGGGCATCCATGCCTTAGCCTGTGAACTGGATTATTGATTCAGGACTACTGCTCCTAAATAACTCTATTAATAGCTGGCCAGCATTGTGAACTGTTGTTCAGACTTATAGAGGTCTGTTCCATCTCCGTTCTATCTTTGGCATCTTCCAGATCCTGTTGCCGTTGTCCTGGTAAACAAAAAACATCAATGGCAATCTCTTATCAGAGCTAAACTATCTTTTGCTGCCTCATAGGCAACATTTTATACAACATTTTTGCACTTAATTATAAATTTCAATGAGTGGCCCGAGCACGCACCGAGGGTGTGTTCGACGAGGGGGCGTCAGGCGTTCGACCATATGGACACTAGGAGCAAGTCCTTGTTTGGGACGCTGCTTGAATTAAAGCTGGAATGCCGCTACCAACCAGGCAGCTGGCCAGGCAGACAGTCAGCCAAGCAGCTAGCCAGGAGCCGTGCCATGTGCCATGCATAATGCAAACGATGCCGATGGGCGATGGCCGATGGCTGATGCCGACATCGATACAATGGAGAGATTGCGATTGCTTGATGATTGCTGAATTTTTAACAAAAGCTCGCACGTGACAAATCCTTATATGGAAGCGCAGAAGGAACAGCCGGGCATGGAGACGGCGCCGGGTGCAGTCATTCACAGCCAAGACGAGGGGCAGCAAACGTGTTGAACGTTATGACAACTGCAGGCACGAGGCTGTCGGCTGTCGGCTGGTCGCTTGCAGCTCGAAGCTCTTAGCTCTCGGCTGTCGATCGACAGTTGTGCATCTGGTTACTCACTCACACTAGCACACTCACACTCGCACATTCAGCGGGCGACGCCAGAACCAGTAAGAGCTGCAGCTGAATCCAAGAATTTAAGTGTGCAAAGCTGTTGATCCATATCGAAGCAGGGATGCTCTTACCCTGTAGAGAAATTCCAATGCTAGGCCTTGAAATTATTCATTACTGACTAGGATTATAACACTCTCGGATAATAATTCATTCTATCTATAACTTTTTCTCTATCCATATCTGCGTCTCTATCTATCTATTACTCTTCATTCTACGCAGTGTTCCTCTTTTAACCCTCTCTATATATTTTGTATGTCTCTCTTTATACCTCTTATATCTATCTATCTGTCTCTCTCTCTCGATATATACCCCACTACATCATTTGCTAACATTTTATATTGAACTTTAATCATGCTGATTCTGTTAATGATTCCGATTTTATTTATATTTTATTTAAATCTATAGTGTAGTTTTCTCTATTCCTAAAATTCGTTTATTATTCATCAAGTTTTTGATCATGGCTCGATTCGTGGGTTAGCCAGTCAATGGGAATTGAGTGTTGCCCTTTATGCATTTTGAGGGATATAGTTAAGGAGTTACATGGAGGTATATTATATTAAAGTCAGCCGACCAGCTGCAGTGGAACTCCTTAAGCTGCTCTCATGCAGCTCATCAGGCATTTGTGGCATGATCGTGTGTATATAATGATTTGCACACTTGCCATTTAGCTGGCTATCGAAAGGTACATGGCTTTTAATTGCAGGCTGATCGGACAGCCACAAAAAACAACAGGAGAGGAGAAACTGTAGCTGTAGCTGTAGCTGAAGCTGAAGGAACGCTGCGTAGAATTCTTGCATTAATCAGAAAGTCAACGGAGCTGCCAAGCATTCGATCATAAACGAAAGCAATTGGCGACGAGCTGCGAGTCGCAGTCGAGAGTCGCCTCTATTATCATAATCAGCGGACGCAGTACGGCGGCGCAGATGGCAGACGCCAAATGCTGCAAGTTGGAGCCTGGGCACAGCCTGAACCTGTGCCAAGCACGCACCAAGAAATTCCAGCGGCTTGTCTTGAATGGGGAATGTCTGGAGACGGCGGAGGCGAGGGCCAGCGCGGCCAGCTGGCGGATCGGGTTTATTGAATAAACATTTGTGCAGGCGCTCCAATGACCAGTCCCCAGGTTGCCCCAATACCCACTTCGATGGCGTCTGCTCTGCTGATCTGGCAGCATTGATAACAAAAAAAAAGTAGAGAAGGAATCAGATCAGCTGCGTGCGTTCGCTTGTTCATGTAGATATATATATATATATATATATATATATATATATTTATGTATGTAGGTAGGTGCAAAATGCCTTGCGCCTTGGGCTCTGGGGATGCGAGTCATCCAGCGCATAGATCGTCTCATGGATGCGGTATTAAATCAATGCCAATCCATAAATGGACCAGACGACGCGTCCCGGTGATGCTTGATGTTGCAGTTGGAATCTCTTTAGCGATTTCATTATTCCACAATTATATCGCAAATCGCATGAAGAAAAACCAACGGACACTTTAGAACGTTCAAACGGCTGCCTTTGTGCACTTTTCCAGGTAAAAGCAAAAAAAAAAAAATTAACTGAAGCATGAAGGTGTGAATGTGCCTCAAGCTAGTTTCGTGCGAGTTCGGTCAAAATTCTAGAAGTTAGTTGAAGTTCGTTGTTGGGGAGATCATAAGTTTTTATAATGATATATATATTCCTAGATGTTAAAGGTTTTCTCATCCTGACAATGTTTCAGCCTGAATTGTCCAACTCCTGGCTTAAAGCCAATGTTATCCTTACGCTAAAGACCCATCGTTCGATTATAAAGCTATCTAGCTATCCCACTATCTATATCCAATCATTGCAGCATACACAAAAATTGCCAACTTACCCAAACTGCATGTTTGGCTTCTTTTTTGTATCCTTTTGCTTCTGTTCGTTTTGACTTGTGGCCCATGCCAAGGACGTGACAATGCCAAGGAGGCGGCGCGAGAGGGTGTGGGCGGGGGCTGCTAAGGATGGCTACTGCATAGCCACTGTTGCTGTTGACGATGTTTGGTCAATGGTCAATTTGGCAGCAGTTTATTTTGATTGTTGTGCATCCGGGGCAAGGATAACGACGTGAACACGAATTGGCACAGCACCAACTGCAACTGTCCCCACACACAGACACAGAGTATTGGTTGTGCTGCTGCTTCAATATTTTTAGCCATAGTCACGAAATGTGCTGATAACGATTCCTAAAATCCATTTTTTGGCCTGGTTTTTGTGGCTCACTGATGTCCTGCGGCCGGGCACGCGCACTCTCTACAAATAATCGCTTATGCATTTTTTTTCTCGGTGTTTCCTTTATGTTGAGCACGTGAGCGAAGGGGCGTGGCAGCTGCAGGTGTAAATGCTTTAGCATCTATCTTAAATCATGTTGTTGGCCACATGGCCAGAGGCAAAACCAATTTATATGCTCAGCTCAGAGTGTGGCGAAGTGGGGTATATGGGCTTTGGGGCAAGATTCCATTCTTCTCCAACGAATTGGTTTTACAACGTATTAAGCAGTCGTTAGCTAAAGTATTTATCCAGATTGGAGAGTGCGTTGGCTACGTGTGCTCCGCTCATTAGTCACAATTGGTTCGAGTTTCAAAATCAAATTAGCTGCCGCACATTTTGCCCAACGTCTGCTGTAATTGCCACAACTAATTATGTTGAATAAATTTTTGGTGGAATGACCTACGCACCTGACATTTATGATGGCACATAAAACCATGTTGGAATTGTTCACCTTCACCCCAATCTGGCATTATAGTTGCTTTTTGGCAGTGGCTGCAGGGGTCAATGAAACGACCCCGCGACGCCGAGCCGCGCTTCAAGCTCAGCTGCCTCCCATAATTGTGACACACGGAAGCAAGCACAGAACGCGCATCATTAACCTGTGTGAAGCATTGTAATAATGAGACATCAAGTGCGCGCCACTTCCTTAGGACACGCGCTGCCCATGTTTACACCTTGTTGCAGCAACAGCAGCTGCTGTTGCCAGCGCGCGCTGATTGTGCACACAAAACATGCACAGGGGAAGGGGCAGGGGCAAGGGAAGAGACATTAGCATGGGCATGGACTGCATTGCCGTGTTCAGTCGCTCGGAAAACTCTATAAAGAATATATGTATATATATATTTGATTGTTAGTCAGTGGCAATCATATCCGATTACTAGCCATACACAGAGCATAAATGTTCATATAGTATTTACTATAAGCCTGCCAGGCAGTCCGCATAGCTAGCCCTCGCTCTCCTTCTCCCACATCCAACAATGCGTGTGTTTAGAGAAATAGATTTGGTCATACACTGGCAGAGAGTCGTCTCCATTTGCGATTCATTGTGTAACACGTTGAACGAATATAGATAGAAAATATTTTAAATTTAGTTTACTTACAATTGCTATGCATAGGTGCCATTATTGAAAGCAAATAAACAAAGAATTGACGAATAATCTATAAAAATGTACAATTATTCATCAACTTCTGACTTTTAACAAATAGTTAAATGGCAACAATCATACGAGAAGGTTTTCTTCTAGACTCTTAGCTCTTAGCTTAACAAAATTATTTTTAATTTCTGCTATTATCTTGACTAAATATATAGCAAGAGTATTTCTATTTCAGTTTGAAAGATATCTGCTTATTTCTTGTACATTTCCATTTCCATTTTGCCAATCTTTTTGCGACGAGCTGCCAAACAAAGACGTGGAGTGGCTGACTGACTGGCCTGGTCTGGTCTGGTTTGGGCTGGGCTGGGCTGTCGGGCTGCCTTTGTGCCTTGCGTGTCATTCCATTTCCGCCAGCGTCGCAATCGCAAATCAAACAACGGCGACAGCTGCTCCTTAGCAGTGCTTTGCAATATGCCCAGATCCTTTGCGTTTCCACATATGTATATGTATATATACATATATACAAAGGAGGGCAATCTTAATCTATATAGCTTTTGATTTGCGAATATATCGCGCGCTCGCAGCGCAGCGTACCGCCCCGTTCCGTTCCAAGACAAAGGAATGCGGCGTCAAAGGCCAAACGTCGAAGTAGCGCAAATCACAAATGAAGTCTTGACATGCGTGTGCTATATACAAACATACTCTTCTATGTATATATGTACAGATGTGAGCGCGTTTGTATAGCTGTTGTTGCCTTGCACACACACAGGAAACTGCTGAAAGGTGCAAACGAACTTCCGCTCCAAATCAGTTTTCGATTTGTTGTTTAGCTTCAGCTACAGCTGCCCCGCTCTGTTAGTTTCTTAGCCACGCGCTGCATTTGCACAGTTGTCGCAGCTGAGCAGATGCAAAAGATGCTTGGCCTACATAAGAAGCTCATCGGTGATTGACTTGGCTTGGTTTGGGGGGAGGGGAGAGGGGGTCCGGAGTAGTCCGGGTTGGCTTGACTTGACCAGTACCTAATCAATCATCATCAAGCGTTTGGCCTTTTAATACGGTAGCCAAAACGACTGAAAGGCTGATTACCTAGCAAGTAGCAGACGCCGGTTTGCCTTTTGGCCCTATAATTAAGCCAACCGTAGAAGCATCAGTAACAGCAGCAGCAGCAGCAGCAGCAGTCAGGACTCACAGCGACAGGTCCTGTAAGGCAAATGTGACTTTAATGAGTAAAAATGTGATAATTAGTAGACGCCAAGAGGCCGACAAATACAAAGACTACAAAAAGAAAGAGAGAAATGTTCGTAATTACAGCAGAAACCATTTGTCCGGCAAATTGCTCACTGGGTGGGCGACCCAACAACAACAACAGCAGCAGCAACAACTCAAGTTAGCTGTTAGCTAAAGAAGATTTTACAATAATATAAATGATACAACTGCTGGCACTTCCACCTGCGGCACTCATTCAGGGTCTTGTTCTATATCAACAATGTAAATTGAATCGGTGCGTGCGAAAATATTTTGATTCAATTAAATGAGGCTCCCATTCCTGTTGCCTTCAGTTCCTGCGAGCAGGCCAAGAACAACAAATACCGAAATGTTTGCACATCAATTAACAGCGAATTAGCTTATAAAACAGGATAGGCTTAAATCACGAGGTACATCGAGTCTTTCTTTATCAAGCAGACTGTATGCATTTAAGATGAGATATATTAGCTCAGGTTCTCGTGGAGATTTTGTGTGTATAAAGAGATACATACATAAATAGATTATTGGACTCCGATCCGGCCACATGCAGTTAGTTGAAATATTGCTTAACTGCTTGGAATAAAAATGTCAACAGACACTGAATGGGGGCGCACATAAAATGCATAATAGAGTGCGCAGCCAGCGAAGATGTCCTTTTTTGCGCAAAGGCCTAACAAAAAAAACCAAGCACCCACACACACATTCGCAGACGTTTACATACACACATATAGGTTGGCAGGCGCTGCAACAACGTAATTCAAAGGAATTTTTTCGTAGGTGTCCCACCATCAAGAGATGCCGCCAACGCCCTGCTGCAGGCCCTTCTACAGCCCTGTTGACCGTGTCCTGAACGTTGCGCTCTGCGGTCCTTGTTGGGGAGGGACGAGGCAATGTGTGTGTTAAATGTTTTGCGTCAATTTGTCGCTTTATGTTTGTGACCTAAAAAAAATGAATGAAGCATAATAGAAATATGCAGTACAACTGTTAAATGCCAGCGGTTTAGTGAGGGTATCCAGCGTTTACCTGGTATGGCAATGCTGTGACGTCATGCCGTGCTCGGCCGCTGGGTAATGTCATTATCAGACTCAGCCGCAAAGGGACGACAGGACAGGAGGGTAGTCAGTGTGTCCAGGCCTCGACTGTAATTCGCACACCCCGTTGTGCATGTCACAAAACAAATGATAAACATTTTATTTGTTAGAAATTGTTACGGCAGAGGCAATAGGCCCTATTTCTAGTCGCCGCCACATCTCGTTTGATCTCTCTGTTGTGTGGTGTATTTGGCCAAAGCAGATTTATCACAGTTTCACAATGCATTTGGGTGTTCCATTGTTCCTTTGTCAACAGCTAACAATTTAATACGTGGAAACGACAAATCGGAAGTAAAATTGCCCTATTTGATCTTTTTTTTAATTTAATTTAAGGAAGTGTTATTAAAGAGTGAAAAGATAATGCGATGCAACTCTGGGTGGCGGGCGAGTGGGCAGCGCTGACAAATAAGAAATCAAAGCAAAGATCGCAAAATTAAGCACAACGCGGTCGCGGCGGACGACATTGTCGTTTAAATATTTACACACATATGTATATAATATATAGAATTTAATGTTTTGTGTACACTCGTCTAAATTGTAGCTTAATTGCAATGTTGAGCATCAAATGTGCAAGCTGTGTGAGTCGTTGAGCCGGGAATTGTATCAGTGTCACAAAACGTAAAGCGCGCCAAGTTAAAATTGCATTGCGTAAGTAGGCTGTCTAAAGCACAAAATGCGAATAAGTAATACAGTTGCGTTAAATAATCGTATTTTCTAATTTGACACGAGTCTTCAATGGGAAAACTATGCCGTTATAATTGTGATTATAAGCATGCATAATGCATTCATAAGCTTCTACGCTTGTGTTTCTGGCGTTGCCACCTTGAGTGGGAGTATAAGAGAGAAGTAGTGTACAATTGCAAGTTAATGGGCACCGCAGGCGATTCGTCAATTAAAATAAATTTGATAATTACTAATATTAGACTGTCGCGGAGCTAACTAGCGGCAAACACTTGTTACCTCCCACGGCCCCCACAGTGTTGACCACAACAACCATGTTTGCGGTTGCGAGCGGAAGTAACTATTTTATTTGGCTTCCCTTTTGCCCATTTAGCTGACAAGCTTAATTTGTAGATTGTTTTTGCTTTGCTTGTATACCCTGCAACGTTTATGAGAGAAGTGGGGTATTATGTGTTTTGTTGGTGTTTTGCAAAAAGTTGCAAGTGTGTGGTTTTTTAATTTATTAATTTGTATTTATTTTATTATGTTTTATTATTTTGAATGTTTTGAATCTTTGAGATATGTGTTAGTCGAGCAGACATGAATTGTTAGTTTTACGTTTCATAATCGTGAATTTTAATTGCGCGTAGGCTTCATTTGGATTTTCTTGTCTCTGTCTCTGTCTCCGTTTTAATTAAACACAATATACATTTTCCGCCTTTGCAGATTTTCGTGTTGATTTTTTTCAGTTTCTACTTCTGCTTCTGTTTTTTTGCTGTTAGTTTTTATGTGCGCCTTAATTGCTCCGCCCAGTTCGCATCTTTTGTGAACATCTTAATTACATAATAAAAATTATTTCGCTTTTGCAATTCCTCTCGGTCCCTAACTCTAGTTTGGTCTTGTTTTCATAATTTTATGGCTCGTTTAGCTTTGGGGTTAAAATGAATTGTTTTTCTTGCTGATTTTGGCCATCAGATATGATACAATTGGAACGTGAAGAAATCTAGTGTTATTTATCATAGATGTTATTTGTCTTATAAGACTGCTCACAGCCTGGCTCTGATTGAAAGCTAACCCTTAAATTGTGCTAATTTTTTACCTTGACTAACGGTTTCGGCCAACAAATATTAATTGTTTTCCTGTTCATTTAATATTTATTTATTTCTTTTGAACCGTGAAGAAGAAACGTTCTTATGTCTTAACGAATAAGCTCTCGCTTATTAGAATCTATTGCTAACCTTCAAATAATGAGATTTATATATGAAACTTAATAATATATTAAATATTATTTACGCTATATAATAATATAATATAAATCATATGTCTCATTATCTGTTTCCAGATGAGCGGCAAGCGTTCGCGCAGTTTTAAATGTGCGGTTCATCACCGAGATCGAGAGGTTTGCTCTGAAAACGACTTTCAGCTGGTGCTAAGTGAGCCGCCGCTCTTTAGAAAGATGGTCCACGCGGTGGCCATGGAGGTGCTGCCGGAGGAGCGCGATCGCAAATATTATGCAGATCGCTACACATGCTGCCCACCGCCCTTTTTCATTATATTGATCACAATCGTAGAGGTGGGTTAACCTGATTCTCCTGTTTGAATTACAATTGAAATGAAGTGGAGTGAATATTGTAATTGATTTATAGCTGGGTTTCTTTGTGTATCACACGTTGGCCACGGGCGAGGCGGCGCCAGCGGGTCCCATACCCAGCGATTCTATGTTCATTTATCGTCCCGATAAGCGACACGAGATCTGGCGCTTTATTCTATATATGGTACTGCATGCTGGCTGGTTCCATTTGGGCTTCAACGTGGCCGTTCAGCTGCTCTTCGGCTTGCCCCTGGAGATGGTGCATGGATCGACGCGCATCGCCTGCATCTATTTCTCGGGCGTGTTAGCTGGCTCGCTGGGCACCAGCATCTTTGATCCCGAGGTGTTTCTCGTTGGCGCCAGTGGCGGCGTTTATGCTCTGTTGGCGGCGCATCTGGCCAATGTGCTCCTTAACTACCATCAGATGCGTTACGGCGTGCTTCGTTTGGCGTTTATACTGATTTTTGGTAGGGATACCGAATATTTGTCTGCCATGATTCCTTGTAACATTGACTCTTGCAGCCTCCTTCGACTTCGGCTTTGCTATTTATGCTCGATATGCTGGCGAGGATTTGCCGCCTGGACAGCTGGCTACCAGCTCAGCGGCTGTCTCCTATGTTGCCCATTTGGCTGGCGCTGTGGCGGGCCTGACCATTGGATTACTTGTGCTGAAGAACTTTGAACAGAAGCTGCATGAGCAACTGCTCTGGTGGATTGCCTTGGGGACCTACACAGCGCTCGTCGTCTTCGCCGTCGCCTTCAATGTGCTAAACGGAGTCACTTTGTTCAATATGCGCGTGGAGAAGATAAGGATTACCCAAACCTACTTTAATGACTTCCAGGTGTAATTGGAAATCGAGTTCTAAATCGTCTTTGTTGAAGTTTTTTGTTATTTGGTATTTTTTTTTTTTTTTCCAACTGGACAGTGAAAAAGTTTTTAGTTTAAATTTTCGTTTTTTCTTCGATTTTCCATTCTTCTTTGTTTGTAAGTTCGTTTAATGTGTGCAATATACGTACAGACATTCCGACATATATGTATTTGTACAGTATATAATATATATATTTATATAGACAATCGTTCATACGTTATCAAACGCAATTCGTTCCACTTTTCGATGCTTACGTTTGAAAGTACAAAAGTTTGAAAAGAATCGATGCGAAAATCGATAATTGAAATCAATGATAAGAAAATGTATATTTACAACAATTTGGAACTGATTAGATGTGTAAAAAGTGCTTAAAACTTTATGCTTAAGGAAAGCAAATCTTTTTGTAATCTTAAGCAAAACCAATATGAATATTCAACTCGAATTAAATATAACAAAAATGATGTATAAGTGCTATATTTAGAGCGATATATTTCAAAATTTTTCCAGTTTAGTCCCACTGCAGGCCTTACATATATACAATGAATGACTTTATTATCAAGACTACCTCAAGAATCGGTAAAAATTATATAAAGTTAAGAAGTGAAATCGGTTTCTAAATTTATATATTAAGTCATTCGAAACTGCCCTATGACAAAAATAAATAAAAATGATTACTGCCAGCTTTAGTGAATACAAACAGTACCAACTAAACTATTTATAATATATTTTGTACATTTTGTACATAATTGAAAAGGTAAATAAAATAAAACATTGTGAATTCTCTTTTGGCATAATTGATGGCGGGGGTTCCACCCAAACTTAAGTTGTGTTATATATGCTTTTCCCAATATGGTCACATTGTTGTGCTGAAAATTAAACAGCACGGTGTATTGTGCAATAGTGTTTAATTGTGAAATCATTAATACAAATCAATCAAGGTCAACCACCAATAAGTGCAAATAAGGTGATAGTGTTTCTTGTATTTACATAAACATATAGAGAAATTATATATTTCTTAAGAAGTCCTATTGCGCATTGTCTTTTAACTTAAAAGTGACACTGCAGCGTTGCCAATTAGTTTTATGCTTAGCAAAATTTGTGTTGTGTTCTTTGTGCAATGTCGTCATGAAACATTGTGAATAGGTTTTCCTTAAAAGTGAAATTTAATACGAAAGTGCAGTAAAAGCATGCTCGCAATGTGAACAGGATAGATGTGGGAGGTAAGTCGTAATATTTGATATTGTTTGATTTTATCTAGATATAAATAGTTCTGTACATATGTCATTTGCAAGACACGCAAACTTTATAAAATTTCATAGTGCGATAAAAAGAACTCAACATGTATACATCCAACCATCCATCCATCTGTATCAGAAGTTTTGTTTGCCTTTTCTTTGCTTTGCGAGTGAAATGCGAAAAACTGTAGAATTTTCATGACAGTTTCGTGCACGCACCTGCTACAAGGCTACCTGTCAGCTGCCTCCTGCACGTCCTCCACCCAACTGCTGTCAGCAAAGCGTTGCAGCTTGGCTTTTTGCTGAAACTCTTTTTTTTTTTTATTATTCTGCTCTCGTCTTTTTTATGTTTGTGACGGCAACGTCTCACTCACAGCTGCCCCCAACTCCGAGCGCGAACCAGTTCCCATTGACATGCTCCTTCTGCAGTTAACAAATCCCAGCGGACACGAATTTATGTTTGTTTGAGCATATTTCACCGTTAGTCATTCGTCACACACAAAAACAGCAGCAACAAAAAATATAAGGGCAACAAATCCAATGCGAATGGCCAAAATGATATAAGCAAATAAACTGTCCTAGAAATAGGGCGACAAAAAAAAAAAATGGTTGACGCGCGTTGGTTGGACAAAGGATTCAATTGTCGTTGATTAATGTTGAGCGCGTTAATTTGTTGATGTACGCGCCTTGCTTGCCAACGATTATAAATGAAGTCAAATTTAACTACAAATCCGTTGGGGAAATACTACAAAAATAAATCGCTTTTGTTAAGGCCTAGCTTCAAAGTTTAGTATTAATTGAATTATACAACGAGTCTTACCAGATCAAATGAACGGGTCTAAGGAGCAGGAACTAAAGTTTAACAGACTGGCCAAGACTAGATCAGATGAACTAAGATGCAGTCATTACACTTCAAACGCTGAGCCAGTAAATAAATCATTTGCACTAAGAAAGAGAGTTGGGAATGATGAGCTAGCTGCTAGATCAAATGAACTAGCAATCGGCATTTAATTGACTTTTGAGCGAATTGTGGAACATGCGATGAGTTAGTAAATAAATCATATCAATATGAAAGAGGCCATAGGAGTTCGAGTTCGAGGCTGCAGCTGAAGCTGATGCCGAAGCTAAGCCGAGCCCTGTCCTTTGCATTGGCTGGCTGGCAGCGCAAACATGTTTATAAAAAGTACAAGTTAATATTTATGTAATTCAGCAGATACGTGGAAGAAGAGGAAGCACAACAACGAAGACAGAGATCATTACATTGACATATTCATGCACAGTGCAGTCCAGCCATGTCCAGCTATCCAGCTATCCAGCTGTCCAGCTGTCCGGCAGGAATGCCATCGAAGAGGCGAACAATGCAACGGTTGGCAGGAGGATGAGGAGGAGGAGGGATCGAGAAGGGACGCACTTGATGGCCATGTAAAGTGCGGACTTGTGCGTCCCACGCGAATCAACCTGCATTTGTGGCTGGGGCCTTTGTTTCTGCGTTGACAGCCACCGCCAGTGGAAAAGTAACTCACAGTTGGGAGCTGGAGCTGGAACTGGAGCTGGAGCTGGGGCTGGGGCTGGGGCTGGGGCTGGGGCTGGGGCTGGGGCTAGGGCTGGAGGAGCTCTTTATCTGCGAGACTGGAATACAGCGAATTGCAGACAACTGCAGTCCATGTTCGACGCATGCTTATCAAAAGGTCTCGTGTGTAACTGTCAAAAATATATATTATAGTAGACCACAACTCGAAGCCCTTTGCAGTTAACTTTAATAATAATAATATACTGTTGTCGCTCAGGTGTAGCAGAGGTCAGAGCCTGAGCGAGCATGGGTATGGGCCTGGCAGGATACCGCCATTTATCTCGCTTGAATATGGAAATTTTTACTGGGTGGCTTAGCTTTCTTTCTATGCAGCTAAACGATTCATTAAGTGCTGTGACACTGTTCTGGCAGCCAGGAGAGTCCTTATGTCCTTATGCTACAATTAATTTCTACAACCTGAATATGCATGAAAAAAAAAACGGAAGTGCTTAGCCCAAGTGCCGTCCATTGAAAAAGAAAGAACCGAAAGAGTCTGACCGTTTGACCTCGCTGCCAAAGGACATGGTTAAAAGACACAATGGACTCTCAGGCTTTACTAAAAGTATATAGGTAGAGTCGACAGCAATGAGTATATAATGAGGCCTGGCCACTGCAACCACAAACAAGGATTTCATTTGTATAGGCTGGGAGCTTAAAAGGAGCTGGCTAGGATAAACAAATTAGCGCTGGGTCCTCAGCCCTCAACCCATTGTCAGGACAAGAAATCACAGTGCTGCGGGCCACATTTAATCTATGGGTCGTCCAACCTCTCCTCCCGAATAATGTCCACGGGCACCGTCATATTGAATTTCTACACCGGACTGCGTGGGCTTTTAGCTTAATTGCTATTAGGACCTTTGGCTGCAATCGAGGTCCTTTCGCTGACCCAGCCATATGAGCTCATTGTGACCAGAAACGCGCAGTCAAACACTTGCTCCACTCCTCCAAACTTCAGCTTGGACTCAATTTTGTTTTTCATTTGCGCAGGAGGCGCTGCTGGCAACGGCGACAGCGACAGCGACAGCACCTGTGCGTGCCGCATGGCAATTTGGGCTGTGGCGTTCCTGTATGCTGGCGCAGACAACAAAGGATTCGCCTTAAGATAGGGGCGGGGCGTAAAAAAAGCTGTCGCAGACATTTTCATAAGCATACCCTGTGCACGGTGCTGCCAGAAGGGGATGACGTGCGGGCACATAACAGATTGAGAATATTTTTAATTCAGAGAAAATTTAGTCAGCCCTGCCAGTTATTTCTGAAGTAGATTGTACTCAAATTGATTACATTCTCATCTGTTAGTAGATTATTTGGGTTACATTTATTACCTCTTTATTCTTCCTCAACTTTTTTGAACTCTCAGTGTATACTGGGTATACGATAGTCGATCCCTTGCTTATTACTCTTTCTCTCAGCTATTATCACATGCTAAAATCCCAAGCGTTTGCGTGTTGAGTTGTCAATGTAAAGGGGATATACGGCACCCCAATAGGGTGTGCCGCTTAATTACCAGGATACGCGACGCCCAACGAGTCAACTGAATGTCGATTCTAACTCTGTTTCAACTCCAATTGTCAAGCTCGAATCAAGGTCGCCATATGTTTCAATTTAGAGTCGGTTTTTCAAAAACATTTTGCTTTACGTATTTAGGAATAAAATGTTTTGAACGATGAACGAAGAGGATAAAACTGCCCAGGCTGTGCAGGTGGAGCGAGAGCCGCCAAAGATTACGTACACCAATTTCAGTGACGAATCGGAACTGAAGGCCATACAGAGTTTGATCGACAAGGAACTGTCGGAGCCGTATTCCATCTATACGTATCGCTACTTTGTCTACAATTGGCCAGAGCTGTGCATATTTGCTCGTCATGGTGATCTCTATGTGGGGGTGATTGTGTGCAAGCTGGAATCATTGGGCTGCATACTTCAGGGATATATTGCGATGCTGGCCGTGGATCCCGCCTATCGGCTCTTGAAGATTGGCACCACGCTCGTGGCCAAGGCTGTCGAGTCAATGCAGCTGGTCAATGCAGATGAGATCGTTTTGGAAACGGAGCTGACCAACAAGGCGGCACTGCGTTTGTACGAGAGTCTGGGCTTCATACGCGAGAAGCGTCTGTTGCGTTACTATATGAATGGGGTGGATGCACTGCGTCTAAAGCTGTTCTTGCCCTGGCGTCAAGCATAAGCGATTATAAATTCTTGTATTTCTCTCAACTTTTGATTTGATTGTATTGTTGCGTATTTATATATATATTTTTTGTCGCTAAAAGATAAGCAAGGTTTCTTGTATTGCAGCCCTCATTTGCTATCTCTTTCTTTTGCTGCTGTCAATTAGCGCCCCCTGTAGCGACTCCCTGATTACTCGAGTGGCTCTCCGTTCAGGTACAGGCCATCTTAATTGAGTGCAACAAGGATGCCTCACACATAACCTTTGATTACCCTTTGCCCCGACAGCCGCCGCTGCTGCTAACTGCTGACTGCTTCTCATGATGGGATAATTGCCCTTTTCAGGGTCACATCAAATGACTTTCGGGCTAGGGAGTTGTGCTACGAGCACTTATGATAAGGATACGCCTGCTATGAGGTGGTCCTTTGGCAAGCAAATGAATGGGCATTCTGTTTAATTGAAGAAAAACAAAAACAGGCTACTTGTTTGCCAGAGATGTTTCTTTGATTTCTCTTTTAAACCAATAGACATCAATTAGTGTTAGAAATTTGACAATGAATACTACAAAGGAAAAACCTATATAATTCATTATATTATACTAAGCGATGCTCAAAGTGCATCTTAAGCTTTTTCGCACTTAATCGTTATATCGCTCTTCTACCTCTTGCACTCTCTCTGATTGTGCTATCCTCTTTATTTATATTTTTGTTACTAAGAAGAATAAGCTATATGCATCTTTTCTTTCTGTGTAAATCGTGATATCCACTTGCTAGTGTAAACACCAAATTTGGGGGTAAATCTACAGAAACATAAACATATTTAATCAGTAACAATAACAATTTACGTAAAATTTAAGAATTTATCAAATATTCGAGTTAAACACATCAAAAATGAAATGCGAAGCTTTGTTAAGCCAAATTGGTTCGGCTGCAATGAAATGTTTATGCATGCATATGTGTATATTATTATTTTCATTATGTTATATAACTGAATATTAATTAAATATTCAGAAATTATTCAGTCTGCATAATCAAAGGAGCTCAAAATGATTCTCACAACCATTCCCGGCCAGCTGGTTAGCATCCATAATCAGGGACACTTGATTGCATCTGGTAATTATAACTGCATTTGCATCGTATCATTGCCAATTATATAATCCAAACACACACACACACACACACACACACACACATGGACACAGACAGTCAGATAGTATGGAGAGCTTTGGGATTTGTGGTCATTGTCATTTTCGGATTGTCGTTTGCAAATCGCCCAAGCAAGCGGGCAAATGCCCAGAACAACTTTGGGGGGGTGGCCAGGATAATGTAGCTGTCGCTTCATGTGACTTGTATATCCCCTGCCACAGGCTCCATCATTATGCACTGAGAGAATAAAGATGTGTATAGGAAAATATTTACTGAAAGCAAGAATAAATATATACTCGCATATTAGACTCCAAATTAGGTAGATAATCTTGAATCAAATCGGACTTTTACTTAAGTCAAGCTACTAGATAATAGTAGCTGCTTTTCTCTGAGTGTACAAACAGCTGAGATTTATGTGCAGCGGGCGCAGACAGAAGCTGACATCAAATTGAAATTCAGGCAAATGTCAACGGCAGCCGCCAGGCACAAGGCGAAGGCGAAGGCGAAACGAGAGCGAGGCGAAGGCGATTCGAGTTGACTTGAGTTAAGCCAAAAATCCACATAAATAACGCGAGCAACGGGCGTCGGTCATCAACGTAGACCCCGCCCCCCATCCCGCGCCTTTCGACTCTTGCCTCTCGCTCCTGCCATAGTTTGTGTGTCCCTGGCAGAAGTTGTTGGGCTTGTTTCTGCGAATGGCAGGTGCAACTCAATCAACGCCGCCAGTCGAGGCGCAACGTTTGCGTTGCAAGGCATCTGGTCGAGTCAGCGGGCAGCTCCAGCTCCAGCTCCAGCTCCGGCTTCAGCTCTCATCTTCCAGTCTCAGCGCCAGCCTCTTGGACCACCTGCCCCAAAATGTTGCCAGCGCAAGGTGAAGCCGTTCTCGCTCTCGAGTGGCTCAACTGAGGAAGCTGCCCGGTGGCTGAGGTCCATCTCAAGTGGGTATCAAAAGATCAACGATCGTCAGAGTGCAAACCAAGTGGCGATCGAGTGTTTTCCATAAAATAAGGGGAGGCAATATTTTCTTAGCTCTAATGCTAACAAATCGAGGTTCAAATTACGCAAAGGCCAGCAATGAAGTTGATTCTTCACTCCTCTCTGAAGCTGGCGAGAGCTTAACGGAAATAATAGTGCGATCTAGAGCTACTCAACGGTAGGAAGTGTAAGGATTCGTGTAACTAAGGTCTGATCTATCAGTTAATTTTTAATCGTAACTTTATAATGTTTTTTTAGCCATAAATTAGACATGTCGCTGTTTCGAAAAATCTTTCGTAATTCCTCTTATAAAAATACTTCATTTGATTCCTCTTTGAGTGCTCCTTAATTAACTAGTTTTTCGAGGAAGTTCTATTTACAGAATTCATAAATCCTTTATTCTCCAAATATTTTCCCAACCCGAATCGAAAAGCTGCTTTAAAATTTCATTATTAATTTAGACATTTATTCTGTTTAAATTTTAGTTTATTATTATTTTTTTCTTTTTTCATTGCTATTTTTGTTGTCTTGTTTTTTGGACACAAACATGTATATATATATATATATATATATATATATATATATATATATATATATATATATATATATAGATTTGGGGGGCGTTACAGTTTGTCAAGGGCGTGGTCACAACTATTCACTTTAGCTTAGCTTTTACATGGGGCTGGGGCGGGTTATGGGTTAGGTAGGGGTTTTTGGATTTATTTTTGGCTTACGCTTTGCTGAGGTTTACGCTAGATTAACTCTTGATTTGATTTGTGAATATATGTATATATATATATATATATATATATGGTATTTGTCGGTCAACATGCCAAGATGTAACTAACGTGAATTTGAATTTCAATTTGAATTTTAATTTGAGTAAGGAAAAAAATGCTTGCATTTATTTTGATTTTTTTGTTGTATTACATTTTATTTTGTTTAATATGTTCTTTGGCTTTTTTTTCGTTTTGCATTAATAAATATTTGTGTTTAAATTTTGAAATTTTTTTTTATTTAATTATTGTTTGCTGTGGGGTTTCTTCTTCTTCTTTCTTTTTTTTTTTGTGACTAGTGTGCGACTTAATAATATTTACAATTTCAATTTGTTATAGGCTAATTAGGCATAGCTATATATCTAGGGTTTTATTTTGTTTTCTGTATTTAAATAAATTAAATGTTCTATAAATATAAACAAAGAGTTTCTGATGCAAAATTCCTATTAATAAGTTAAGACAGCAGACAAATAAATAAATAAATGAGGAAAATTATAAACAGTTGTTTTTTTTTTAGGAAATCATAGCGAGCGGCGTTTAGTTATAGTTTTCCCGCTTTATGGGGGATTTTTTTTCGATTTTTTTTTTTCTGTTTTTAATTTTTTGTTTGAGGTTGGGGTTTATCTCTTGTATTTTTTTTTTTTTTTACACGCAAAATAAATTCAGTCTTTGGTTCTATCACAACATTTGTTTACACGTTTCGGCCCGTTCTTTGAGTGTGTTTTTTCTTTCATTTTTGTTTGTTGTTTTGCTGTTCTGTTCTGCCTTTCGGTTGTTCTGCGTGAAATGTTGGAAAACGAAACGCGTAATGCAACGGAACGGAACGGAAAAGTAAAGCCGAACGGATTTTGAATTTCAGTTTAAAACTAAAATCAAAATTTTACTAACTTTTTTTTGTTTTTTTTGTCTATGTCTATGTATCTCTCCTGGTATATATATGAATGTATATATTTTCGATGTATATATACTATATATCTTGTATTTGGCTAACTGCTTAGGACACGCCCAAGTCGTGCAGCAAATGTTGTGTGATCACCTCGCCCTGCTCCTCCATCAGCTGAGCCGTCACAGTGTTGATCAGATTGAAGGCAATCGCGAAGACGGTGAAGGCACAGTAAACACCCAGCGCCAGCCACCAAATCAGCTGCTCGTACTCCCGATGCCCGAAATTCTTGAGCACCAGAAAGCCAATGGTCAGACCGGCCAGGGCGCCGGTCAGATGCGCTATATACGAGACCTGGGGGCCCTTGGCGAAGGCGGGCGTGGCAGCGCCATCAAAATATTGCGTATACAAAGCATAGCCCAGATCACAAGAGACTGAAGAGAGAGAAAGAGAGAGCAAAAGATATTTTACAGTTAGCATAAAATTCTGAAGAGAGACAGAGAATCGTTTGCTACTCACCAAAAATGACCACGGAGCCCAGCTGCGTTGATGCGGACTTCATGTGCGCATAGTTGAGCGTGATGTTGGCCAAATGTGCTGCCAACAAGGCATAGACGCCACCACTGGCGCCCACCAGGAACACCTCGGAGTCGACGACGCTGGTGCCCAGGGAGCCGGCGAAGACGCCGGCCAAGTAGATGACGCCAATTCGTGCCGTGCCGTGCATCACCTCCAACGGCACCCCGAAGAACAATTGTATGATGATGTTGAAGCCCAAGTGGAACCAGTTCGCATGCAGGAACATGTAGCTGAAGAAGCGCCAGACTTCGAGCCGGCGATCAGGTCGATAGACGAGCACCGAGTCGCTGGGTATGGGCACCGGCTGGCCAAAGTTCTGGGCGGGCATTGTGTACCGGTCATAGGCGAAGATTGCAATCTGCAAAAAATAATCAAAAATAGAAGAGCGAATTAGTTAAAGTTCAAGTTGGATATGGAAGTGGAATTGGAATTGGAATTGGGGTTGCTTTGATTTATGTTGTTGTTGTTGCTGCTGTCGCAACACGCGACGTCAAACTTCTCCTTGTGTCCCACATAGACAAGCACACACACACACACACACACACAGAGAGACATAGCAATGCCTAAATAGAAGAGAAAAGTGCTGCCAAGTCCTGCCAACTTTATTTTGGCTTACGCTGTAATATGAGTGCGTGCTCGCTCTAACACGCTGTCTGGCCAGCAGTCTAGCTCGCTCGCACTTGCTGTGTCTGTTTCTTCGTTTAGTTTTTATGATTGTTCCGTTTGGCTGTTGTTGTTGTTGTAGCTTGTTTACAATCGATTTTGAGGGCGCCAGGCAGGCAGCCAGAGACGTGCCTGTGTGTGTGTGTGTGCATGCAAGCCTCTGTCTGTGTGTGTGTGTGTGTGTGTAAAAATGCGCAAAAGAAAGCAGCAAAATTTTATCGCTTTTAGTTGGAAGTTGAGAATTTGTAAAGTTCTTCAACGAATTTTTATTGCATTTTGCGGTTCTTTGATTCAATAATAATAATAAATTATCAACTAAGGCAACAATAAGAACTATGACTATTATCTAAGAGAGAGTCTGCTGCTTCACTTCAAAAACAAATGGACAAACGGAAATTAAATCCAAAAGCTGGAACTAGTGAACCAGTAGTAGTTCCCTTATGGCATTCGCAAGTGTGTGTGAATTCAATAAGGAATTGGAAATGGAACTATGTATATCGACTATATTGATTGAAATGGAAAACAGTTCACTTGATTCTTATTGGTATGGAGTGGATGGAATATGAAACAGCTTCCTCTTACTCTCTCTTGCTCTTCCTCTTCGTTTTCACACTCACCTCAATGACGGAGATCATCAAAATGAACCATGGCCAATGTTTGCGATGCTCGAATTTGAGCATCATCAGCTCATCCGCTTCCATTGGTGGCATGTTGCATGTTGTAGCTGTGTTTGCTGCTGCTGCTGCTGTGGATGCTGCCGCCGCTGCTGCTGCTGCTGCTGCTGATGGGCATGTTGCTGTGGCTGTTGTTGTTGCTGGCAGTTTGTGCTGCATATAGATGTGCTCGCCCTGGCGGGTGCAGCAAGTGCTGCTCGCCGTGCTGCAGTCCGTGTCGTAGGAGGAGCAGGCAAAGGAACTGTGCGAGGAGGCGAAGGAGACGGCAGCTGGAATGTCAATGATGGTCGCCGCTGTTGCCGTTGTCGCCGCCGCTGCTTGTGGCGCCTCCAGCTGCTGCTGTCGCTGCTGCTCAACCTCTTCCTCCTCATCCAGCTGCAGCTTTGTGTGGCTTTCTGTGCTGTTTGTTGTAGCTTCCATTTTTATTTACTTTTTCCCTCTCTTTTTTTTTATGCGCTCTACAAAAGTCTTTTCTTTGCTTGTTTTTCTTGTTCTTCTGAAAGAAATGAGCGGGAATAAAAGTTTATAATTAATTAAGTGTAGCGGACAATAAACAAAAAAAAAAAAAAAAATCAATTAAGTACATAAATTATTCATAAAACAGAAGCCGAAGTAAAAGAAATTTACAGGCAGCCAACGGCTGCGTCATACGCTGTAAAATCATGTCTATAGAGAGGACTTGACAAGAGGATTTTGGGGTACTTTATTTTGGGTGATATTTACTACTCAAAATTCGAACTCTAACTCTTAGTTTTGCTTACATATTGAATTTCATTTGCATTACTTTTCTTCTGCAAACCTATATACCTCTTCCAAAGTTGATTTACAGGGCATCGGCAGCAACAACAATTACACAACTTGAAAATTTCTTTCTGCCAGCGAATTGTTTATTGTCGAGAACTTGGAAACTTGCATTCCTAGCGAACGTAACAGGCTCCCCCATTTCTAGACCCCCCTCTTCATCCTCCGCTCAGCCGTCTGCTTCCGCTTGCAACTACCGCCGCCCCGGTCCCGCTGCGAGTCGAGTGTCTGAATGTTTGTTTGTATGTGGGTCAGCAGTAACATCTCCGGCCGCAGAGGCCCATAAAATTTGATGGTCTTGCTCTTGCCTGGCTCGCGTCGTCCTCCCACGCCTCCGAAGTTAAGGGCGGGTTGGCAACTAAAATTAGCCAAAGGCGCGCACGTCGTGAAACTAGTTGAAGGCGACGTCACTTTCTTGAACCCCCAGTCCCCTTGTGGGGCACCTCTCGCTCTTCAAACGGAACTTCGCATGGGGGTTGGCGAGTTCGAAGTAGGAATTGCTGCTTAGAACTAAACTATTTGTACTTACAGTAAAGACTCTAGTCTAATGAACACTAAGCAAGCAAAGCAAATGCTTTATAATACATATCTCTTTATAAGTATTTGAATGGCCTGTTCGCTCCAGTGAGCTTCTACTGTAATCTGCTTATATAATTCCAAGTTAAATGCTTTAAAGTTTGATGCATTTAAGACATAACCAAATGGCTTTTGATATTTTGTGGCAACAACACTAACAACAATGGGAAGGCCATCTGGCTAATGGGCCAGCCAATCAGCTAATAAAACGAAATTGTTGTCAATTTTTTTGGTTGAAACAAATTATGTTAATCGTATTCGTTTCAATTACGAGCGAACACTAATGACATTTTTGTGGGTTGCACAAACAGTAGAAGAAGATGAAAATTAGAAATCAAAACAAATTCAAAATGAAAATGAACATGAAATAGAAATTAAATGAAATCTTGCTTTATTCACATTTCCACGCCTAAATTGACTTATATTCTGCATTGTTGTTGTTGTTGTTTAATTTTTATAAATCACTCAACAATAGGCAAAAGAAAAAACTTTGAAATTTAACGGTTGCACAATACAAACACACACACACACACACATGCTAAAGCTGCGCTCACTTCCTCTCGCACCCACACAGGCACACATAAACCTTGGTTTGTCTTAAAGTTGCGCTCGCTCGCTCGCATATTTTAGTAGTTATTGCAATTATGCTTGTGTGAGTGTGTTTGTATGCTTGTGTGTGGGAGCGAAGCGAAGCTCGCAGCGCACTTTTAACTGTGCATGTTTGTTGTTGTCTTGCTTGGTTGCCTAGCAGCAAGCGGGGGCCGTTATTATTTGTTTGCCTTTCTGTGCCTGTGTCTGTGTGTGTGTGTGTGTGTGTGTGTGGCATTTCAATATGGCACGAAATCGCAGCCGCTGCTTATTAATAAATTAATTAATTAATTTTATTTCTATTTTTTTTTTTTTTGTTAATTTTGCGCAAGTTGCACCAAATAAGCAAACAGCATGAAAAATTCGCAATTGTGTCTGCTGCTGCTGTTGCTCGCGTGTTGCACGTTTGCCAATTAACAGCATAAGGCAGACGGCAGACAGTGGACAGCGGACATGAGACAAGTTGCGTATGAAATGAAATTAACACAAACTCGTCGCTGGTCAAACGCCAATTGCCGCCGTTGCCATCGCATTGTTTCACATGACCCTTTCGCTCGCTCTCTCGCTTGTTTGCCATGTTTGCATTTTTTGCTACACTTGCACCTTGCTGCCACCCCTAAGCAACAACAACAACAATAGCAGCAGCAGAAAAAAATTAAACGCGACTTGCAACAACTGTTGAGTTGAACAAACTCATTACGCGTTGTTGCACGCTGCACTTATTTCTGTTTTTTTTTTTATCCCTCTATCTGTCTCGCTCTCACTCTTTCCCCCCTTTTTTTTTCTTGTCTGCGACAATTTCTATTGCAATTTTTGTCATTAAGGTCAAACTTGGCCGTCTTCTGCTTACCTTTATGTAGTGTATTTTCTATATTTTTCATAAATATTTCTATATTTATTTTTATTTTTTTTTTTTTTTTTTGGTATCGCCTGTCTATCCAAAATGCGTCGAAAGGGGGGCGCGCCTTTAATCCAATTGCTGCTTCAGTTAGTTCGAGTATTTTTGTTGTTGTTGTTGAAGTTGTTCACTTTGTGTTTGTTGCTGCTTGAAAATTTTGAACTTTGTTTTAATGCTCATAAAATTCATTTTGAGCACAGAGCGAAATATATGTTGTCGCTTTTTCTTTTCTTTCGCACTCGACACACACACTTTGCGTATTTTATTTAATTTTTCTATTTCGAATTTTTGTATGTTGTTTATCGTTCCGTTAGCCGTTAACTGAATTCGAGTCTCACGCAATTCAATTAAATCTTTCTTATTTTTTACTTCTTTTTACGATGCTTTCGCATTCGCGTCTCGTACGCAACTGAAGCAGCTCCAAGCAAGTTCGTTCTTTAAATAGCTGGCCGCGCAACCTCTCACATACGACTTGTGTACTTGGGGGTGGGTTACCATCGAACAAGCAGGTGAGCACAGAGAGCGAGTGGCGCAACACGTCGAACCAAGCCGGTTGCAACCGCTGCATTTGCTTGCATTCGCTCAAAACTAACTGCAAAAGGTTTTTTCTTCTATACATACATATATTTGAATTTGACAGTATTCTTATACTTGTCCACAGATGTCTTTTGTGAGAGGAGGGTAGACTGAGAGAGCGATCGGTTCGAACTCGCTTCGAACATGTTGCGTGTTGTGTTTTCGTTTTTCTGTCCACGCGAGCATGAGCGTATAAGAGAAAACATTCTTGCCTTCTGCAACATGCATGTCCAGCAAATCCGGTCTTTTAAACTTGAATTTCATGTGTAATACAACAAACGTCCGTCTTAGTCGCATTCCATTGATACCATTCATCCAATGCAAACGTAAACCAAATGCAGCATTTACCTGTGCAATTCCGTTGAGCTGTTGTTGCTGACTGGGTTCGATTGATTATGCGTAATGTGCGCTTAGTTAATCGACTGGCAATGTGTTGAGCAACGCATAACGGTATGATTCATAGCTGTTTTTTTTTTTTTTTTTTTTGCCACTGACAATGACTTGATCAGCCAGCCAGCTGCAAAGCTCGCTATGTGGTGAAATCTTATGAGTTGCTCAATGTTCTAGGGAAGCGCGTTGCCAACAAATGACCTTCAGCTAAAACAAATTGAGAATTTCTTTGTTTCAAGGAATGGGAATATGAATGAAGTATTGAACGAGGGTTGGCTGAAAGAAAGATGAAAATGTAAAAAAGAATATATTTGTCATTTATTATCACATTAAGGTCTTACTTATGCTAAAAATTAAATTCGGTATAAGATTTGGTCTCTCTACATATGTATATTATCAAATGCTTTGCTTTCTCAATTCACTACAAAAACAGCTCGTTTTCTCTCTATCGCCCATCTCAAAGCGATCAAATCGAGAAGGTATTTAATTTCACACCTTCGGTAAAGAGAAAGGTTTACTTAGATAGATACGAATCGGTAGCAAAAATAAATATTTATACAAATTATTAGAGGTAGAGGATGCCTTGGGACTTTGATCCGGAGGCAGTTTAAGCCTTCGCCGGAAAAGGTCACAAAATGTTGCACAAAAGGAGTATCAGAGTAGCTGAGTAGATGACTAGCTGCGTAGCTCAAGGCAGCTACGTTGCAGGATCAGAGGAACGTGCGGTACGTGTTTTGCATGATAAGCCGGGAATTTACACAGATGCTCAACAGATAAGACAACACACACACACACACCCACACACTCGGTTCTGCTTCTGCACTGCATGAAAAGTGAAAACGCGTTTTCCAAAACATTCACCAAGTGAACCAAGTTTTTCACACACCAAATCACCCGCAACTCTTCTCGACTGAGATTTATGATGACTTTTTAACATGTGCAACAGGTAAGCCCGCACACACATGCAGAGCTAGTGTAAAGTGTGTGTGTGTATGAGAGAGAGAGACAGAGACAGAGAGAGAGAGAGCAAGTGCAAAAGAGATTGACCATGACCATGACCAGGCACGTCATCGTAAATCCTTTTTTCCCACGTTCTCTCAAAAATCTGGGAGGCACGTCCCAGTCACCTTTTGGCCTCCACACTTCAGAGGCAGAAGCAGAGGCGAGTCGCAAGTCGCAGTCGCAGTCAGAGGCACATTTACAGGTACTCATAATTGCCGCCTCGGTGTGGGCGTGTAGGCGTGGCATGGCGAGCTGCCCTCGGGGAATTCCTTGTCGCATCGTTTTTTCCCACTGCCGCAGCATCAGAAGCAGCAACATGTGCGTGCCACATGTGCGATTCAGGAATTTCCGCACAGGAAGATTGCTGCAGGTCCTGCGTTGTGCGATGTCCTTGCTCCTTCCGTTGCATTGCGGATTTTCATTTGAATTGCTCAACGCGTTTTCGCGACTTCGACTTTTGTGTTGCACTTGTCCGAAAGTTCCCACAAACTATGTGCGAGACTATCTCTGTGCAAGTGTGTGAGTGTGTTTTTCCCGCATTAGAAGTCATGTGTCCTGCATAAGGATAACTAGTCCATAGCGCTGCCATGCAGAGGCGCGTCTTTCCAGCGAGTTCCCAGAATGTGACGCAGATGCAGGCGACCAGCCAGCATTAATAATTCATTTGGTGGAACATGACGTGGCCTATACCCATGGTAAAAATATTTTTGATAGGCGAATGCAAAGGAATGGGAAGCTTTAACGGGAAAGCATGATCAAATAACTGCAGAGACAGAGAGAATTATAATCTGTATCAATATATCTATATTTGTCATGAAGTTGACTTAACTTCCTATTTCAGCAGGAAAGATAGTCCTTGTAGCTGGGTAAAAAATCATATATATATCTCCCTTTCGTTTCTTGATCATACCTTTTAGTCATATTCTCTATGCTGTACCATAAGTCGCACTTCGTTTCATTACATCCTTTGCCCACTACTCCTTCAGCTGTCTACATATCCTTGTTGATCTTGAAATGTTTATACAGCGAAGATATTTTCCATGCGAAGCGGAAAGCCAATTGATTTCTTTCATTTGAGCTGTGTTTATTCAAGTTATATGTCCGGTTCGCAGCCAATTTCAAATTTGCCTTTCGATTTGCTTTCATTTGTGATCCTTGCTCCCATTTATACTTTGCTGCTGACTTGCCAAAGTCCTACAAAAGACGTTTGCTCTTTGCTTAAGGCTGGCGTTGAATGTCCTGGGAAGGCTTGGCATACAAATGTCCGGTTTAGCTGACTGACCCTGCATGTGAATGTCCTGTGTATCCGGGTGTCCAGTTGGGCTCGTTTTGGGATTAGGCTGCGCTCAATAATTCCAACAATTACTACTTGAATGCAATGTTTATGTTCAATTATGAATGGATACCGAGGCAGACCAGCAGTCGTCAGGACTCGGACTCGGACTCGGACTCGGACTCGTTGCAGTTCGTTGATTGACATTTTTATTATGCATATTCAACTCGATTTGCTTGCCTTCTTGCCATCTTCTCTCGCAGACCTTCGCATTGACAATAACAATAAATTTCCAATTTGTCTTTGGCTTTGCCCATAATGTCCTTTACAAAGGACCTAAATCCAATAGATAAATTTAAGCACTCTTCGTCAGCAGCAGCACACGATGAGAATCCTGAATGAAATAGTTGTGTTGCGGACAGTCTCATTACTTGGCCATTATGCTGCCTCTTCTTCTTCTTCACCATCATCATCTCGTTCCCACATATACGTCTATATCTCTGTCTATAGTCTACAATCTCAATCAATTTTTTCAATTCCATTTACAATTGGCCATCGCGCGTTCTGGCTTCTGCAGCTGGCAAATGACAAATTTGCATTCTTTCGTTTTATTTTACTTTTTTTTTTTTTTTTTAGTATTTCCACCCAGTTCCCACCGATGAAAATGCTTTCAAATGTAAATTTACTTTGCTGCAGTTTTGTGCATCGAATTAGTTTCAACTGCTTTCAATTTTGTTGGCTGCCTCAGCACATTTTCCCTTGTCCATTTCTTTATTTTTGACATTTTCTATATATATTTGAAACAAAGTTTGGCCAGAAATTTACTTGTAATTAAGAAATTACTTCAGCTTGAATGCGAATCGGTCCAGCAGCTCGTTCATGTGCAAGCGCATGAGAGTTTTGTTGAGCAAAATAAGTCAAGCAATGTAAATAAAGATTAAGAGCTTGGCAAAGTGCCTGAATTACTTTTGGAGTGAATTGTGAAATGTTTATGCATATGTACATACATATGTATGTATATGAACTGTCTTGACTGGACAAGTCAAATACTTCAAGGAATAAGTTAAGCTTTGGCAAAATAATAGCAGAAAGGAGTAGGAGTACCTCAGTAGGGAGTGCTCGCATAGAACGTACTCTGATCTTCTATTATAATCAATCTTTGCTTCTTTTATAGCATATAGCCAAGAAGTATACATGACTCTATATACGCGTTCCTCTAGGCAAGGACCGAGAGAAGACAGAACGTTTCTTAATTCCCCTTAAGTCCTGCTCCTGTGTAGCTGGCAAATAAAATATAATTTCCCAAATACCACATGGATTAAGTTGAACATATGAAACCTCTTCATGTGTTGGTCCCTCGCCTCATGGACTCGTCCCACCCGCAGCTCTATAAAATTGATTGAAACAACTTTAGTTGGCTTTGTTAGTTGCCCCTTGGCCCGTGCTCCACTTGCAGCGACAATGTTGTTGGCAGCCACAAAAAACATATTAAAAACGCGGTCGCTTGGGCAACCAAGTTATGATGAGTAGCACAGTTGACCCTGCTGTTGGGCAAGGGGAGAGTAAAGAGTGAGGAGAGTATCGCTGCTGTTAGCCAGAAGATGCTGAAGGGCGTGCCCGGGGGGCAGGGCAATGCTATAGCGCTTCGGCACTCGTTGCGCTAATCAGTTAAGGGGCACTTGTCCACTTTGGGATGCTTTGGTTTTAATTACGCGGCGAAAAGTTGGAATCGTGCTCTGCGCTGCTCTGCTCTGCTCTGCTCTGCTCTTTGGTCAGCAAGCACTCAAAGTGGACCGCAGTTGGGCAAGGTTCGTCCGACTCCACCTCCATCAGCAGCATCACTTGGTTGGTTAAAGTGCTGCCAACACATTAAAACTGCAATTCATGCGCTGCTACGGCCACACATGGCTGCAGCTGGAGGGGATTAGGGAGCTGTGGAAGACATGAAGCACAGCAGGAGTTGGCGCACTAATGAACATTTTATTACAAAAGTTCGGTTTCAACTGTGTGGAGGAGAGTTTTGAAAACTTTTGGTTCATTCTCATTCCCCCTCTCTCTCTCTCTCTCTCTTTTCACACACACTCTCTCTCTCTCTTTCTCTCTCTGTCTTTGGCATTTCATTGCATTTCAGCTTTGACTGCACTTGCTATAAACGGAAGCTGTCTGGGCCAATTTGAAATATTGTTATGCCAAGTGAGCGTCCATAACTCAAACTGCCCACCCTCCCCAAAAAAAGAAAGTCTTACGTACTCCTTAAGCCAAATCCGTGACTGGCTGCACTTGTGTGACTTCCTCTTGGGCTGACCCCCAGACCTTGGTTGGCTAAATATCGCCTATATTATCTACCCCTTCAGCTTCAGCTTTTGTGGAGTAGACAACTGCCAGACGTTGACACTTGAAATCCAATACGTGCTCACTGGGCCCTGGACAACTGTGTTCCCATTTCCGAGGAGTCCCTTAGTTCATTCATTCAGTCAGCTTTGTAATTTACTTTTAATTTGTGCTTACGGCGTGATCCTCGCGACACGCTGACCACGCAAATGGATATCCTGTCTGCTCCTTGTTACCCACACACAGAGTCTACCCCTTTGACCCTGCCCTGACCCACCCTCATTTCGCTTAGTTCGTTAATGAACTGCTGCTTGACTTGCTGTTCGCAGCTATCAAATAATTTTAATTACGGATTTGCGCAAACATTGAAAATTATTCTAAACGAAATTCAAATAGTTTTTCCATATGAAAACCCTCAGCGAAGTTGTTAGTAATCGTATCCCC
This sequence comes from Drosophila stalkeri, assembly GCA_035047405.1. Lineage (NCBI taxonomy): Eukaryota > Metazoa > Arthropoda > Insecta > Diptera > Drosophilidae > Drosophila > Drosophila stalkeri. The sequence continues at coordinate 20,694,322 of JAWNPR010000041.1, read as the reverse complement.
TTTCAGCAGGGCAACTCTTGTTAGCGAATGGGGATAAAAGGGTTTTACGTCTCTCATTACGAATAATTTAATTGGTTTTCATAGCACTTTTTCTGCTTTACGCTTTAACTGAAAATATTTTTATCCTCTTTTTATTCATTTTTTATAATCTATTTATTTTTGTAGAGTTTTTAATATTTTTAATTGATGTTTTTGAATGAGTCTGTTAAAGCGAAAAAGGAAAGCAATAAAGTGCAAAATATGAATAACTATTTTTGTGGGCGACAAGAATTCTATGGTGTATGGAGAGAAGTTAAAAATTATTATACAATAGTTTTTTGTCTAAGAAACTAAATGAAATCAACGAAAATGAAAAAAATAATGCTATAGCTCACATATTTATGGAATAAATGAAAGCATATAAAAACTATGAAGTAAAATTTTAAAAATTAAAAATGAATGCAAGATTTTAATTGAAATGACAGTTAAACTTTTCAATCATTGGTTGCTCGTTAATGAAGTTTGTAGTTTATATATATATTGTCTACAGTTTATGTAGTTTATCTGGAGCTACAGTATCTAGAATTAACTAACTTGAGCTATGGTAAAGAACATTCTGTTGGAAACTAATTTGATGGAGTTATAAATTCTTTTACCAGTTGCATTGCAGTCCACAGCCTGGGCATCGTCTCTTAACAGTTGTCAACTCTTTTCAGCATCGGAATCCAGTTTCCCATTCCCACTTTCATCGTTTTTTTTCCTTTGCCAGCTCAGTACAGTTCCTTAAGTACCTTTTCACATTTTACGTAAGACATCTTCTCATTACACGTTTATCCCTTTGAAAGTATATTTTCACTTTTCATGCGATAAAATCCTTTAACGAATGCGATTCAGCTGCCTTGCAAGGATTTCGCTCTGCGCGCTCTCCTCGGCGACCGTCACATTAATTAACAAACATATTTTTTTATGGGCCACCTCGTTGCGTTACCTGCCATAAATATCACATATGCACCTGTTGTTGGGCTGTTGGTCTGTTGGTGTAAAACCCCAGCTACCAGTTACAAGATTATCGAGGCACAAACTGGACTCAACATCTTCCTCTCCCTCACTCTCTCTCTCTCTCTCTCTCTCGCTTCCTCTTTGTCTCTCGGCGGCTGCCAATGATGGATTATGCTGTCAATCTTTGGTAAATTGCTCGGCTTAAAGCCGAGAGCCGTGAGCGAGAGCCTGGCGCATGCTGCTTGCCCCATGCCCCAGTGTGGCACGTGCTTGCGGCAGCGACCCACTCGACGGGCTGCAGCTCCCCCGTTCTTATCCACTCAGCTTGGAGAGCTTGAGTGAAGCCTCGACAAGTCGTCACTTGAAGCTCCAACGTTGTTGTCGGCATTCATTACAAGAAGCAGGCGGCTAATTGAAAGCTGCATTCAACAAAAATTGACGGCGGTAAAACGTGAAAAACGTGCAGCGAACCGAAAGCAGGTGAGAGAGAGAGGGAGACAGAGAGAGAGAGAGAGAGATAGATGAGAAGGGGCGGACAGGTGGAGCTTGGCAGGCAGGTGTGGAGGCTGGCAGCTGGGCCGCGGGCAAAAGTTATGTAAAAGGGGGAGTCGGATCCCCAAAAAAAAATATAAATGCCGAGGCAGCTGTCGATTATTGACACTGCGGTTGAGTTGAATTATACTGCGGGCAGGAGCAGGAGCAGGAGCAGGAGCAGCAGGAGCCGGAGCCGGAGCAGAGCCAGGTGGAGGCACGATAAACTGTGCCGCCAGATGCTGCAGACGTCGATGGGCAATTACAACACGCGAACCCCCTCCGACAACAGGTTGCAAGCTCCGAAAAAAAGCAGGAGAACCAAAGCATGGTCGATTCCTTTTCGTTGCAAACCTTTTTTGTTTTTTTGGGGTTTTTGCACTTATGTTTCTCTGAATAACTTCTTCTTCTTCCTTTTCTCCACATTTCTTTTGGTTGTTGTTATTGTTGTGGTTTATAATGAACCCAAATCGGCGCGAGGCTCGAGCGCATCGAACAGTTTCAGCTAAAGTAGCGCCGACTTGCTCCGCCTCTCCCCACCCCGGACAGGCCTCAGCGGCTCCCTATCGGGCCGACGGGCAGCGCGATAATTGCCGGTAAAACGCCTCGCTTGGCCTTTTAAATGCTGCCTCTCATTTTTTATTTTTTGGTTTTTGTTTTTATGAAATTGTATCAACATTATGAGAGCAGTGAAAAGGCGGCATATTAGCTTTGCCAAGCGGTTTGTGACGTGAAGAGAGGAAGAGCTAGAAGATGGAGTTACCAAAGTATATGAATATGATTTAATATAGATTAGATATGATTGGAACTAAGGTACTGCAAACTCTTTAGATCCTTTCCTATGTAGCATTCATGTAGATCTTATCCCATAAGTCATAATTTTCCGTTAAGTCTCGCATGATCTATAGGCTTAGTGTATGGCTAGTTCGTCTAATTTAAGCCCGACTGTTGCTATTCTTGAATTGTGTTCACTTTACTTAGTTTTTTTTACTAAACCATCGACCCATCGACGTTCCGGCTGCCCTTTTTAATTTTTTATTCTGTTGTTTTTGCTGCAATGAGGCACAAATTGCAGCTGGCGCACGGAAGCGACAGACACGAATCCAGAGTTTAGGCACTGGGTAAACCTGGTAAACCGGGTCGGGTAAAGCACGCGCCGCTCGCGACGATCCCGACGCTGGGTCCAAGCCATTGACCGAGTCGATCTGCTGCTGTGGACAGGCACAGGCACAGAGAGTGTGTGTGTGTGTGTGTGCGATAGTAAGTGAGAGGGAGAAAGTGTGAGTGAGTGAGAGCAACTCAATCAGGCGGCTGCAGCAATTGTTGCACCTGCCTGCAATTGCAGCATAGCAGGGGCGTAGTTGAAGCAGTGGGGGGATGGAGGAAAGGGGGTAATTAGTAACAGACCGCTGCGTCAATCGCGTGCTGATAATTTCCACAAGAGCGCTAATATGAATTTATTTGGCTCTTGGCTAAAGCGATGCAGCAAACATATTGAAGGGTAGCCCACCCTAACGCCTTGCCCTCTCCCTCTCCTTTTGCCGCTACCCCTCTTGCTCTCTCGCTCGCTGTCCCAACTCAATTTTGCGTAATAATTCGACAATCGCTTTAAATGCATTTGCCCATTTATCCGTTTTCCCATTTACCCAAAGACCCGACCCCGGCCAACACACGCTGTGCCATTGTCAGTGGAAAATGCGGCTCAGGTTTAGGTTTTGGTTCAGGTTCAGGTTCAGGCTCGGGCTCAGGCTCCGCCAATTCATCGGCTCACGCGCTGCGATTTGTCATGGCCTGACCGTGACACACATTCCCAAACCCAAACTCGGGAATGCTGACTGGGAACGAGTCACGTTTATGGTTGAACAACGAGAGACAAATAAAAAAAAAAAATGGAAATTAATTCGCATTAAATTTGGGTCTCTCTATCTCTTTGCTGGCATTTGTGGCATTAGCTCTCTTGCCAAAGGACACGTTCATGCATAATATCTCTGCCACATGTGTTTGTGTGTGTTCTCTCCCCTCTCTCTCACACACACACACACACACACGCACACTGTGTGTGTGTGCGAACATGTCATCAACAAATGGAAATTGGCCCGGTTACTTAAAAATTCACATTCATTGAATATCCTGCGGTGCAGCCATTGCGATGACAAACACAAATATATTTGGATTTTGATTGTGAGAATAATGAACGGAACTAAATGAAAATTCAGTTACGCTTTCCATATGAAAGACTTGGTAAACAGACAAGCTGTAGGCAGTTGATTTTCAGTAAAACTCTTGAAATAAACACTCTTTGGCATGAATACTCTGACGAAAGTAATATTCGTATTGCAGAAAAGAGTTTAAGTTTTGCTGCTGCTATTGCTCTATACTCTGTACTCTTTTTTGACTGTTACTCTCTCTCTCTCTCTCTCTCTCTCTCTCTCTCTCTCTCTCTCTCTCTCTCTCTCTCTAGTTGTCTTCTAATAACTAAGTTTCTTTTGCACTCTCTATCTCTTTATGTTTATCCCCCTCTCTGTCTCTCGTTCTCTTCTAATAACTAAGTTTCTTTTGCATTCTCTCTCTCTCTTTATTTGTATCCCGATCTCTCTCTCTCTCTCGCTTTCACACTTTCCCTCACTTTATCATTCTTTCTTTCTGTCTCTCTGTCTGCCTCTCCTCCCGTCCTACTTGATCTATTTATGTATAATTCTTTCAGTCTTTATCTCATTTAGCATGTATAAAAAATTTATGATAATTAATCACATATATCTACAAAATACCTTTCATTTGAGTGAGCGTCAAAGCCTATTAAACATATGCTAATATTCGATTAGTCACTTAATGAAAGACTTCACTAATGAGTCAGCCTCAATTTTGAAGAATATATATTATGATTGGATTCTGCGCAGTAGTTCCTGGAAATCGTGTGTTCGGCACGCTCCACGATCAGGGCCATATGCTAGGCCCTACTGAGAGAGGCAGAGGGATATTGCGAGAGGTCAAGCGAGTGTCCAGGACCTCAATCAAGGCAACATTTCGAATCCCTCGCACAGAGGGACAACAGCAGCAGCCACAGAAGGAGAAGGAGAAGAAGAAGAAGAAGCAGCAGCAGCAGCAGCAACTGCCGTCAAAACAGCGTCAAAACTAATTTTCATTTTCGTTAAGAAAACAAAAATTGTTTGGTTGCACGCTGAGGAGAGTTGGCATCTGTTGAAAATTCTAGCAGCAAATTATTGAATAGGAAAACACTTTTCATTTCGGGAAAAGTGAAAATGCGGCACGGTGCGTGGAGGCAAGTCAGCCAACTGTTGTGGCCAAGGCGATGCAAATCTGACAGCATCATCATTAGAGGAAAGTAAGTGCGTCGTCCTGCTACCGACTGTCTGGCTGACTGACAACTGACAGCGTAAAGGACTCTGCCTCGACTCGGGGACTGCTATTTGGCGGGCATCTTTCATAACAAATTGTGATAAGCACGCTCCTTGGGGCGTCATCCGCTCTGCCTCACTTTCGCTCCCTTGCCGAATGCCACGCGACGTTGCTTGCAACAGCTGCTCGCCTTGCCACAAGTCCACTCTATTCCAGCAGCAGCAGGAGCAGCTTTGATCCTGGCCATATGCTGCCTCACTCTCTCCGTCCGTCTGTCTGTGGCGCAACATGTGATGGGTGACAGGTCAGAATCTTGGCCTTTTGTGTCAACATTTTGCAATAAATATGAATTTTTATTAAAGGAAGCAGAGAAAAGAATTTAGATTAGGTGCAGGATAAGCGCATGGAAGGCAGCATAAGGATCTACTCTTGCTAGCAATAGAAGCAGGAGCAGCACATTGACAATGTTTTTAAGAAGACAGCAGAGAAACAAAAATTTTCAATAACACTCGCAAAGAGAGAGGGAGTGAGGGACAGAGAGAAAGGGCTATAAATTCGTATAAAAATCATTTTCTTGTTCACAAACTTAAGCGAGTGTATTGAAGGTAGAGACTGAAACGTACGTTCATAAATAAAACAATACCTTCTAGAGTACTAAAGAGCAGTTAAAGATCTCTAAAGTTTAATTTAACCAATTCTAGAGCGAGTATTATGCAGTCGTTGCAACATTCTAACTTATTCCTAAAATTCCTAAATTTTGTATATCAAACTCACAAAGAGCTTACAAAATTGCAATAAGAAAACTTTATTGTTGAAAGAAAAACTTCAGATTGCTACATAATTAATTTAAAAAACCTATTTCAAATTCAGGCCATTTGCACAGTTGCCAATAGAGGTAAATACCTCAAAACAAGTTGGTTTCCATTGTTAACTTTTCTATGCGCCATCAATTGTTGCATATTTGTGGTTTGCTTTTCAATCAATTTTCATTTACGACTCGTCGATTATTATTAGAGAGAGAGAGGGACGAAGCGAGAGAGAGAGAGTGGAATGCTAGGTGGGCATGGCTGGAGTTCGCCCATTTAATTGGCATTTAATTTCGCATAGCCAATGGGCAGCAGATTATGGAAATGCGAATCCTGATTGCCAAATAGGCGAAAGCCGAAAATTTAATTGTCGGCTTTGACCGAGCGGGCTGTTCATTCAAAATTAATTCAATTAGGCAGGATAATGAGGAATGTGCCAATGCTGCAAACTGCATTCGATTTGAAGCTGTGAATGAGTCAGGTCCTTTAATATTTATCCTTTAAACGAAACTCTGACAGAAGTTCATTAATGCAGCTCGCTCTCTTCATATATTTGCCGATATTTAATGAGCTGCTGCCAGACAAATGGACAGCCAAACTCTTGACGTTGATATGAATATATACTGACATATATCTACATTCATATGTTGTATATGTATATATTTATGTCCTGGCTGGATTTATCTGGCCCTGTAGGTAAACAGTGTACGACGTGCAAACACTTCTGCATTGCAGTGCAACGCAATGCATAAATCTGCAATTACATCGTTTTCCATTTAATCTTAATTTCCACTCTGATTGCCAACTGTCATGTACTTGACCATGTCCTGGCTGTGTGTCCTGCCTGCGTGTCCTGCCTGCGTGCATTAAATGCGCTTAATGAGCATCTTTGATTATTAAAATTGCGCTTGCTTTATGGCCCAATAATGCATGCTTAATGGACTCTTTAACAATTCATAGACTTCGCACACAATCGCTCTCCCTCTCTTTTGTTTGTCTCTCTCTGCTCTCTGCTCTTTCTCTTTCACACACACTCTTAAGTTGATGCCTGCATGTTTGGCAACGCCTTTTCGCATCTGGCTAAATAAACTTATTTAGTTGGTTAACTTAAGCAAACATTGGAGGCCGTCCCCGTCAAGTACACCTACCAAACCAGCTCTATAGCTGGGCGTGGCCGCCCTCACCTCCGCCCCAAACTCATTAGGGGAACACCTACCGAAGGACCTGCCAGGTGGGGCAACTACTAAATGGCCACGCGAATGGCGACTAATTAATGCCGAAAGAAAAACCGCGAGACAAACAAATGAATGAAATGAAATGAATACAGATGGCAAGGCAAACAAACCGAATAGCAGATGCACTTTAAAATCCATATAGGAAGAGAGAAGGGAAGTTGATCAGAAAATTGGAGTATTCTTCAGCCATATAAGGAATAGCTCGAATATGAGATTATACTAAATCTAGGCCTCGATGTCTGTTGAGTCTGAATCTCTTATAGCATTATGCACATGGAACTTACTTAAGAATTCATAGACATTTTTAATGGATAAACTTGATATACATATCTATTAGATAGTTAGTATATGCTCTCATCTTTTATATGTTGTCAAGTCTGAACAAAATTCAGCTATACCCTCACGTAAGCAAAGGCATAATGATGCAAGAGATTGCGAGTGAGCAGAAACAAAAGCAGATGGACTTTGCAGTTGAAGTCGGTCTTAAGCTGATGCTGATGGTGCTGCTGGGACTGAGGCTGCGGCTGCGGCTGTGGCTGTGGCTGTTCCCTATAGGTGTTGAGATGAGCTGGACACAGAGGCGGGCAGAGGATCTGTGGCTGTGGCTATGGCAAGGCAGCCAGACGAGCCGCCAGAAAAACTAAAGCTGAGCAACTTTTAATTAATAAACGATGACTGCAAACCGCAAAAGACAGCAGCAGCGGGAGCAGGAGTAGGAGCAGGAGCAGGAGCAGCAGTAGACAGGCAGAGACGAGGAGAACTAGGGGTACTCATGCTGGAGAGTTAAGATTTTGAGGCGTTGTTCTGTGGCTTTTGGCTAATCGCTGGGATTATTAATTAGGCATTGGCAGTGCGCGAGTTTGGAATGATAATTGCGGCTGTCGTTGAATGTGCGGGGAGTTGTTCGTTTTGCTTTCAAATGATTTGATTAGCCAATCAATAATGGGCGCTGTGTCTGCCTGTTGCCCCCTCCTGCTGTCTTCTGCTCGGACTTCCTCCTCCAGTTTCCTTGCTTCTGCTGCTGCTGGAGCACTGTCCAAACAGGCGGCGGTGAAATGATTTTGTTGTCTCGCCGCGGGCCACAAAGGTGCCAACAACAACAACAACATCAGCAGCAGCAGCAACAATTGAGAGCAAGGCGCATTATGGATTTGCTGTGTTATATTCTCCTCCTCTGTTTTTTTTTTTTTGTTTTCCTGGAGCTCGCGTCTGCGGCTGCTCCTGTGGTGGCTGGCAAAAAACACATAACATTTATTTATGCTTTTTTGTTTTTGTTTTTTTGTCTTCAGGATCCTCGCAACCAGATCCAGATCACTTATTATTAATTTTAGTGGTTAAGAAAATGGGAGCGAGTCGTCCATAGGATCGGGCACAGCCGCAGGCAAATGACGCAGATGAGGCATGCAGATGGGCAAAAGGTTGTTGGGCAATCGCCCAGGTACCGATCCACACACACACACACACACACACACACAGACACACTCGCTTACACACACACATACGCACACACACCCGCTCTCTTCTGTTTTGGGGCAATTTTAATTAGTTTTGCTTTGAGCCCGCTGCGACGTCTTCTTCTGCCTGGTGTCCAGCTTCTGCTCTGCTTCTGCTGCTGCTCGAGAGTCAATTTGTGCAGCATATGCGCTACTTGGAATGCGCCTTCTCTGAGAGATTGGCGAAGCTGTGAAGAGTTGGATGAGGTAGGAGGTAGGAGAGGGAGGTATGCTGCAATTCGCATTCGCGCACAACTCACTCATTTTCCATTCAGTTTTGGGCAACGCCCCCTTTTGGGTACGCTTCGTCCAGTTGTTCATTTTCGGCTTGGGGCCCTTTTAATAGTCCACCAGCCATTCGGCCCATACTACATATGTATGTATATATGTGCATATACGCTATATACGCAAATCGATTAAAATTGTGGAGCCGCTGCTAGCCGGCCAGTCAGCCAGCCAGTCAGTCGGCCAGCCAGCCAGCCAAGCACGGGACACATATTTAAATGCCAAGTGAAAAACTATAGCCAATTACTTTAAATTAGTGTAATTCCCATGGATCTCGCTCTCGGTCTCTCACTCACTCGTTCTCTATGTTATCTGGCTGTCTCGCTATGTTTTGTATTGTTCGAATGTCTGGCAACGTTTATCATTTTAGAATACAATCGAACCGCAGCTTAACTCATATGAGGATGCTATTCGGCAGGATGGATAGGAATGCCAGTTTAAGGGGGGAGGGGTCTTTGACTGGCCCTGGGATGGAACTTGTTGCCCGCGGGTGTAATTTTAATTTGTGCCCAGTTGTGGACGATGGACGAAACGAGGACTATCGGCTCAGCTGTTTAGAGACGCGTAATTGGCGCTGCGGCATGCGCCTAAGCTGCACCACAAAAAATACCAAAGCGGAATACACACATACATACAAATATCTATAGTATGCCCCACGCCATGCTGCATGCCATGTCACAGTGTTTGCCACACGTTGCCAACCCTTTCAAATTGCCAGTATTTAATAACTTTTTGCTAAAAAATACCCTGTAAGCCAAATATGTAGGTTGTTTAGGTGAACTTCGTATGATTTAAAATGCATTTTCAATTTTTGTCAATTTACATTTAATTATCTAACCGAGATTTCAAAAAGGTGCTAAAAAATCCTCAAGTCGCCATAATAATTAAGCATGGCTGCCCAACTGCTGAAAAGTGGGATGAAGAAAAAAGCTGTCATTCAGTATTTAATGATGAGTGCAAAATTAGTAGTCAACCATATTTAATATTCTACAATCGAAAATATTTATTAAGATATATTTTTATTTTCAATTTTTTTTATTTTGGTAATTATTATCTTATATCTTACAATATTAATTTACAGCTTATTAGGCAAATTCTAATTCAGTTGGGCTAATAAACTTTACACTGTGTAAAAATTTGCTGTAAATGGAAGGTTAGTACAGGGTATTTTGCTATTGTGGTTGTCATACATGCGTTACATTTGCACATTACTAACTGGTTCAATTCCTTGGAGGTTCTTTCACTTTTCGGGCAACGCCGCACTGTGGGAAAATATGTAGAAGCTGGCAATCAATGTCCAAAACAACGCCGCCGGCCATGACAATCCGGCTCAATTTATGAGCCATGGCCAGTTGTTGTTGCCTGCTGCTCGACGGCTGCCTGTTGCCTGCTGTTTGTCCGCTGTAGTTGCAGTTGCAGTTGCAGTTGCATTTGGCGCTGTTATTTTTCATGGCATAGATCTGTGGCAATAATTGATTTCAATTTATAGAGCTCAGGTGGGCTGGTGCTGCCCGCCGGGTGAAACCGTCAAATAAAATTAGGATTTTATGTAGCTAACAAGCGCGCTTAACAAATTGTTGTAGCTAATCCTGGAAGCAGTGCCAAACCTAAAAGAGAACTCTAATAAAGAATAAACCAACTAGGCCTTAGCCAAGCGTAGCCAAATTTAAACAAGAAACTAGCTAACGGCTAAGCTTTGACACTTAAAGCTCACGGCTGAGGCCAAACAACTGCGCCGTTGACCCTTTTGGCTAACCAAATTATGCGGCACTTTTTTTTATTTTTGGGTAGTTGTTAATATTCCTAATGCTGGGAAAGCTCACACAGGCCAAGTGCCAAGCCAGCCACGCTAACATGGCTGGCCAAGTAGTAAAAGCGCTCTCTTAGCCATGTCATATTTTGGTTGGGAACTCTGGCACCCCAAAAGCAATTAAAACGCGTTTTCGCAATTAAATGACTTTGCTATTTTTTTATGTCTTTTGCCTTTTTTTTGTATACTCTGTAAATAATGTGGGAGAAGAGTATATTGATTTGTGTTAGTTGTAGAAATTTATATGTATATATATATTGGAGAGTCTCTGTTTCTATCTTTATGTCTATCTCTGTCCACATATTCATATCTATCTCTATTTTCTCTCCCTGTGTTGATCGCCTAGAGTATCTCTTAGTCTTGCTCAGCCCTTGCCATGTTCTTAGTTGTTTTATGTTAGTTTTGTAGTTCAACAAAAGTTGCTGTCAAAAAAAAAGAACAAAATTTGAATCCAAAAAACACGCTCGCGGGGCAGAGGCAGAGGCCGAGAGCCGAGAGCCGAGAGTCGACTTCTGGTAATTAGACTTCTTGGTGTGCTCGAGTTGCTGCCATAAACGGAGGAGTAGAGGAGTAGGGGCAGAAGAGGGTCGCCACAGTCTTTGGGAAAATGTTTCCAATTAAGAAGAGCTGGGCTAAAATAAATACGAAATTGTAATAACTTTATATATACATGTATATATATTTAGTTTGTTTTCATTGCGCAGTGCGGGTGGTAAGAGATGCGTGGCTGCTTTCTGGAGCAGAGCAGAGCAGAATGAAGTGTGGCTGGAGGTGGAGCTGGAGCTTACGCTGAAGCTAAAGCTGGGTGTTACGGCCTTTTGTCACATGGCTCTGACATCGTTCCAGCCAAGTGATGATGACTCTGCACTTTGCTGGAGCTCATCTTTCGTCATTATCATTTCTAGAACGCGCATTGCAGACATTAACATTAACTTTAACTCGAAGCTAAGTTCAGTTGTTGCTGTTGCTGCTGCTGCTGCTGTTGCTGTTGATGCAACTGCGAAGCGTAACGAACACGCTTATAACAACACGAGAGCAACAACAATTGCTAAAAACAACATCCAACATACACAAAGCATAATCATCATTAGCGAAGCCCCCGCCCTGCCCACCGAAAAGAAAAAAAAAAAACTCATATGTGGCATATATTGATAAAGAGAGAACTTGCCTTGAGCACCGACTTCAGCTTCAACCTCAACTCCAGCTCCGGAACGAGTTGGTATATAATCAAATGGCGCACTCGCTTGTTACTGGGACGCCTCGGGAGCGGCAGCCTCCTGCTCGTCATGGTCACAGCTCGGCGCATGCCCAACTGCCACTCGCAACACTTGCAACACTTGCCACACACCTGCCAAACCCACACACACACACACAATCGCACTCTCGCCGTGCGTTGCACCTAATTAGCTCAGTCTTAAACAATTCTATCAATGCCTAAGCATACGCTGCAATTGCATAAAACACCTATTAAAGAAGCTGCACGCTTGACTACCCAGGAATTGCCTTCATGTTGCGCCACTTCCATGGAACATGGAACATGGAACATGAAACGTGGAACAAGCTTTTCATTAACTTGAATGCTCAACTTATTTTTCCTAATTATTTATATCTATGCAATTTGCAACTTAAATAGATTCTAAAAGCAGCTGAAAGTGTAATTTGTATTATTTTAATTTCATTTGTATTATATTTAAAAATAAAGCAATTTTCAAAAATTCCTCCAAATTTTACTGCCAAAAATTGCATTGAGAATGATCCCTCTTTTCAGCAATATTTCCAGTTTGTATTTTTAATCTAAGGCAAATCTTTGCAGACAATTAGGCATATATCAATATATAATCATGCTATTTCCAGTAATTCCACAACATAACGGTTTCTCCTTTCACTTAGACGTAATGCTACTGTTAGAAAGAAATGTCAGTTCGATTGTCATTCGTAGAAGTAAATGGAGATGTCAAACTGTGTGATGCTAACAACGGATTAGGCGGATGAGCAAACACCGATAAGTCGTATTTAATATGCCCAAGAGAGTGAGAGGGAGAGCGAGATATTGAGAGATGATGCAAAACGGCGCTAACCCGTAAGATTTACGATGGAAAGTGTGAGAATTTGAGAAGCAAGAACAGTTATAGAAAAGAGGCTATCTATGTAGATGCTTATGAGCAGACCTAAATTGATCTTTCTCTCTCTCTCTCTCTCTCTCTCTCTCTCTCTCTCTCTCTCTCTCTGTTCATGCTCATTCTATCTCTTTCGTAGTGAACCGTGAAATATGATCAAAATATTTGTGCTAAGCCACAATTATGAAAGAATAAGAAGAAGAAACAGTAACAGAAAACGAAACAGACTGAAATCAAGGCAACTCGCTCAATATACAATGGACACTCGCTCGGACCCTCAGCCAGGTTTTTTGTTACCTGTCTCGAATTTTCTTTTCTCTTTATCTTTGGTCGTTTTTTTATGACTCTATTTGGAAATTGATTTTATGGGCCGCAGCATTTCGGAAGTGCAGTCACACAAATTGCAATAAAACATTTGATTGATGCCCTAGGCCGGGGCGAACCCCTAGGCTAAGTAGGTTCCCCCTGGCTCCATTTTGTAATTTGGAGAGTTTCGTAAAGTGCAATTAAAAGGAGGCGACAGAAACAGAGAATCAAAGACAAATTGCAGGGGGAAAACTAAAAAGTGACAGTGCAATTAATTATTTTGTCAGGGCTTTCCCCCTTCCGTTCCTCTCTCTCATTCTCCCAGTCTCTCTCTCTTGCACTCTGTTGCACCTGAACTGCGAGTCTTGGCAGGTGCCAAGAGACAAGTGAGAAATTAAAACTTTTTGTGCTGCTTCCACTGCTGCTGCTGTTGCTTCTTTGGCTAAAAAGCCCTAGGGTACAGGCGGCGGGACAGCTAAAAAAATGAAGCGCACAATTAAGCAGTTCCCATGCCACGCCCACGCTGTTTACGCCCAAGAACTTGGCTGCTTGGTGTGAAGACTTAATTAAGTATGAATGTGGCAAAGTCGCACAAATGGAAATCAACTGGACAAAAGCAACACCAAAGTCTGAGGGCCAAAGTCGGAAAATTTTCAATTTGGCTAACTTCAAATATTTAAGCTTTAAGGGCCATGCCACGCCCATCTTTTTTTACGTGCCAAATTTGCTGCTGCATTTGCGTCGTGGTCAGCGCATTTCAAATAGAATTCTGCGGTTGCCTTTTGCGGTGGCCCTATTGTTGCATGCCCATCGCCTGCATGCAACCCACCAACCAACCGCCTCCTGCTCTTTGGGTTGCACTAGATTCTGTGTGTTGCAATTGTTACCTGTTACCAAATTGTGTTGTCTGGCTACCTGTTTGGGCGGCAGCACTCGATAGATAAGCGCCGAGGACTCTACACATTCCAAATACATGCGTCATATGCTAATACCCTGCAGTGAAGTAGTATGTGTGCGAAGGGTATTTTGAACTGATTGTGGAGTATGTAGCAGGAGAAAGTAGACTTGTAAAAGGTTTAACAAATGTCATAGATATATGAACAATATTTGGATGAATGTAAACGATTCTTGAAGGTATTTCAGTTAGTTGCTGAACGTTGACTGAAGTAAGTAGATTAATCTTAGGTTGCACAATAATGTCTCCTCAATATAAATTTCCATTTGGTTCAACAAATTCAATTAATTTTCTGCCTAGTTTACAGGATATCTACTAGTTGTGCAATAGCGTCTTAAGCACTCGTTTGTTCCATTCTCTCTTATCAATTGAATATGTATGAGGAACCTTTACGGTGTCTGCTCGATAAGTTGTTCAGTCGCTTTGCAACTGATCCCCAGTTCGTGGGCGTTTGGCGGACCACCAAAGGTAAATTCTCTGGCCCGCACTCCGCCGCTCCTTCTGCCTTCTGATTTATGCATCGTTTATGGACATTTTTCCAAGACTTAATTAGTTATTAACCAAACCCAAAAACCGAAGAGCAAAAACAAACACTCCCTTGCAATGGGCGCGACTTGCGCAGCCTTTCGTCTAACCATGGCCTGTGGAGGAGCTGCACAATCGAATGGAATTGAAAACAATTAATGTGTAATTATCACAGCGAAGCTGGTCGAAGGAGCGATAGCAGCGTCTTCAATGTGTGTGGGCGTGGCTCGATCGAGTCGTCAAAAACGCCCACAGTGTGGGCGTGGGCGTGGCACAGTCGTGGTTCTTTAAAGGCCATACATCATCGTCAAACAGACGATTGACTCGCCTCGAGTTGACTCGACTAGCTGGCCATGCAATTAGCCTCGTTGGTTAGAGCTGGCTTAGAGTGTTGGCCATCTTTCAATGCAGGCGCCGCATCATTTTGTCAGTCAATTTATGCAATTATGTTGTTAGGCTCTCTGAGACCCTCCGTGTTGCAAGAGCAAAGAGTTGATCAAAGTCCATGCCGCTCAATGTGGCAGACATTGATGGGCAATTAGCAGGAGGCAGTGGCTGGAGAAGAAGTAGGAGCTGAAAGAAGTAGGAACTGGAGAAAGCAGGACTTAGAGGAAGCGGAAGAAATAGAGAGAGATCTTGGGGAAAGAGGATTTAATGAAAAATTAGAAGAAACTTCAGAACTCATGAGGACCTAAACAGAAAGCAGAAAGAAGAAGCAGGCTTGCTTTAGAATAAGCCGGACGTAACTGAACCAATCAGAGGGAACGTGTCGTTCAGCTACCTAATCGAACTAATTATGCAAATGAGCTTAGAGCCAGGATTAGGGCTCGTTAACAATCGAAATCGATGGCGCTGCAAATGTCGTTTAAGTAGTTGAGCTGCTCTTCAACTTGGTTCATCCGCTTATCGAGATTTGCATAAAGTTCTCTCTTTATATTATATATTTGATCCGGGCGTGATTCCGGGATAATCCAGACAAACGCATGCGAGCGAACAATTAAGCAGCTTCTTGTGCTCTAATTGTTTTCGGTGCTCGAGTCCTTTGCGTGCGCCTCGCCTTAGCTGCTGGGCAAAAGATTTTGCTTTGGCAATTACTTCTCAACCGCAACTGAATCCTGTTTCTGGGCCTCTCTGTGCGTCCTTTGATGTGCACCGAAATTATCTGACGATTTTATATTCTTCAAGAACAAAAATGAAAAGTAAAACAATAAATATTTAGTAAGTTTTTAACTTGGAAGCAAGCCTGAGGATTAGCAGAGAGACAGAGAGACTGTGGGAACCAGTTGATCTACTTAGAGCTCCTAATGATTTAAGGAGCTCAACACAAGTGGAAGAATGCAACGAGCATCGTGATCTTGTCCCATAAGCTGCTCATCTGCATATGAGTAAAGTATTTCCAAGCCTATCGAACTATTATTCATTGTATTTGATCTTAAAAGCTAAAGCTAAACAACACAATCAACTACAAATTGCTGCTGGAGACTTTTCTCTCTCACACTGATTCTCAATAAATTGTTATGAAATTCGTATAAATGTCCAAATATTTAGACAATAGCGTAACTGTTCCCATTCAACTAAAGATCGGCTGCAGCTTCTGTTGTTGTTATGGAGAAGTCGTCTGGGTAATTCCCACAGAGCTTTGGGCAGCTGCAGTGGACGGATCGGTTGCTTTCAAGAATTTTGTATGATCAAAAGAAATAACAAACGAATTTTCTTTTTCTATTATTTGTATATGATCTGTAAACATGGCCAGAAATGGGGAATATGCTGTTGTGGTATACACTGGAGACCTCGGCATGCCTAATGCCGGCATGAGTTGGCTGTAAAGGGTATCTCTTAGTCTAGTCCATTTTAGTTTGTTTGTTTGTTTTTCTAGGGGGAAACCCTGCCCTGTCGGTCCAGCTTAAAGCGTGAGCCATGACACCTGAAAGCGATCGGCCCAGCGCCCACACGAAATTGAGACATGAGAGCAGAGCCAAATATTCAGTGGAGACACATTTCCCAGCTCTCAGTCAAGTGTGCGTGTCTCTGTGTGTGTGTGTGTGTGTTGTGGGTTGTGCGTTATGTTGCACTTGCCGGATTAGTGGCACTTGCAGCAAGTGCTCGTAATGACTTTTGATTTGCAGCCGACGTGGGAACCACAACGATCGATGGACTCGCTCGCATTTTGTTTGCTTGGTGACATGGGAATTTGGCTGGGACATGGCATAGCTTGGAGCAGTCGAAGCACTTGGATTACTTGGATCACTTGGATCTTTCGTTTGGGCGAACCGCAGCTGATTTGCATATAGAAAAAAAAAAAAATCAGATTCCAAAGCTGTGATTCGTTTGGTGCATTCGTGCATTAAATTGTTGTCGTCAACCGCAGAGAGGCCCTCACCCGGAGCTCTCTATATAGTATATGGAGTAGGCAACCGCAAAAGTCTTTCGGCTGCTTCAAAGTCTTCAACAGCAACTTTGTTGTCATTCCTCACTCCCTCTCTCTGTCTCGCTCTTTATCATCTGTCGTCTCTTCCGTCTCCCTCTGTATTTGGGAAACATTATGCATGTTAATCCTTTAATCGCAAATGCAGTTTTAGGGCTTCACTTTAATTTCTGTTCGTTTCTTGACCATATTTTCTGCTAATTTCTTTTCGCTTCTGCAATTCTTTGTGCTCGCACAAAAGATACAATTTATGTGTGCGTGGGCCGCATATACATATAATAATCCCTAAGTGGACATAATCCTTTTGTTTGCCACTGTCCAGCATAATTCCACATTTTCGCCCAGCCTCTTTCAAACAAAGCCAGAGAGAGAAAAAACCTAAGAAGATTTCCAAAATTTCACTCAAAAAATAGATCTTTAATAACTCTTTTTGTCCAGTTTTTGCTGGGAAATGGTAAAAGGAGTCCGTGCGGATCAGTGAAAGAGAAAGATGCGGAAGGAACAGTAGCGTTTTGTTCCATGGGCGGATATGGATATTTAATACTTTTGTCTACAAATGCGAGTTAAATATTGTCCAAGTCGGCGGGTTTCAAGCGACTTAAAAACGCTTGCGAACCCAATTTCGATGCTTATCGGGAAGGGCTCAACGAGGGCTCTGCTTAATGCATCGAAGTTTATGTATAAATATGGAGACTTTGGGAGTCTGTCTTATCGGTCCATATATGACACCATATGCTCATGTTTATCACAGAAATCCTGTTAAGAATTCCATTGGCCCGCTTCACACATCTGTTATGGTCAGGTCGATTCTCTGGCCTCTGCTCCCTTCCCTGCCCTGCCCTGCCCTGCGATGCGATGCGATGCGATGCCATGCTGGTGGTCTGCAGCACACACGCTTAATAACCGAATAAAAAATGATAACCCGAAAATAAGAAGACATCAAAGAGCAACGCGAACGACTGCAGCCAAATTGAGAGAGCAACAGAAGAAGAAAACGTCGCAGCGATAGCTAACAAGCCACGAAGAATCAGCCGAAAGAGAAAATAACAAGAAAAACAATATCAAGTGAGACTTGTTGCGCATGGGGTATAGACGACTATGGAATACTCTCTTAAAAAATGACCTAATGAAAAGTGAGTGACAAAAAAGAAAGCAACAGACTGAGAAGGCAATTGAATGAAAATAAATGAAAGAAAAGATCATTCGAGTCACTCAGAGACTGTCTATCTATATATATATATATATATCAACTAATGTACCCAATGAGAGAGTATTTATGAAAAGAACGAACAAAGGTCCATAATGATCGCTAAGTTGGGGCCTTGTGCCGTGCCATGCCATGCCGAGTCAAGTCGAGCCGCGTGGACCACCGCAGCCGCCTAATTTATTCACAGCATTGCGGAGAGCATTGTCCATGTCCAGGTCGCAGCTAAGCTAAACCCTTATTAATGAGACGCCCAAATGAGCGGGCGAGCGAGCGGCGAGAGCTGCCAAGTTGGTTAACTTGGCCGAGTTGGCTGAGTTGGCCAAGTGTCGCACGCAACGCGCCGATTAAGCCCAGTTAGCGTCCGCTCCTCACCTAAGGCGAGGTGCCGACCATGTCCGAGGAGTTGGGTTTAAAGTGCGTTGCATTTTATCGCCTTAATGGCAACGACTTCAGAGACTTCAGCGATTCGAGAACTGAAGAAGAAGAGGTCGCAGTTCCAGATGCTGTTTCAATTAAGGCTCGACTCGGCTCGGCTCGGCTCGTAAAGTTGACCTTATCGGCGAGCTGGTCGCTCGCTTGTCACTCGGCTCCGATTCTGTTGTTTGTGTAAATAAAGACATTAAAAGTGCCGTCATGTTTCGGTTTCGGCCAGGTTGCTTAGACTTGGATTTATTGTGGACCACCGTGGACAGGCTTAACACTTCTTCTCACATGTGTATATAAATATATATATAACATATCTCTCTTTTTCATTTCACTTGCAATCAATCTTAGTGCTAGAGTGGGAGAGGGAGAGGGAGAGGGAGGGGGAGAGAAAGGGAAAGAGGCGTTTGTCAAGCCTGAGAAATGTTTTGTGGCCCAGAGTCAAGTCGAGTCCAGTCATAAACAATCATTAAACATGGAGCTAGTATATATGTTTGGGCTACCCGGCGCTACACGGCCCTCTGCTGCTGCTGCTGCTGCTGCTGCTGCTGCTGCGGCTGCCCCGGCTCTCTCTTGTGGGCGCGAGTGCGCGCATCCACAACAAGTTCCACAGAATCAGCTGCTGTCAAGTGTTGACAACTTCTTGTGGGGTCAACTGCAGCTGCTAACCGAGAATTTTTTTTGGGAATTATGTTTTGTTTATTGCGAGTTTTGTGCGATTAAAAATGCGATTGCAATGGAAAAGGCACACACAGCGAGAGAGAGAGAGAGAGGGAGAGGGAACATGGAGCAGGGGAATATAAGAAAGGGAACTTTACTCATTCTCCACACTTCCAAAAGCTTAGTGCTGCAGTTCTCCAGCAGCATTTAAACCGATTAGCTGCTGGTGGTTTGGGTGGGCAGCCGACTGCACCACAATTTCACTCGGCAATCTCTCTACGATTTCTTAAACTTTTGAGCTTCTTATGCGAGTATGAATGTGTTGAATATGCAAATGAAACTATCAAAAATATTTCCGAAGTTGAGCCATCAAAGAGAATAACTTTTAGTAAATTTAGAATTTGAAATGAAGCGAATTGTTTAATATTTGTATTTAAAAAATTATTACTAACACAAAAATACTGCAATTGATATCATTAGTTTTAGTTGAATGTCAGGCAAATGCTTCAATTCAGCCTCTGTTGTAACTATTTTATCAATAACTAAAAAGCAATAACTTATCTCATATTTCTCGTCTTATTCAATAAGAATTAATTTTCATTTTCTCTAATATCCCAATTAACGTTTTACGAAAAATAAAAATAAATCAAAACTCGAAAAACATTTAAACAGAAAACTTGAACGTGTCGTAATGCAGTTGACTTCTAACTACGAATACCCCTTGCAGGTATATATATATATATATATGCTTGTATATTTATAAATATACATATATACGTAAAGCAGACTGAAAATAAAAGCCAACTCTGCTGTGCAGGTTCCAATGTCCAAAGAGCAATGCTTCAAACTCGCCAAGCCAGCTCTTTTTTCTCTTTTCATGAATGAATTTTTCAAATCCAATTGCTGCAGAGGGCGGCTAGGTGAAGAGAGGAGTGGAGGAGGTGCTTGAGGAGCAGGCGAAGAGAAGAGAGTTGAACAGGCGGACGGGCAACCTACTCGCGCATGCAAAACACGATTTACTATAAAGGCAAAAGTTGTAGACGACTAGAAACATTGAATGAGCAGCAGCAGCTGCTGAGAAGGAAGACAGAGCGAGAGAGAGAGAGAGAGTGAGAGAGAGGGGTGAGCGAGGCAAGGGGAGCAACTGCGTCTGGAGTTCCGAGCTGCAGACATTTGCAGACATTCGTGTGGATCGTTTCATTCATAAAAGGCGCTGGCAATGGCTCTGGCTGTGGCTGTGGCTGTGGCTCTGGCTGCTTAGCTGGGTTGGCGTTTGGCACATGTTGAGGCCGGATGAGTCATCGTCGTCGGCGACTTCGTCTTGGCCTCTGCCTGCAGCACGTGATTGGAGGCAAACACCAACGTGTCTGGCCAAAGTCGAGGTGTGTCAATTAGCAGCCAGTTGTTGTGGCAGTCAGTCGACATTAACTTGGCCAACTTGGCAAGCCGGTCCTAACTAATTGTTAGGAGCAATTGCAGCAAGCCAATGACTCATCGTGCATCCATTGAAGACGACGACGACGACGCCTTTGCCAATATTCATGAATTGGAATAAGCCAGGCAGAGGCAGTCAAGCACCCAGGCACTCAGCCAGTCAGGCAGTCAGTCAACTGGTTTTCTTTTTTGGCTGACTAGCTTCCTGCTTGGCACCCACATGACTTGGCGGCTGGGTTACATGTCCACATCCGTTGCGGCTTCAGCGTTTTGTCATTAAATGCGGAAGAAGGCGTTTTGGCTTGGCAACATTTGTATGCAGCTGCAATTGCCCAAACGCCCTCACTCCCTGGCAGTCCAAGTGCTGGCCGGGATTTCGGATTGGGGATTGGCGGCGATGGCGGCGGCTCGCTTTGTGGCGCCCACCGCTTGCCGCGTGCCGCATTTGATTAATTATGCAACGCCCTCGCAGGTCTAACATGCTCGTTACTAGATACATATAGGTATACATACATATATATATATACATCTAGTTATTCCTCTGCTTGGACACCTTTGGGCCATAGTTGCTCTGCTGTTGCTGTTGCTGCTTCTGTTGCCACATTTGACCCAGTTAGGATTATTTGGCTGGACATGCCAAGTTGATTTTCATGTTTGTTGACATCGACCATCGACCCATTGCCTTGGTTACAATTATTTCGGTTAATTACCCGAGCTGCTTGTGGGCGTGAAACAAGTCCAAAAACATCCAAAATTTGTGACAGCTGAGTGAATGTGGCACATGCGGAACAGGTTATCAGGGGGGAATATATCAATGATTTATCTGGAATAAATATAAGTGAATTTATATAGCAATAATGGAGGTTTCGTTTTAATATATATAATCATACAGTCATGCTGCATTTCCTTCGATTAACTCTTTTTTTTTTTTAGAGAGTTTTCTAATATTGTCACGAAATACTATAGGCATAAAAAACGTTATTTGATGTGCAGGTGCAGAGGATGTTGATAGAGGACGAACGAGTTCGTAGGGGGAGGAAGAAGCAGCTAAAGGGGAGAAGTAGTGGAAATAGAAAGCGGGAGTTGTAGGAGAAAACTTTGTGGACAGTGGAAGAGGAAGCTGGACTAAGAAATTGAAGAAAAGCTAAAGATGAGCTGAAGAGAAGCTAAATGTACAAGAAGCAGAAGAAGAAGAGCCTGGCAGGCGTAGTGCGTATAAAAGCAGAGAGAATAAGCTGTAGAGACAGCAAGAGTAAGTTATTGATATTGATATTTGATTTGTAGGTGAAGAGGAAACTTGATGGGGACAGTGGAAATGGGAGCTGCAATTAACTCAAGTTATATGCCGCCTTTGAAGGTACTGCACGCATTATCTAGATAAGACTCGAATTCCTAAAGTTTCGCCCATTTATAAGCCACATTTGATAGCTAATATAAGCCAATTATAGCGACTCGAGAGTTTTGGCAATTGCTCTTCTTGATCTCTTTTCTTACAAGCCTAATTCCTAGAATGTTTCCAAATGACTTAACTAAGCAGCAAGCCACATTTGAAACTAAGCCAAGTTAAGCAATCGAATTGGAAGCAAAAAACTTCTTTTGTGGCATTCGTAAAAGCAATTTTGTAAAACAAATTATCTCAATGCGTAGTTCGAGCCGAGAATTGACATGGGGGAAGGGTGGAGAGAGGAGAAAGTAGAGAAGAGAGAGAAGGGCTGACAAAGGGTTGGGGAAGGTCAGAAGTTAGCCCAAAAGCCGCATTTCCACATAACTGACGCAAAGCGCCTCTGGCCGCGTCCTGACTGAGCGAAACTTTATCCTTTTCAATCTTAACTTTTGCCATGATTTCTTGCGGTTTTAACTGCTTGCTGTTTGTGCCCCGTCTTGTTGCAACTAACTAAATTGAATTGAGCAACAATGCAACAAAGTTTGAATGCCTCGACTGCCTGCCACATTTGCCATTGTTAATCAAACTGAAACTGAAACTAAAACAGACACAGACACAGAAACAGAAAGAGGCCAAGGATCAGCTAGGGGCTAAGGATACGTCAATCATACAGTAGCTGTCCCGCTAGGCAGGTGTGGCCGCTGCCCGCTGCACGCTGCTTGCTGCCTGCTGCCCTCTGCTTGCTATTCGAGTCCTCATCTGCATGCTAGGTCACGTGCGCAAATGTAACGAGCGCCACATGCAGCTGGCCAAATGGACAACGGCTAATTCCCTGACCG
Organism: Drosophila stalkeri; assembly: GCA_035047405.1. Taxonomy (NCBI): domain Eukaryota; kingdom Metazoa; phylum Arthropoda; class Insecta; order Diptera; family Drosophilidae; genus Drosophila; species Drosophila stalkeri. The sequence continues at coordinate 20,671,552 of JAWNPR010000041.1, read as the reverse complement.
ATACAAAAGGACCAAATGCAAAGGTCAGATTTCCAGACTGAATGCCAGAAACATATCAAATATGGAATTGAATCGACAGCCAAAGTACAAAAGGCAAACATTTTGAATATGAATAACAATTGACTGAATGAATGAATGAATGAATGGCTGGCTTGACCATGGCTCGAGTCCAATTACGGCTCGAAGGGGGAGCAGCTGAATTCTCTTGATCTCGATTGATCTTTCAATCAAAGCAACAGCAGCAGCAGGAGTCGGGCGTAAGGAGTCGGCTGTCGGCTGCTGGCTGTCGGCAATCGGCAGCTGCTGAGCCAATTTTCATGAGCTGGGCGTCAATATTTGTGCCTGCCTTCCAGGAATGCCCGAAACGAAATGTTATCGCCAGCTTTTTATCATCGCGGAATGAGCCGCGTCATCAGCGCAGATTGAAATAATTTGTTGCCAACTTGCCAAGTCATTCAAGTGGTCATGGTCAGCGGATCGACGGTGGCAGCGTCGGCGGTGGTGCTCTGATCTCTGTTCTTAGTGTGGTTCGTGTGGTTCCGGCGATCGCGTGCGATAAGCAACGTCAATATTTGTGTTTGGCTTTTGGGAGGCAGAGGCCGATTATTTGGTCCTTGTTAGCCTCAAATGCGACCTCAACGTAGGCGACGAAGATCACTACGACGGCGGCGAGGGCAACGGCAACAGCAACGGCGTCGGCTCTCTCTCAGATCTCGCAGCGCTCAGTTCTTTTGAGACGCCCCGACAAGTGGCTCTGCCCAATTTGCGCTCTGTTTGTGTATCATTGCGGAGGAGCAGGGGCTGAGCTAATTGTTTGTTGTTTCGCTACCTACCTGACTGACAGACTGACTGACTGAGGCTGACCCGACCTGTGGGAATAATGGCACTGACCAACGTAATTGGCCCTGTTGCTGGATTGAAATATCACAGGAATATACATGATTTGACAGAGCGGTGGGAAAATTCCAAATATGTGCTAGAGAAACAAAATATTATTTACTTAACAGATCTTACAATTATTTATAGTTCAACAATATATGTATAAGCAAAGTACATGTTTGTGAAGTTAACTTTAAGAGAGAGTCTGCAGTAATTTAAGTGCTTGGCAGAGGGGGATTTATGTTTAAAAGCTTACTAGTTCCTTAGTGGTTCACTTGATGAACATTTCACAATTGGCATTCACATGGTGCTGCAGTTTGGCAATGCTGTGGGTTGCATTGACACGTGCTTTATTTGAGGAAGTTGTTGAAACAAATTTATTTAAATATTTCTGATTAAAATGAGCAGCAATTACGATGGAATTGAAGTTGTGGAGATTGAGCAAGCAGATGAAGCTGCGAGCATAGAAGCATCTAGGTAAAATATTTCGATTCCTATACAAAATTTCAATTTGAATTTTTCAAAGTCTCAGTGTGAACGACTGCAGCAATAAGGAGAATGAGGCTCCATTGGAGGGAAGTTCTAGTGACGATTTTGTGTTCAGCTCACGTCGTTCCTTGCTAGAATGTGTGCTCGATAGTAAGCAGAAGACCAAAGTAAATAAATTGGATATACTTTGGTATATAATAATCCTGACCTTGCTTCTGTTTCTTCAAGGACATTTGCGAAAGCTGGATCAGGCTATATAGACAAGCGCCAGAAGCGGCTCTAGTAAGGTTTATGCAGTTCGTGTTGGAAGCGAGCGGCAGTCAGTACCAAATACCTAGAGGACGAGGTCTCGGCGCTAACTACAGTGAACTCCTCATAGAGGCAACAGCGCGTTTTGGCAATGTAAGAGCATTATATAAAATGTATTTATTTATATATAAATCTTCTCATATATCTATATAAATTCACAGAAGAGATTGTCTTATCCGCTCGTAATAAGAACTGGAAAGTCTTTTGCTCGTAATATTGACCAATTCGTGCAATGCTGGATGGGTCTCTGTCATAGCAGTGGCTTCATTTCAGATAATGTCTTTTCACAGAATATAATTGCTTTCCTCCTGGTCTGCGTAGACTCAAAGGTGCGAGCTTTTCGGCACACCTCGACTTTTATTGGTAAGTAATAAATAGAGAATAAGCGATCGCATTGATGAATCTTCTCTTTTCTTCTTAGCTCTGAAGGTGATGACTGCGCTGAGTGACACTGTGAGCATTCAAAGTGACCAGCACAAGGATATGTGGTTGAAGCTGTTTGAGGGTGTCTTCTTGGAGCGCTCCCTCGATGTGGTAGACGAGATACGCTATATATGCCTCTTCGAGTGCGGCTTGTGGCTGGAGAAGTATCCACAATGCTATCTGATTGCTGAGTATGTGAAGCATTTATTCCTTGCGCTGCAGGATAATGCGCCGAAAGTCATTGAATGTTGTTTTATGTCGCTGCTCAATCTCTTCAATAATCCTAAGTTGCGCGATGTTTGCCTTGAGCAGGGCTTTACGTACCGGATGACTCTGCTGGGCTTGACGATGAGCGCAGAGAGTGAGCTGGGGCAGATGGCCATCGAGCTACTAGGACTCTTCTATAAGGCCAATCCTTTGATGCTGGACGAATCCATGTTGGAAGTGATTGAACAATTGGTCTTCGCAGCCCATCGAGGCGTGGCTCAGGCAGCCGCGGATCTAGTACCCTATCGCTATCAAGCGACGGCCACAAGAGAGGAGGCTGTACTGATGCTGGCTAGGTTCTTTATTCGATACGGCGAACACCAGCATGCGGCCTATCTAGTCGATGCCTACTATGGACGCAATGGAATTGTTCTAGACTGGTCTATAATGGTCTCAATGCTACTCGTGCCAGAGTCCTTGGATCGCACAGTGCGCTCGGCCATCATTGAGATTCTCACGCGTGCCATCAAGCAGGCCGTAACTGGAGAGATTCCACCTGGTCGCTATACCGAGGACCTGGTGCGTGAGGCTCTGCCAAATGCCAATAAACATGCTACCGAAGTCCTTCTAAGCAAGTTTCCCACACTTTTAAGGCAGTACCGCAGCTGCAGTCATGATCTGAGCAACCTGCTGGAGCTTCCGCAGTATATGTCGCTGCAGAATAAACCCTTCGGCGAGCTGCTTGAGCACATCAGGGACATCATGTTCGAGCAGCATGATAATGAAGTGCTTCAAATGGGCGCCATGACCTTGGAGCATTTGTACAGCCTGAATGTGAGCCATGGCAATCATCGCAAGGAGCTGCTGAACAATGCGGTTACCAACTACATGATCGCAGCCACAGCCTGGGATCAATCCGTTGCGGGCACATCACGCACCTCCATGAATGATAATGCCAGTCGTCTACTGGATACGCTTCGCCTGTTGTCCACGCTCTATGCACGCTTCGATCTCTATGATTGGCATCTGAGCGATCATAGTTTGGTTCGGCTTCAGAACGCAGTCGAGGATTTGATCAACAAGAGACTGGCATGCGAATCCCGAATGCCGACAAAGTCAATTTCCTTTTATTTGACTATTCTGTACATGTCTTTCTCCTGGGATTTGAGACGCGTTAAGGTGGCAGCCAAGACTGACAAGGATGTAACGGCAGATTGTCGCGCTATGCGTCACCGTTTGGACAACTTTCTATCTATGAGCTTTCAGCTAATTGAGCAACGCTCTTTGATGCAAATAGAATGTGATGTAAGTTAAGTCAAATTCCCAACTGCTGCTTCTGCTCTTACTCATACTCTTTTTCTTGCAGGCCTTCAGCTACGTATGCGACATTTTAGTTCTCTTTTCGAATTCGTTGACTCAGAGCGACTCCATCCCAATTCGTTCCCTGGAATGCAAGTCAAATATCAGCGACTATGAGCTGATTGAAAGCTTCTTGCTCCGCTGTGTCTTTGATGGCGTCATCGCCGAGCTGCTACAACCGGAGATGTCCCCACTCCTGCAGAGCAAGCGTCGCGTTCTGGCCAGCTACTGCAAGTTGGCCTTCCACAATGTGATGCCTGTAATGCGCGCCTGCATTGTGCTACAGTATTACGATAGGGTACGTGGATACATGAATATAATATTGTCTTATTGCCCATTTTCTCTGCCCAATCTAGTATCATCCTCTCTTTGGCGACATTATGCAATCTACGCTAGAGCGCTGCCTCTCCGTAAATGCCACGAATTTCGGCATGACCCTCATGCACACCTGTCTATTAGTATACAAGCGCATTCGTGTCGCCTATCCCGACGCTCAGCTGGCTGCTGCTTCCTCAGACTTTGCTGATCTTCTAAAGCTGGCGAATTTGCTGGCGAAGATCTTCAATACCAAGCAGCTGGAAGTGCGCTCTGGCGTGCTTGTGCTGCATCGAGCCGGCATTCGATTTGCTGTGGAACGCGTTCCCGCTGTTGCAACGGATCCTCCGAGAGATCTGCTCTATTTGACTGTCATACAGCAATTTGTGCCGCAGTTGCTCGCTCAAGATATGATAGACGTGCTAAGATCATTGGAGCCTATCGATCATGGGGCTGTGCCTCACAACCGCTCTAATGAGTGGCAGCCACTGATCAGCTATCGCAATACCTTACAACTGGCTCTAATGCAGAGCTGTCGACGTAAGTTTCTCTAAAAAGGGATTAAAATATATATTAACTTCTCGCATTTATAGGGGATGATCTATATAATCTACCTAGTAATATGGTGGACTAAGTGTGGTGCAATGAATACTGAACTTCTTATGTGGCAATGTATGTACAATGACTTTACCTATAGAAAATATACAGAAAAAATAACAAACACAACCCTTTTAAGATCTCTTAAGCGATAGGAAATTCTTTTTGAATTGCTTTCCATTATTTGCTTTTCCGTTACTTAAGTGCAGACATTGAAATCGAAATTTGAATACTGAATGAAAAGCGCAGTCAAAGCTGAATTCGATTTCGAATTCGTATAGCGCGATTGCCATTTCTAGCTTAATGCACACATACACATGTACACGCGTATATGAGTGTGCCTGTGTGTATGTTGGGCTGGGTTACAGGGTGGCCTGGTTGCATTCAATCAGCAGCCAAGCCAGGGCACAGCAGCTGCTGCCAAATGTATCGAATTTCCATTGCTCAACAATTTTCAATTTGGACAAATTGAGTCGCAGCTTGGCTTGGCGGGATTCAATGGCAGGGAGGACCCCGCTCAGCGCTCAGCGCTCAGCGCTCAACGCCTGTCAAAGGCTGTGCACGAGCCTAACACGGCCTTTGACACTCGCTTTAAGGTGTGCGTGTGTGTATATGTGTGTGGGTCAAATACATATTTTTGGGCATGTAATTCAAGTGGACTCGCAGGCACTTCTGTTTTTGGTTTTAGGTAACCATGTTTCATGTCCATTTCCTTGGCACATGCCAAGTGTCCGGCTGGCGGTGTCGCATTTCGCAGCCATTGACTACGCTGAAGACATTAAAGTTCTGACGTCATAAAACGCCATCCACACAATGTGGATGCAGTGGTCAGCTAAAAGCAGATTCCGTTCAAATTTCGCTCACATCTGGTCAGAGTTGCCAGCTCGTTAGCGAGCGCCACATCAATCAGGAGGCAGCGTTACCAGCTTGTTAGGCATCGCCACATCAAGCAGCAGGCATGGGCAACAGCTGGGCAGCCAAATTGGAACGGATCTCCGATCTGGCAGGTAGTTACCCCCACCCTCCACATATGCACAAACACACATCACATCACATTCGCGTAACGGGCAACCGCTAGATAGGAGTCCTTGCTTGCATTTCACGCTCAGCAAACGGGAACAGCCAAAACGGGGCACAGCCAGCGGCACAGATGGGCTGATGCGATTCGAATCAGCGGCAGCGGTTGCGGTTTAACGAGATGCGTTGCCGCCCCCAACACTCGTGTGCACACACACATTCATACACACACACATACATGCACGCCTTCGCTGATGTCTGCTCGCGATAAACGATAAACGCGCCTCGCTACGGCGATTAGTTTCTTGTTCTTCTGTTGTTTTTTGGCCAAGTTAAAACGAGAAAGTGTAACAGAACATTTTTTTTTGGGCACGCGCATCTGTCGTACTGGCATACATACATATATATAGGGGCAGAAGCAGCGTTCCCTAAATTTCGCAAGGGCGACACGTGGCACTTGATTCATATCAAATTTCTGGCCACAAATTGTGTTGCACAACTATTTGGGAGTTCACATTTCGAGGAAGGGTTTCTGGTCTCCTTTTTGTTGCTCGGTGCCAACTGTCAACCCATTTGGCCATATTTATGGGCACTTGCTGGCGGCTACCCGGTTTAAGACAGGGCATCGCAACTGTTATTAACTCAAATTTATTGCTCTATTTTAGTTTTTTTCAGTTCGGATAAAAAGTGCAATTGGGGGTACTTGCACGCGTTAAAAAACGCGTGGAAATCGCTTCGAGAATTGCCATTCACTAGGATCAGTTGTAATCCAGTCGTTGCCAGCTCGATTTTTTTAGTTCGGCCAATTTCAACTTATTGGAAAGGTCACCACTTTTACACAACTGTGAAATGGCTTGCAAAGAACACAAATAATAAAAGGTCCATGAATTCGAGGGGCATTAGTCATTTAATGGAAACACCCTTTTTTTTAAGTAGGCTTTCATTAGCGCTGGATAGACATGTTTCGCTGTAGAAAAAGCCCCCAAAGCATGTCAATTTCCATGCAATTGCAACGACTTTTGCTGTGATTAATCTCATAAATTATTAATACGCCCAAATGTTTGCGAGCGATCAACAACATATCCAACCTGTCGCAGCGCAATTCGCACTGCTATGTATGTTCACATGATTACGTGTGTGTGTGTGTATTGAATCGGTTTAATCGGCTGGCGCTTCGCTTCAATTGTGTAATCCCATCGCTATTGTATTTGTTGTTGTTGTTGGTGATGGTGATGGTGTTGTTGGTGTGTTTGTCAGTCAGCACGTGTTTTCTCTTCCCGTTGTTTGTGCAGCGGGCGGTCTGTGGTGTGTAGTGTGCGTTTCGCAAGTAAAATTGTTTATTATTCGACATTCATTAATTGCATATGTAAAAAGTGTTAAAAACATTCGTTAGTGCACATGGGAAGTGTGAAAACATGATGTACAAGTGCTGCAAGGCAACAATAAACCAATAAAAAAATTAAGTGAAAGTTGCATAAGATGTTAGGCGCAGTGTGACCGTAGTCTTGCAAAATACTTATGTACATACGATAAGCATCTTGTTGGTTTGAGTGGCGCAACCAGAACAAAGTTGTAAATAAGATTTTTTTTATATATAATAGAAACTCATAAGTGATTTACATGTGTATATTATATAATATATCATTTGTTAATGTAAACTGTACGATGTCTACGGCGAAATAAAAGAGATGGGGCTTTTGTGGATTGCAATAAGGTATGTGGAACTTATTTATACATTCAATTTGAAAATGCTTAGAATTAATTGCATTAATTAGGTTTTACATGTGTAGCTATTTATAATATTTATACACACACATTTGTATTTGAAATCATGTTTGCGGCACGTCTGCTTGCGTGTAAAAACATCAATCGCTCAATTCATCAACTTTTCCCTTTTTCGTTTTTGCTGTCGCGGTGTTGTAGCTTGACAGGCGTCCTTTCATTGATAAATGCACAAATTTGTAGATTGTCAATCAGGTTTTTGATCTCTGTGCGTCTGAGTGACAGCAAACATACAGAGTGTGGCAAAGGATCTGTCAAGGACATGCCGGCACATGCATTGCCGGCAATCTGTTTGCTGTCCTTGTTATTGTTTCTCCTCAGTGTGCCTGTCTCTCTCTCTCTTTCTGTTTCTTTTTCTCCTATATATGTACATATGTGTGTGTGCAAATAAGGCGCGCCGTGTGTTTGGCTCCTGCGCCGGTAGTCCTGCAACTAAATCATTCGCCTGTTTACAAATGTGTCGCCAGCGCGTAATTCAATCCTTGCACGCAGGATATGCAGCCGAGGCAGCCGTCGCCAGCGCTTGGCAAACCAATAAATACCACTTAGATGCAGCCATGCAGGGACTCTCCAGCTCCTCGCTCCTTGTGTCAACAAAAGTCATGTGTCGGCATGTCGCCTGCGCCGTCTGTGCATATGCCATGTCCTTTGACACACAAAGGGCGAGGCAGAGTCTGGCTGCAGCTGAGCCTGCGCAGGACACGCATAAATTAACGCGCAGCTCCATTGATCCCTGGTCTGCACCTTTGCTCCCCATTAGCACGCGTCCACTTGGGACGCACGCGCAGCATCCACTTGAAAGGATATGCTGCATAATATATATGAGGGAGGGAGAGAGAGAGCTAGTGAGTGGCACAAGCTGCACAAAGAATCAGTTCAGCTCAAGTGCAGCCGGAATTGTGGCCGGGTTGAAATTAGTTAAGCCCTGTCAGCAAATCTGATTTAGTGCCAGCTGCTCACAAAAGGATGCTCAAACAATCTGCGCATTATCCTTTGCACTCAGTCAGGCACAAATTATAACTTTAGTGGCAATTTAATTAAGCAATTACAAGGGGTTCTCGCTTCTCTCTGTTGCTTTCTCAAGTGTTGATTTATTAACAGATGCTCAGATTCGTATTCAAAAGAGAGACCAGCATTCGTTCTAGAGAGAGGAAACATATGTTCTCTTTGGCATGCAACACCATGTTGGATCCTTGCTTTATTTATTTGTAATTTTAGGAAAATTCTGATTGCTAAAGATAGTGTTTTTGTTTTACAGATAGATATATACATTTTAGTTTCATACAGAAATTAATATATTTCTCTAACTGCATTAAATGCTTTAAAAATAATATATAATATACATATTGTATTTCTCATGCTGTATCGACGTTCTGCTATTTTTATAGACTTCTATGCTTCACTAGACATGCTTTGCAGATCATATAGTTGATAATATATGAAGGTCGCTGGGGTTTATGGGGTTAGGTCAAGCGTTCGACACATAGGGACAGATCAATTAAATGCGATATTTATATCAAACTGACACGGACCACAAATTGGAAAATTAGTTGAGTAGCTGAGGAGCAGTTGACCAGTTGACCACCAGGCCAACTGACAGCTGGCCGGACAAAAGGGCGAGTTTGTGCGAGCAAGTGCAACAGATGGAGAACTGGACAGAAATTAATAACGACCCAAAGTCGAAAGAAGAATATGCGTAAAATATTCAAGAAATGTTTTTTTTTTTTTTTTTGGGTTTTGGGGCAAGTTGTAAGTGGAAAGTGACAAGTGGTTTCGTTTGGTTGGTTGGTCGGCCAACAGCTGACTTCGAGCATCCCCAATATATAGAAGAATCCCCCAATGTCTGTGTCTGCACAATTAATCATGTGCGTCGTTTTGTGATTTTTAACGACTGCGACTGCTGTCAACGCATCCTGCGGCCCATGGCCCATAAAACTGGGATGCGCCCTGATAAATGTGACTCAAGCAAACGGCAACAGCAGCCCATCAAATAGATTTATTATTGAAAATATTTTTGTGTGCCCTTTTGATTGTTATGTGTCTCTCACTCTCTGTCTGCCTCCATTCAGCAGTCCATGCCAAATGTTGTGACAGGAGTTGAGCTAAGAGGCCGAGGCCGAGGCCGAGCCGAGAACAAATGTTGTGTTAAATTTATTTCATTACATTGGCATTTTATGATGACTTGGCGCGTTCTCTTTCATTTGCTCCTCTCTATATATGTTGTTTATATATTTTTGAGGCGTTCGATTTCAGGGCAATAAAAGTGAAAATGGTCCTTAACACAGGAGCAACAGCAGCAGCATCAGCAGCAGCATCAGCAGCAGCATCAGCAGCAGCAGCAGCTTCATCTTCAGCATCAGCTGTCGCTTTTGTGCATGGGTCTTTGAACTTTGCCCAGAGACAGCAGCTGACTTCGACAGCTATCAACTGAAAGCGAAGACAAGCTGGGGAACAAGTGGATTCTTGAGCTTGAGACATAAAAACTTTGTCAAGACTGAAAAAAATTATAAAATAATAAATGAGTTTTAGTGTCAATACAGCCAGATCAAAAGGCTATCAAAAGTAAAATTGCTTTAAGTGTAGGTAAACTTTTGGAGCAGAGCTTTCATGTAATACTTTAGATACGGTTGAAAAGAAATTAAAACTGTATAGCTCCTACTCCTAACTTTATCTGTAGTGGGAGCTACTTGAATATAAAGATAAAATACAGTAGCATCCATCAATGAGTTAAGCAGAAGTTCAGAAATCCAAACTCTGGCTACAAAACTAATTACGCTCTGTTCGAATAAAGGAGTGTGAGGAAGGGGACACACACAACACCTTTACACATAATTAGAGGCATGTTGACTGCAGCGACAATGAATGGGGGATATGAATAGTAAACAGGCAGCAGCCGCGATGGTAAGAGTAAGAGTCGGTTACCAACCATGTCCAGCTTGTCGACCATTCATTAATCCACAATCCACAGTCAAGTGCAGACACAGAGACAGAATGAGAGAGAGAGAGAGAGAGAGAGAGAGAGAGAGCGAGCGAGAGAGATTCCATGACAGTAAGCAAGCTAAGCTGTGTTACGTGCAACGCGCCTTGCAACATGCAAACGGCGGCACAACAACAAAGCTGCAAGAGCCTATTAGCCACAATAAAGAGGCATCTCTCTACTCTCAAGTCTTCAGTCGCAGTCTCGAGTCCCAATTCTATTATGCTGCTATGCAGATGAATGGGAGTTGGAATGAGAATGGGAATGGAATGGGAATAGGAATGGGAATGGGAATAGGAATGGGAATGGGAATGGGAATGGGTATGGGAGTGTGTGTGTTTGCTCACCAGATGCCATTACAATGTAAATACAAGAAAAGTTCAATCGGCAACTTGATGCGGGTCTCTCTTAGTTTAAGAGCGAAGTGAGTCGGGTGAGGGAGGCGAAGGCCGGCACACGTAGAAAGCCATTTCATTAGGCACAGACACAGACAGAGCTGCAGCCTGAAGCTCTCGTCTCCATTTGAGTGGCCCCGACTCTCTGTTGAACAATTGATCAAATATCATAATTTATCAAATGACAATGCGACAAGGCGGCAGCCTCTGTGAGGCAACGGCCCCGATCTCTGTGCCCAGTCGAACTTGTTTGCTTGCCCCAATCCCCACACCCAGACACTATCCAATGTCTGTGTATTCTCTTCTCCTCTTTGGCTCTCCCCTCTCTCCTCTAGTTTTTTGAAAGCTACAACTTAATTTATTTGAACAATTTAGTCTGACACAACAACAGTGCCCAGAATCTAAACAGACCCATTTGGCTTGTCTTGTTCTTATTTATACGTATGGCCCTGCCCAATGAAGCTATCAAAGCATCTATTTAGCATAATTGCAGTCATGCCGAGCCACGAGCGTTTGTTCTTGCCAGCGGCTCGTGGTGGTCTATGATAAAAACTATACGAGTATATCCGAAAGTGGGCACAGTGGAACAGATTGACATACTTCTGGAGACAATTTATAGGAAAGCTTTGATCAAGTTCTCATTTAGAAAACATAATTTCCCATTAGTTTATCCCCTTTTAGTATAGAATATAGTTGTATTTATTTTGATGGAGCGGCTCTTGATTTACTACAAAATTATTTGTTAAAATCCATTTAGTAGACGTTCAATATGGCGAAGCAAGAAATGGTGGTCGCAAACACCGATTTGGATACGAAACCGACCTGCTGCTGCAACTGTAAACGGAAGATCGATCCCTATCAGCTGTTTGAGGACAATATCGAGGACGTCGCTAAGTGTCTAGCCCAGATCATGGTGATCTGTGGCATTAACACGACCAAAGCCTGCAATGCCAGATCGATAATAAAGCGCGCATTTATCTATCACGAAAAGCTGAGAACCCGCTGCCCTGCCTCTCCTCCAGTTGGTACGCATTTGCATCGGGACGACATGTTGCAGGCGCTGCGCATCAAGTGCGAAATGGAGAGTGTGGAGGCAATGTTGACATACGCCATCATCAAGCGTGCCTTCAAGGCATTCTTTCACGGAAAGCCGGACAGGACGATCAGTAACCCCATACAAGACGCCATGGTAATACATACTCAGAAGTCGGCCTGGCTGCATGCCGCATACAGAACGGCGCGGATCTTTGATAACTATAAGGCGGCCTTTTTTTGGGCTCACAAAGCGTACGAGAAGCAGATCACAATTGTCTATCGATCGCTCTATGATCGGATGAGTGCGCGAGCCAATCCCTTGACAGTGCCCACCTGCAGCTGCCGCAAGTGCGGCAATATGGAGGTGCCTGGGTATCCGAAGCCAGAATCGAAGGTGCACGAGAAGTTCAAGTTGGCGGAATGTAGCGACTTGCCATTGTCGTGTATTCTATGCGGCCTGCAGGTGCCCAAGATCGAGGCCAATGTCAAGGTGAAGCGACCACGCCCCATCATCAACCACGAACTGAAGCTGCCGCGTTGCACCAAGTGCAATTCTCCGATGCTCATCTGTGAGTGCAATATCGATCAGCTGACTGGCGAGCTGTATGGCGAGTGCGGGCAGGACTCGTATAAGGTGAAATGGTATCGCCTGGAGAGCAAAAATGACAAAGAACCTGCCACCAGCTTCGAAGATGCCCAGGAGCCCGAAACGGATTGGGAGAATCATCATTGTCCCATCGACTGCAAGCATAGTGTATGTAGTGAGACGTCGAACGTGTGCCACGAGGATCACAACACAAGTGTGTCCGCCGCGGAGAGTAGCTCCTCCTTTACCACCTGCTCCGGCTCCGAGGATCCTGTTGAGAAACTCGAACAGTATCTCAATCAGCTGTGGAACGAGGAAATCGCCGCCAAAAACAATCCCCACTCATACAAGCCAAACGTCGTATTCCCGCCGCGTGCTCCATGCCAAGCGTGTCACCGGGACTAAGTCTTTACGTTGCTCTCCATATCCGTGTTGTGGTATATGGAAAACAATCATGACATATTGTCTTGTCTCTATGTTCCCATTGAAAAATATTGCCTGTTTGTAGAAAAATTAAAACAGGGATACATGTTACGTGGATTAGGGCTAAGTAGTGTGTAAGTTATTGGCTGATAAGATTATCTAATCCCAAGCTCAAACCTCTCTTTCGAGCTATTTACTTGGTTTTATCCAGAGTTGTCTCTATAATATTGCTCTTACCGTTGTAGGCTGATTTGTTGATTTGATGCTCTCTAGAACTATTTTCTATCTCTATTGCTTGATATTTTTATTGCAAGTTTTTCCATATAGCAGTTCTAGCGCCATCTCGTATCGTTACTCTTTAGCACCTAGTCTCTTGCAGAAGACAATCCTGTGATCGCCCACATGCTGCGAAGGTTGAGCGAGGAGCCATCGTTTATCGGACACCCGCAGATCGCGGCCCTGACAATGGCCACTTAAATGCCATTGCCAGTTGTAATCTTTGCTAAATTGCTGCCTCGGCTACTGTTGTCAACACCCGCCAGCGCTGCCGCTCTCCCCTTTTGCTCGGTTTGCAGCTCGTTCGCTCCGGAGGTTCCACATAAATCGCTCGCATTATCTGCGTACTTGCATCGCAGTCACAGGGCAGGAATGGGAACAGTGCCAGTATGGCACGGGATTTCTGGCTGCCTTCGTCGTCGTTCTCGCCTGCTTATCAATCTCGGCTCATCTGCACGCAGCCACTGAACAGAACATCTTCTGCGAAAAATAATTCCGCAACTTGTCACATTTTGTAAACGCTGAGACACCTCTGCGCCAGTTGCCAGTTGCCAGTTGCCAGTTGCCAATGGTAATGGCCAGGCTTTGCTGTCTGCCTTGCCGAGTCCTTGACTGTCACCTAGACTATTTTTGGCAAGCCTTGCAAGAGTGCAACTGCAACTGCAACTGCGACAGCATTTTCCATGGCATCGTATCTCCCCAGTAAAGCCTGACTTATGCTTGAATTCTTGACTTTTCTTGTTTTGCCAGTTGTTCACTTAGAGCCGCATTTGCATATAGATTTATTTTTATGGCCATCACAATGGATAGGAGACGTTTAAGTCTCTTGGTATTTATGTGTGAGCGCCTGACTACATTTTGAATAACTGACCGCAGATACTAGAAGGTGTGCCACGTGAGTAATGTGATATGGTCGGTCTCTGGAGCAACGAGCTCTTTAATTAGTGAGAGCTCCAATGGAACATGTTGCTAATATTGCATACAACACGAGATAGCTTAAAGTGAAATGAAATTATTTTGTTGATCTGCTAATTCGAGCAACTCAATAGACGAAATTGAGAAATAATTTCTCGTCTCACTTATCAAATATGAAATCATGCATTGTTCTCACTTTGGTGCCCCCAGAATCGAGTAAACAGTGGGAATTGAGTAAAAGCTCGTGCAGTTAATTGTAGACCACAACTCGAACCATTGAACTTTTAAAAAGCAATCAAATTTGCGCCTAATGCGATCTCTTTGAGGCGGCTCCAAGTGCTGATCCACTTGATGGTTGGCATTGTGCGGCTGAAACTTAATAGTCTTTTTATAGCTGCACTTTTTCAACTTCAATTAATGAAGTGTCGAGTTGTTAACACTAAAAACAGCCGAGCGATACTAGCTATGCTGTGCCCATCAGGACGGCCCGGCCCTAGAGTCAACCCAGCGAGCAGCAGATCAAGCACTGGTCGCTCGCTGCCTCGAGCATTACGCTCCTATTTCCAAACATTTTGCCCACCAACAACAAAGTGAGCCCCGAGACATGCTGGGAAAAACCGAGCAGCACCTCTTGCTTGGAAAATGTAAACAAACAAATTAAAACGAGTCGAATAGCAGCAGCGGCAGCTCCCGACTTTCGTCTCGGCGTGGCCACCAGGTGAGAAATCGACTGGGACGTCTCTGGGAAGCCAGCAAAGCAAATACAAACAGACAGAAGCAGCCGCAGCAACAGCCACAGCCACAGCCACAGCCTCAGCTATAACCACAGCCGCAGCCAGAGCAGAAGCTCTTTAATCTTCAGCTGTTGAGTGTTGGAAATGCTTCAAAGTTAACTCACAGACGAATTGAGTTATTAATGGGCGGACTTTTTGGAGACAACTAGTCGTGATCTGGCAGTTAACTGGGCTTTAATTGCTCATCAGGCGGTTCGAAACGAGACTGTGACGAAAGTGAAAACTGAAACAGGCCAATTAATCGAGAGTTGATCAAGAAATCGTGCTTCAGTAGCGGCAAGTTAGGGTGAAACTTTTGATAGCTGAAGGAGAGGACTATTGGGAAATATATTGAATGACTGAGAAAAGAAGATTTTGTAGAGAGTGCTTAGGAGAGTGAGTGAGATGGTTAGAGATCTATCAACTTCAAGTGCAAATTCGCAAACGGCAATCATTAAGATCCTATACATTTGATGAGTAAGTCCATTGTTGTATAGTTTAAACTGACCGAAAATGACTGTGGGAAAAAACAGTTGGAGCGTCAAATGATAAACCTGTTTGTCAATTAAACAAAAATATTGTAATAGTTGATAACAGAATGGGCAAACAGAGCCCTGAGCCCTACACTGCGGAGGCAGCGAACGCAGCAAAGGCAGCGTCAGCAGATGCCGTTGATGAGAACTTCCCAGAACCCAGAATGTATGAATGCCAGAACAAGAATACAACAACCTGTCAACCCAGCCAAGAACGGCTTGGGCCCAAAGGCTGGTGCTGGGTGCTGGTTCACTCTGGTTCGATGTGCTTGACGCCCGTCCGTTTCATTATCGCCTTCGACTACAGCTTGGGACTGCGATGGGGGATGGGGGCTGGGGTTGAGGTTGGCTTGGATTGTGTCTCCATCCACCTTCGCCTTGGCTTATTGTTTAGTGAAGCATTTAACTTATAAATATTGTGTGTGGCAAAGAAGAAAAGTGTTTTGTGTATGTGATACCGTTTTGAAATGTGCCAGCAACAGAGACAACAGAGAGACAGCAGCCGACTTGCTAGCCAGTCAGACAGACAGACAGACAGCCAGCCAGCCAGTCAAAGTGAAGATGTTGAGGACGTCGGGGGCTTTCTCACTCGGAGACGCAACGCCATGAAATATTTCCCATGACAATTCTGTTTGTTTTTCGTGTATTGTCTGACTGACTGCCATGGTCTTGGCACCTAAGCGTCGCCAGTGTTCACATCGTCGCCCACTCGTTGTCCAGAGCACACTCAGTTCACACACAGGGCACAACACACACACACACACATTTGGCCAGGTTCACAATGCCTGTGAGTGCACTCTCTATTTGCTTTATCTATGCTCAGGCGCTGTATCTATTCTGTATCTTACTGTCGTGCAACATTTCCCAGCCAGCCCAGACTTGTTGAAAAAAGCCCTTCAGCTCCATCCCGAAATGGGTCTCAAAGAGACCAAGCCAGTCCTCACTAAATGATCCACCTAATGGTCTCATGCCGGCAATTTTGGCAGCCGTCTAGCACGAGTTGGCATCCCAAATATTCCAAGAACCAGTTGCAAATGCTGATGGCAAGGCATTAGCACACCTTTTGAATGCTCTTTCTCTCAACTTGAACAAGACCTAACTTAAATAATTCACAATTTGTTTATGCATAAGTATATAATTGATTTGCCGGTTTGAACAAAAAGTATGTATTGAATGCAGCCGTCAGATCGGGACTATAATTTTCAGGTATTTCACATGTCACATGACAAATTGCGTATAAAAAGAGTTTGTCGAAAGGGTATACTTATTCGCTTCACAAGTGCCGACGAAATTCTGTGAAATAAAAATATTCAACGGTTCCAATGCGATTGATAATTAAAATCGTTTCGGAATTGGGCTGAAATTTCATTCTTGGTCAGGTCAACATTTTTGCGATTGGGACACTGGTATCCAGTCCACCAGTTGTGGAACTTTTCTGATGGGATTCGCTGACGTTGGTTGCGCATCTGTCGGCATAGGGCGCAATAGGGATGTCTGTTCTTGTGGATTCGATATTTGGTATGCCAATCGAAGAGTCGCTCGTACAGAAGCGGATCATTTGACAACTTTTCCAGATGCGTTGCCAGCATTTCCGGAGTTTCAAAGTCAGCGCTGCTTATGTAGGAGCCTGGCGGTATCAGGCCAGACATATTACCACGGCCAATGATGACTGGCACCACAAAGTGGGCCAACGCTTTGTATATTTGCGGATGCACAAAGTCCGGACATTCACTTGACTCAAAGATCAGCATAAATTTATATTGACCGCAACTGGGGAGAAATAGTATTGAGAGAAATTGAGCTAAAGCAAAAAGTCAATATGAGCTAGAACACTTACTCTTGGAATCCATGGCAGGATATGAAGGCATCCAAATCCAGGTGATAGCGCAGATTCTGCAAATAGAGACTTTCGGGCAAAGAATACTCGTTCACTTCGTATACCATGTAAAACACGAATCGCTTTTTCTTTTGTAGTCTCCACTGGAGTTGAGAGAATATCTCGTTTGAGGTCATTTCCAATGAGTTGGTCTCTAAATCAGTAGCTCCCTGATGCTTTTGTTCTATCTCCGTAAAATAGTACTCGGTCCACAGTACGTTCGAGTCGCGACGATAAGTCATGGTAAAGTTAAAAATCGATTTACCATGCTCCTGCAGTGGATTGCGTGCCGAGCTCAATGGGTTTTTCGCCGCAAAGACCGCCAAAAAATGTGGAGTGCGATTTATCCGATCCAGGCCGTCAAATGTGAAATCTCGATCAGCATTGAAAACAATGGCATGAATGGGCCCACCAGTGTAATCCCGATTATTGGTCAAGACACAACCACATTGCAGATATTCCCACTTGACCTGGTCGCGCTCTGCATTCCAAAGCAGTATAGTCTTTTCCTTCGGACTCATGGACATGTGTCTTGCCCGTGTACTCTTGTAGCCTACGAAACGCATCATGAACAAAATAACCGTAAGACAGACGACGCTCTTCAGAATGGTTAGGTACAAAAACAATTTCTGGCTATCATTATCGTGCTGGTCCGTGCTCCCAGAGCTATTTGATAGTTTGGACTCCTCGGAGTCCACTATCAAGGGCTTGTCCTTGACCATCCTGACGACTGGCACATCCAGCAGCTGTGAATGCGTTTCGAATTTATGTTGTTTGCTATCAATTTTGTCGGCTGGCATTTTATAAATTTTTCATTTGACTACTTAAATATATGAATGACATGGCATGTTTAAAGCTAACATAAAAACCAATATCAGATGGAAGCTGTAGTAGCTGCATCAATGCCAACTTGGATGGGGATAATTTAACTAAATATATGACAATGCTGTAATGTCGTGGTTGACTGACTGACCCATAAAATGGTTCACTTACCATACGGAATATTAACTCTTCTTTTGGTTGATCAATTGACTGTCTGGCCACAACTTCCTCATTGATTGAGTAAACGTATTGTCAATCCAGCTTAAAAATATACTTTGTTTAAACTCTAGTTTAAAGTAATTGTAACAAATTTATTAATTAGTTATACAATTTAATATACAGATAAGCGAATATGGTTAACACATTCATTGGCTCTGATGTCGTAGAGTTTCATTCGTAGTTGGTAAGCAACTCATTTTGGTTACTCCTCAGGATCCGGACACTGGTAAACTGTCCACCATTCAAGGAAGTCAGTAGAGGGGCGCCTAACTCTCTGTCGTCGCAGCTGATGGCAGAGGTCGCAATAGGATTGCTTGTCGTAGCTGATGACGTACTTGGAATGCCACCAGAAGAACTGTTCGTAGAGCAGCGGCAGGGAGGAGATCATCAGCAGGTGTTGGGACAGCTCGAAAGCTGAACGAAAATCCTTGTCGCTTATGTAGGAGCCCGGTGGTACCAGGTGGCTGATATTGGCGCCTCCAATCAGCACAGGCACCACAAAGGTGGCCAGCGCCGTGTAGAACTGCGGATGCACATAGTCCGGACAGCGACTCGTCTCAAATATCAGCATAAACTTGTAGAGACCGCAACTGAGGAGGAAAACGAGAAAAAAGGCTAGAGTCAAGGCGAGTTTTAGCTAGAGTTAGCTACTTATTGGTTTTGTCACAGCTCTCAATGTAGCTAAGTTCCAGGTGCTCACGCATCTGCATCAGATAACGGCTCTGCTTATTGCTGGCATTCATATCCTTGAATGGCATGTACATAGCCAGGTACTTCTTGAGGCGCAATTTAAGCCGTATATGGGATGCCACTCTTGTCGGCAAACGGTTCATGAAGCTTATGAGGGGCGCTGTAAAGTTGAGCGTGCGCTCGGCTGGCCTGCCGATCTTTGAGAAATAATATTCTGTCCACACCAGATCCGAGTCCAAGCGATAGCTCATTGAGTAGTTAAAGACGGATTCACCGTTGATGCTTAGCGGATTCTTGGCGAGACTTAGTGGATTCAAATTAGCAAAAACCACATAATAATTGGGAGTGTGTGCGACCTTTTCGAGGCCTTCCACTGAGTAGGGCTGATCTGCATTGATAACGACCGCATCTATGGGCAATTTACTGTAGTTCCGATTGCTCGTTATCTCACAGAGGCACTGGATATTGTCTTCTCCGAAATTCTCATCGTTCCACAGTAGTATGGCCGTTCTCAGTTCGTATTTAAACTCTCTATTGATATGTCGCGGCACAAAGTGCAGCAATATAAATATTCCCGAGAAGCATATGATCCATTTTAAAATCACGTTGCGCCTGTGTGACAGTCGACGGGAAATACCTGAGCTCCGCGACGGCGCAGGGATCTCAATGAAACGCTCCGTATCATCATTGTGTGAGCTGTGCTCCACATCGCTGTCATCCACTCGCCTTCGCTGTGGATGTTGTCGACTGCTAAGAATTTTGTCAATGGGGAAGCCCCGAATTCTATCGATAGGCATTGTAAATAAAAGTATCATATACACTAATATATATATATATAGAAGTATATATATATAATTCGATATTTTATCAAATAATATTTATACCTATTACTTCAATGACAACTACGTTTTCTACAAAGATTAATATGTTTGTATTAGAAACTCAAGTAGACAGAGAGATAGATGATTAAAATACAGTTATTATATCATAGAGAGAGAGAGAGAGAGAGAGAGAGAGAGTAATCAATCATCTCATTTTCCAATTTGCAATTGCAGAATTTTGCAAAAAAGAAATTCACGTCATTTATTGTGTCGATTGAAAAGTGTTGCAAGTTCCTAAAAAATTAGCATAAAATTCACTTTCCCTGGGCTCCTTCCGTTCGAGTGCCCCCTTCGGCCTGGCCTGCCTGGCATTCAGTCAAACAGGAACCAAGCAATCAATCATTTTGGCTAAGCCATCAGCAACATGACAAATCTAGCCACAAACTTTGCGTAGCTCGCACCGGTGTCAGAAATTGAGGAAATATTGTGCTCCTCGTCTCCGTCTGCGTCTGCGTCTGCGTCTTCGTCTTCGTCTTCGTCTCCGTCACTGACTCTGTCTGGTAATCCATTGATGATATATCACTGCAATTTGGAATATTCATTTGCCAACTTTTGTCGCTGCTCATTTGAAATGCGGCGCACAAACCCGCCAAGGATGTGGCTGGCGTTGGCCATTGGGCTGGTTAAGAACGTGCCGATGGCACTGACTGACTGTCAAAGATTTGAACCTGGTATTGCTGGAGAGGCAAACAGCCAGATATTTGCAATTGACAAGCACTTAAGTGCAACAAAGACAGAGGCAGGAAGAAAAAGGCAACGGAGAGGGCAGGCGAGAAGGAGTTGAGAGTAAGGATTCGGTTGGGCACGTAGCAACAGTTGCCATGCAAATTGCCAGCGCCAGCTTTATAAATAATGCTTCGTTTATGTGCGAAAGTGAAATTGGAATCGCAGACGAGCCACAAGCACAGAAAAACGAATTAAGAGAGCTACGAATGATGATGTGGAGGAGGAGGAGGAGTAGGAGCAGGAACAGGAGCAGGAGCAGGAGCAGGAGGTGGTAGAGAAGTGCTGGTGTAACTGCAACAGAAGGCTAACCACATTAGAAGTTGGGGGTGAAGCGGCGACTAAGCCCAAACGAAACACATATAAATTTTAATTATTCCAGCGAATTGCTGCCAAGGCGGAGGCCGACTCCAAAAAGCAGCACAAAGCGTGGCTAAACAAAAGATGCGATACGATTGCATTTAGTGGAGGCTGTGAGACGTCGTAGCCACAACCTGGACCTGTGGACCTGTGGACCTGTGGACCTGTGGACCTGTGTACCTGGACGTGGCCCTGGCCCTGGTTGTGGATGTGGCCATGACTGTTGCTCCTTGTTGCTGTTTGTTGCTTGGCAAGTCGCAAGCTTGGAGAATGGAATTGAAATTCCATTGTGAATTTTGGGGGCGTTGCCGCGTCGAAAAATGCAATAAATATGCATATGAGAGAGCGTTTCGCCGAGAATTATGGCTCACAGCATACAGTAAAGATTTGAATAATTTGGTTCCCACACTCCTAAAGTTAACTCCAGTTCCAAATCCTTAAGAGGCCACCACAAATATGATGTGAATGCGAAAAAGTCGCCATCTACACAGACTTCGACTCACTCATAATTTTAATTAAAGTTATTAATAGGCCACGTCAAGATCTCCAATGTGATTTACCTGACTCTCGCTCTCACTCACTCTCTCTCTCTCTCTCTATCTCTCTCAGTTTCTTTGTCTATCGTCTGACTCAGCAGAGGTGTCCTTAAGCCTTGGCTCAATTAAATGCCGCACACATTGTGTTGGCAACTGCTTAATTATCGAGAGCCGGCTCCGAGAACCCTGTTCAAACGTATCAAACAACATGCAACAATAACAAAAGGACGCCGGCGGCAAAGTCGCCACCTCAGAGACGCCGCACGAAATTGGACTTGATTGCGCCGCTGTTGCTGTCTTCGTAGCCCCGATATATATTGCTAGGAATTAACATGTAATTATCTCAGCTTGGTCAAACTCGCAACACGAAATGAAACGCAACGAATCGCCGGCGACACCCATACCAAAAACAAACTGCGTCTTGTTACCGCAGCCAGGATGCCTCGTTGCATCGACTTGTGCGTGGCCTAGGCCACAGCTGCCTACAGCTGCGGGGCGTGTCTTCTTAGTCTGCTTAGTTCGATTCTCAATTCCTGCTCGGCTTTTTGAGCGAGACTCCTCGATTCTTTGACCACCCGCGCTTGTGGCGCTAAAGTTGTCAGTTTGACCCTAATTAGGTGTTATCTAAGTGACCCGACTATTGGTTAACTGTGTTGTTATTGATGTGCGCCGACACGTTTTCACTTCTTCGTTCCTCTCTCTCTCTCTCTCTATCTGTAAGTCTCTTGCCTCACTTTCACTAGCCTCTACCATTTCCTGGCTGTGTGTTCTTGTCTCGCCATGATTCACCATGTCCCACGCTTTATTTGGCGCCACTCGTCGCCACAATCGACTGTTGACCCACAAAGCAACATCAGTCAGTCTCTGTCAAATCTCAGTGATTATCACTGCCCGGCACCGGACCATTGTCCGAGTAGCTATTGTCATTATCAATATAAATAAATCCCCTTAACCGAATTACCCCCGAGGCTGTCCGGCATTCGCGTAAACAGTTTGATGATGGCAATCAAGTAAAGTTGGCCCCGTTGGGCCAATTGCTTGCCCGCCTCTTATTGTCACGATCAACGCGAATACAGCGCATTCGGCGCTGGCCTCCGCCCGGTGGCCCCCACTGGATGACACATACGCCTCTGTAGTCCGGATGCAGGCACTTGCCGTCCGCTGATTGATGCGCAGGCGGCAGCCGTCGACGCTGCCGCTGCCACAACTGCTCATTGCTCAGCTTTCCACTTGTTGTCGCTGTTGAAATACGGAAAAGTGATGTAAACCAGGAATTCCGCTCGACATCTTACGAAATTTTAAATAAATAAATCAACAACAACAGTTCGCTCGTTCCTTAAATGTTTCTTAATTAGTTCGTTATTATTTTTTTAAGTAATCAGAATTCAGCTAAACTGGAAGATTCTCGAAAAATTCAGCAAGAAATTTAGTTCAGTTTATTTGAGCTAGAAATTTAGCTTGAAAAGAAGTAGAAGTAAAAGATTTATTGAAGTTTAAAAAAGCCTAGGTAGAAGTAAGATTTTGACGAAGTAAAGACGAGAAAGTTAACTTGAAAAGAAAAGTGAAGAATTTTAAATTAAGTTAACTCCAATTGGAGTAGGAGATGTGAAAGCAAAGAATTACGAATTAGCTTTCTCTCTTCCACTGTATTAAAATTTTAGTAACTTTGACTTCTTCTAAACTTATCTAAGTTGATGACTTTATTAAGCTATCTCTATTGAATTATTTACATGGAATGCTTTGCATTCATTCCTTGAGTTTCTCTTTCTCTTTGCTTATCTCTGTTGGAAAAAATCCAAGCTTCTTCCACATAAACTTTTGAAAACTTCTTGTAAAATCATTCTTTAATTAACTTTACTACTCTCTTTGTTTAAGTTTATCCGCCTCAGCTTCAGCTTCAGCTTCATCTTCAGCTTCTTCCTGTTTCGCTCTTTCGCTCTCTTTGTATGCAGTTTTTATTTACTAAACTCATAATCTAAGTTCCTGTTTACTTTTAGTTCGTATTTGGTATTTCTATTACTATTCTGTTTGCACTACGTAATTTCTCAGCAGTCTGTTTTCACTTCCTCTGTTGTCATTCATCTTCTCCGTGCTATTCTCCGCGCGCCTTTCAACCAACAGTCATGCATATTTCATAGTCCTTTTGTCTCCCTTCAAGTTCCACCCACATTTCTCTGTTTCGCTGCACTCCCTGGGGGGCGCTACCGTGACGACGAGACATGGACAATTATGTAAATATACGGAGGCGCCTGTTCTGGCGTAGACGCCGGGGAATACAATGGGACAACCGCAATTATTGCCGACCATTTGGCAAATGAATGCGTGACAAAACGCAGAGAAAACATCGAGAGGAATAAAAGACGGAGACACAGAGACAGCGAGGCGCAAGGACATTGCCGAGGTCAAGACAATAGACGGCGCAGCGGGAGTGGCAGCGAGGTCAAAGGTCAGCCGCGCTAATGTTGTGCTAATTGCGATTGGAACGCGGCCCAAACAGAAAACAGCAAACAACAAATAACAAGCGACACGAGACACGAGACATTCGGCGCTTAGCGTAATTGAAGTGTTGGCCTTGTCCACGAGAAGATTTACGACAATTACTGAAGGAGGTAGCTAGCGCTATTGCTTTCAATTGCCGGCCACCCACGAGGACAGCGCGAAAGCGACCTGATGCTTCACTCTCTCTCTCTCTCTCTGCTGCCTGCTGTCTGTTGTCTTCTGGTCTGCAGCATCCTGGCTGGCGGTCCGAAAGCCTAACCCAGCTCCAATGTCGCTCGAGTTGCTGTGGGGGGCCGCGTCGCATGCGCCTCGTAACTTGATCCTGCGCACGCGTGGCCCAAGCAGCCAGTCTGCTCATACTTCGGCGTCCTTCGGCAGTTTGTCGGGCCAACGGCTGTGATCTTTAACTTTTTTTTTCGCTTTCGCTCAATTGGCAGCAGTTATCGGCCAGGCCAGGTGTGATGTGTGTCGATAGCAGTGCAGTAAGAAAAAAATATAAAAAAACTGTAACTGGATCTGCAGCTCGGCTTCGGTCAGAGTCCTTGCTCAGGTCCAGATCATATGCAAAGTAGACCACCAATTGCTTAAACGGCTGCTGTTGCCTGAGGGGCCAACAACATTGTCTGCTCTTTAGGGATACTCTAACTGTTGCAAAGGTTCTTCTGATGGAGTGAGGGCTTTTTGTTATAAGACATGAAACAAAAGAGTTTACACGTAAAAAGAGAGAGCATCAAATATCTATGTTAAGAAGAAGGGGAATAAGGATAGAAATTATTATTAAAAGCATAAAGAAAGCAAAAGCAAACAGTGCAAAGCATAGTAAAACTGTAAAGTGAACTAATTCCTTCGGAAGTGTATTGAGAATTCGTTTTGCTTAGTCAATTTCTTCTTTTTTTTGCTGTGACCACCAAAGTTGATTGAAATTTTGGCAATGACCCCAGAATTTGTTGTTGGGCAGCTGCTGCTGCTGCTGCTGCTGTTTGAGTGAATGTGGCAGCTGCTGCTGCTGCTGCTGCTGGTGCTGGTGCTGGTGCTGGTGCCTGGCATCAGCTTCGCCCACTGAGCAGGTCGAGGAGCGACCGACGGAGCGTTAAAACGCACACGTTGACAGCTTTTTCATTATTTAAGTTTCTTTTGCCATTTTGCTGTGTTTTGTGTTTTGTGGCAGTTGCTGTCGGCCTTTTGCAGTTGCATTTGCAGTCGCTTAATGTGCGATTTTTATCTGCAAGATATAAATTGTAATTATTGCATTGTCTCTCGCTCTCTCACCCTCTCTTTCTCTCTAAGTCCCTGAGAGGGGCGAAGTTGTTATCAGTAGCCAGCGCTGCGACGAACATTAGTGAAACACAACAAAAACTGAAATAATTGCAAATGAGTGTCGAAATAAAAGTGCAACACACACACACACATACACATACAGCCGCCCCCACGCTGCTGTACAGGTAAGCATGGGGCGTGGCAGGTGAAGGAGAGGGAGGGAAGGAGGCGCTTTTTTGTTTGTCTTTACAGCTGTTGCGACTGCGCATTGTGTTTTTGGCTTGGCTGGGAAAACACGCTGGAAAGACAAAGCGTAACAAATTGCTCAATGTTAATGTTGCTGTTGTAGTTAGTGTTGTTGTTGTTGTTGTTGTTGTTGTTGTTGTTGCTGTTGCTTTTCGCGCTTTAACACTCTACTTTTTTTTTTTTTTTTTTTTTGGTTGCTCAGAAAATTGATGATGTCGACGTCGACGAGGACGTTGAGTTATGGCCAGTGCAGAGCTGTGACAGCTGCCAGCTGTCAGAAAGAGAAGGCCACAAGTTCAGCCAGAGAAAGAGAGAGATCGAGAGCGCGAGAGGGCACGAGAGTTGGTGGATAGAATTCAACAGCTGAGTGACCACCCAATAGCCACAGCAGCAGCAATCGCTACACATTAGGCACTATCAAAGGAAAATACATTTTAATTACCGCGCAATGTGATGAAAATCGCTGCAGGCCACAAAGAGGGGAGCCCTTCGAGCCTGGTTTGTGTTGCCTTAATCAATGGAATGGTGCTGGGACGCACATGCATTTTTCTTTTGGGGGGGTATGGGGAGCGACGTCCAACGGTGCGTATGAAATTGAAAATCAACCAAACGCTGCGACCACACAACGCTGCTGCGGCGCCGCCCAACCGAACTCAGTCCAATACGAAAAGCCTCGCCACTCCGCTCCATACTTGACGTTGATGGAGTTGTCGATGATGCGTTGCACTCGCGCTGTTCACATTTTGTTAGTTGTTATTAACCGATTTGTGTTGCTGCTGCGGCTCTGATTGATGCCCCCAACAACGAACCAGACGCCAGTCGAGAGGCAGGGCCGCAGCTACAGTCAGGGCCAGTGCCAGTGCCAGGGCCAGGGCCAACAGCAGCGCCTTCTGAATCGCCTTCGTTGCGGTCATGGCCCGATAATTGATATATGTTTCGATCGTTGTCTCTCTCTCTCTCTCTCTCTCTCTTTCTTTCTCTCTCGGCAGATCAAAGTGCGAGCAGTCATCATGATGATTTGATTAATTTGAATGGAGTTCTTTTCGAGTGTTGATGGCCAAACTCTAATTAAAACATATAAATTCAGACCCTAATCGTAGTCAACTAATTTCAAACATTTCTTTTATAATAAGTGTGCAACCTGTGTGTGCGTATGTGTGTGTGAGTGTACGAGTGTGTGTGTGTGTGTATTTATATGTGGAAAGTGCGCAAGTTTTTGACAACTGGTTCTCAGCGGCGTTGACAACAAAATACGTGGAAAATAAAACATTAAACAATCATAAATACAATTTTCTCACAGCGCCACACACACAGTGAAAGTGTGCGTATGCAATGATATACTAGCAGCTGACCTATAAAAGTTCATGGTAGATTGAAAAGATTTGATTGAGAGAGTGAATGGAAAGAAGCATCTTTTGAACTGTGAGTAAGAGCATGTCACGTTGTATATACATATATAGCTCTGTAGGCTTACATGGGACAGCTCTTTGAAGAAGATAATTCAATTGGAATAAGTGAAAACTTTCTCTTAGGCATTATCTGTTATCAATTATACATATACAAATTTAGTGGGCATTGATATAAAACAAACTTTAATCAAGCTAGAATCATTTTCAAATACATATACCCCTTTGCATTGGCAATTTCTTGCAGGGTATAATGAAAATGAGCAGCGGTCGAGAAACTTTTGTAGTACATGAAAATGTCATTCGCATAACACAGCCCAAGCAACAATTTTTGTTGTTGTTGCTGCTGACAACAACGAAACGACGCACAAAAGTTTCAATCTTTCTTGTGGCTATCAACCACGCCCCTTCCCTTTTAGCTGTAGACCAAGTTGGTGGCACCTTTGCGGTTGACTTTTATTATTGTTGTTTTGTTATTTCAAGATAACAACTAACAACGACAGCAACAGCAACAGCAACAACAACAGCAAAATGTTTGATGTACTTCAAACTGAATGTTTTGCTTTAATTTGCTTATGCGACTTGACCTTTTTTTCACATTTGTTTTCTTTTTTTTTTAAATCATCGCACTTGCCAATTAAGTCATAGTTGGATTTTTCGGCTGCGCCCTGAACTTTTGACCTGTTCGCACGCTCAATTTTGGCTTGAGTTGTTGCTGTTGCTGTTGCTGTGCTGCCTCTTTCTTAGGGCAATTACACTTAACAGAGCTACACACTTTTGCTTTCAGTGTATGCTCCAAAGAGTGTGTGTGTGTGTGTGTGTGTGTGAGTGCGACAAGCCCTCGGTTATCATCAGAACTTTTAGCCGCCTCATTGCAGACAAAACGAAATATGAAATTGTTTTCCCACGCAAATTAACACTCGACTTTGTTTTCATATTTGCACAAGATGACTTCATTTTCTTTGACATTGTTTTTTATTGCTGTTGACTTGGCTTACAGCGACTGGGCCAGCTTGCAGTGTTTGGACTCCAAAATACACCACACACAGTTGCTGCTGTCTCATTGTTGTGGGTGCCGCGTTGTCATTGTTTCAAAATACTGTATGTGTATGTGTGTGTGTGTGTGTGTAGAGTGTGTGTGCCACAATTTACAGTCACATGCATTGTCGATGACTCGTCGTCGACTTTGAGTGTTGAGGTTACAAAATGTTGCCAGGAATTCGTTGACACATAACTGAATAGATCGAAATTTGGTGATATTTGCTATATGAGCTAATCATAGAGCTAGGTGAATTACATCACAAAGGTATAAATATATATGATTGACAATATGTGCGAAATTTAGTTTAATTCAGCTCCGAAGAGATGACAGAGTAAGAGAAAGAGAAGAGTCGGATTGCAATCTCTGGAAATGCTTGAATGTTTTTCTTGTCTAATCATAGCTAAAGGTCACAACTATATCCTATAACAGCAATTTATCTATAAACTTCAATGCCAATAGCTCTGACAACAATCTCTTTGACTTCAGAGCATAATAGCTGCAAACACTTGCTTTTAAGTGGAACTGGGTTTTGTTTCTGGCTCTCAGCTTCAACTACTATT
Organism: Drosophila stalkeri; assembly: GCA_035047405.1. Taxonomy (NCBI): domain Eukaryota; kingdom Metazoa; phylum Arthropoda; class Insecta; order Diptera; family Drosophilidae; genus Drosophila; species Drosophila stalkeri. The sequence goes on along the minus strand of JAWNPR010000041.1, from coordinate 20,643,145 downwards.
AATAGTTGTCGTGTACCCCACCCATTTCTATACTCAGCTAAGACATTCATCTACATAAATATCTATATTCAAGCCAAGTAGATCCGTGTTGGAGTCACAGATTTTGTCAATTTATTCATATTGCAAAAGCCATTTGAGTTTTTAATCGATTTGTGAACCAAAGTAGTCCAGCTCTCATGTCAAGCTAGAGCACTTCTCAGAGAAATATTTGAAAAAGCGAATTGCAATCGTTTTTTTTTTGTGAGACGCTGCAATCTATGCAGTCGAACGCAAAAGGCCAAGCAAAAACTTGTGCTTGACTAACTCGAAGCAAATAAATTCAAAGTTCTTGAGCCAGGACTGCTCCCACTTGAAGCCGCTCGACTTAGCATGTGTATGTGTGTGTGATGTGTGTGTGTGTGTGTGTGTGTGTGTGTGTGTGTGTGTTCGTGTAGGGGGAACAATAAAATTGCTTTCTCGACAAGTTTTACTTATTTGCCTGGTCTTGGACTTTGGGGTCGAGATGGCGATATGATAGCTGTGGATGACACTCGTATCATGCGCCGCCCTGCCTTAAGCACTAGGATCAACTTATATACTCAGTCTCTGGTGCTGGCTCTGTCTCTGGCGCTGGCGCTGGCATTGTTTGCCTCTTGAGTAGTTTTTGCTAGCTGTGCTGCAATTGGATTGGTTTGTGGAGAGCTTGAAGAACCTGCAGAGATTTAGCTGCAAATTAGCTTCATTAATGGATAGTAGGGATTTTTCCTTGACTTTTGCCCAGGCATATTCCATTTCCCGTTTTCCATAGTGCTGCAAGATTTTCCGCATTTGCCTGCATTTTCCTGCTTTTTCGTTTTGCATGCAATTTTCTTTTTCTCCGAGCTCGCATTTCGCTCAATCAGCGCTGAAATTTATTGTGCTCCATAATCATTTGTCATCTTTCCATAGCATTTTCCATTTTTCCCATTTCCATTTGGCGCCCGCAGCGAGCGCATTAAAATTTTTCGCAACATTTTTCACGCATTCAGCAAAATGGCGACTTGCAGCGGAAAAATACCCCCCGGCTCGGAACACAGGACACCCAAAAACTAGCAGAGAGAGCGCTATGCAGCAGCAGCAGCAGCAGCAGGAGCAGGACGACGGAGAGCATAGGTCATAAATATTGCGGAATATTGTTAAGAATATAACAATTACTCTACTTTTCACTCCATCTCTCTCATGTACATACTATATATAGATATGTATGTATATATGCATATATATGTATTTATTTATATTTATTATGCTGCATTTTTATGGATGTCCAAAAGCTGCCAACGCAGTGACAAATAAACGAAACGCCCTCTGGCGCTGGAAATGTGCACTGTCAGGGTTTTTATAAAATGGCAAGATTAAGAGTACATATGTTTCATTTCGTATTTTTTCACCCACAATGCAAGTACGTATATTAAATGCAGCCGGCTCGCAATTTAATGCTGAATTATTAATCAATAATTTTTTAATAAATATCATAATATTTATATTGTAGAAATCATACATATTAAATAATATTTGATTCGAGATATTTTAGAGAAAAAGTTATTTTTATGCCCAAAAGTCATTAAAGATGGAAACTCGCGATGAAGATGTGGCACACTCCAAAGCTATATTTATTCGTGAACCGAACCACGAGCTGAGTCGATCTGGCCATATTCCGTATTCCTCAGTTGAGCACTCCAATCAAGTACACTTTTGCTTCTATTCTTGTTCAAATCTCAATCTGCAAAGCATTCTAGTTTTTAAGTCAAATTTACTAGAATTGAGAGAAAGCTCAATATCATGTTTATCAATATTATCTTAGCTCATTCCCCACTACGTTCTACTTTATAAGTATATCCCTTGCAACATCATAAATCATTTCGTTGGTATTCAATTTATAATCCTTGCAAATCATATAACATATATCTCTCTTTGCTGTCCACTGATATGTGGAGCAAGCACAAGCATAACATATTTTTGTTTTCGTTATATAAACCCTACCAAAAAAGAAAACATTGTTCAATAAATTTTCAAGAAAATTCAACAACAATAACAAATTTTTCTCGCATAATTTTCTTTGGCGTTCGATTTTGTTTTTTTTTCTTTTCTTTCTTTTTTTTTGGGGGGGTTGGTGAGTTCTTTTGTATGCATGCCCGAGCGCATTCCATAAGGAAATATCCATAATTCATGCATTCGCAAATAAAAATATAAATAAAAACCAATGAAAAACATTAACAACAACAACAACAACAAAAGGAGAAGTAGAAAAATATATAAAAATATGACTGGGAGAATGTAAATCGCTTTCCATAATTCATCGAGTCGTTCAGCCTTCCAGCGAAGGGTCATAAAACGGCGACAACTAAATACATGTATAACCGAAGTAACTCGAGAGTCGAACTTATGAGTCGATGTCCATGTCCATGTCCATGTCCATATCCATGTGCATGCCGTTAAGGTGCGTGCCCATCCTCTTGATAATTCTTTATGGTCGCATATCGTAAAACTAATGAAATTTCAATTCGTGTGACGCGCCAGCTAACTGAGTTTTTCGGTTTACACGAACAAATTCCACGAAATATTCGCGCACTTGCCCACACAGACTGAAGAAGCTGAAAAGGCAGAGGCAGAGCTAGTGACATAAGGACACAGGCGGAAGCAGGTCCGGTCCAGGATGAACTCGCAACGACAGGTGAATTTATGATGAAGTGAGTTGTCAGCGTCTTTTGTCCTAACGCTCGAAGTCTACGCAGCTCGCGTGTAAATTATATTAAATAAAATTCCAAAAACAACAAGAAAGAGCAGGAGGAGGCGATAAAAATGAAAGTAATTCAAAATCTGCGCGTGTGAGGAGGTTTCTAAATTGTTACAACTCACGCCCACGCACAGGCACACACAGAAAAAGAGAGTGAGAGAGAGAGAGTGGGATAAGAAAGAGAGTGAGAGAGAGAGTGAGGCACTCCCACAGATTTATATCGTTAGATTTATGATCCTGTTAGCGCCACTGCACTTGGTTATCCTTATCTCGAGCGTAGCATCAGCACAAGGCTGCAGCTAACTTGTTTATGAGCTGCCAGTTGGAATAACTAAATTGTAATCTCTTCATTGTCCTTTTCTCTTTTTACCTGCTATTCACCTTTCTCGTTGATTTGTTTTGATTTAGTGACTGTGTAGGGGAATCCCTGGAAGCTGCAAATGTATGCGAGTCAGAGTTCAAGTCAATTGTAACTGTTTTCTTTTACTCTTTACTGTCGCCCTCTCTCTGTCTATGTCTATGTCTCTGTATTCGGAATAAAAAAGAATAAGTTGCTTTAAAAAATTACGATATTTATTTTATTATTAAACTTTTAATTATCATTATATAAAAAATTATTACAAATTATTTTAAATCTTCCTTTCATAGCTCAGCTAAATTTTTTATTTCCTTCCTACAATGTTCTTCTGCTTCTTCTATTATTATTGTAATATTGTAATCATAAATAATTTCCGTATGTACATAGAAAATAATGTTTATCACGTGACAAATTTGAGGTTATGTGCGCAACATAACCCCACCTTGGAATGCAATTTGCTTTTTCTCATTTCGCTATGCAAATGGATGACATTAATTTAAATAATGTCTGTCTGTCAGTTTAATCAATTTTCAAATGAAACTTTAATCACATGTTCCCCATATTGTCACGTCACGTCACGCCACGCCCACATCTGGGCACGTGTCAACGGTAATTGACGCCATTTTGTTGCACGCGACGCCATTGCACAGCGGCTTGCCAATATATTCGCCCCGAAGAATTTCCGAGTTTAATTTGTTTATGCATTTCGCTCAATCAAATTGCACTTTGCCCTGCTCATTAGCTGCTGTGGGTGGGGGGAAGGTGAAAAATTAGCCAACGGAAATGTCCTCTGCACGCGATACGCTCATCAACTGGAGTCCAACTGGAATCCAACTGGACAAGGCAATGGTGTAACCAAATATCCATAAGATATGCAGGCAAATGTACATATGTGTATGTATGTGCGAGTATATCAATATTTGCATCGTGGCAGGCGTATGTTTAACCTTAACTGTATAATCATCTCATCTGTTTGGTAGCCAACCACCACCCACCTGGGCGTGGGTGTGGGCGTGGTATGCACACAGCTGCAATTAGGCTTTGTTGGCTCCGTGGTTCGTGCTTCGAGATGCGAGCGGTTAAGCGTAGCCGCACTACAGCGTTAGCTCTGCTGCGGTTTGTGTACCGTAGCTTCTTCAGTTGAACAAAGTACCAAGTGCAAGGACTAAGGAGAGGGGAAGGGCGGGTGGTTGGGTGTGCAATGTGTAATATTAATCAGATAGCGCATGTAATAATATTACACTCGAAAAAATACATTGCAGCATAAAAAGTTAATTAAAATGATAAGTTTATAATATGATGCAGTTAATCAAGTTCAATCATTTCTTCTACATAGAGATATTGAGGCTCGCAATGTTACCAATTCTATCCGAACTATGCCTAACTCTAAGCTAAAGCAAGATACTCTAGGTAGAAAGTGATTTCTAGCTGAAACTTTAACCACTTTATGCATTCTCTCTCGCTCTCTCTTTCGTTGCCCATAGAGCTATCCCTCTTTGACGGCTCAGTCTGCGGTCTAGCAGCGTTTTGTTCTCACCTCGGCGCACACATTTCACGCGTATCGGCGCTTCGTATCTTTAACAAAATTGCGAAACCGCAACCAATGCAGCTACAAAGGCACGAGCATGTTGACGAGAGGGGCAGCGGGTGGATCTGGATGGGGGAAATACGATACTTTGATACTAGGTCCGATTGGCGACGTCTGTTTAAGTCCAGCCACAAACCGCAAACTCAAAATGCTCAAAAGAGAATTCTTGGCCAATTGAAATGGAAATTTCGATTGTTCAAATATTTGCTTGGATTCGTTCTCTGTGCATTTGCATTTGGCACGCTCTCATTTGGCGAATTATTTTCATACAATTTTCCGCACAATTAGACATGGAAATGCAAATCCCAGAAAGATTTTCTCTTCCACTGACAAGCAGCCCTTTTTTTTGGCTTAAACTCCACAGTCAAATGCACTCGAAAGTTGAGTCAGTGTCAGAGCTGTGGAGCATTTTTGCTGGAGTTTCAGCTTCAGCTTCAGCTTTTGCTGCAGTTTCAGTTTGAGCTTGAGATACATTTGTATCTGCAGCTTAAGTGGCTCGACAGTTGGCTTCCTCCTGGTAGATACAAATGTATTTCACTGTGCCTTAACTTGCGGAAGATGTGTGTGAAAACTTGCTGCCGAATTTTTATGTATTTATCTACCGCTCTCGTTTTGCCTATCATGGGTGGGCGTGGTGCGGTGGGCGTGTTTGAGTAGTTGTTATTATCATAGAGCGAACGGCAGACGGCTGGCAAAAGTTTTTCAATTTTTGCTACAACTTGGCACAGCTCCTGCCTGAGCTTCTACTCTGCTGCTCGCAGGAGGGCAGCCTCTGCCTCCTGCCGGGGTATCATTGACGTAGGTGTAGCTACGGGCCAAGTTGTGTAAACATTTGTAGTTTACTTTCAGTTTAGGCAGGCTCGTAAAATCTGTCCGTTTCGTTTCGTTTCGTTTCGGTTTTGTATCTTTGGCCCACTTTTCGGCTCGCTTGCTGTGCCCTTTTATATTGTGAGCCTCAATTGAATTAGAAAATTATCCCAAAAGTTATACGGGCTTAAATAATGGCATACTAACGGAGGGTTTCTCCTTGAGGAACTGCGGTAATAGGGTAGAAAATTACATTTTTATTTTACGCTTAGATTGCATGCCAACGAAATAAAAGACCATTTCTTGCTCAACCTTCTCTTTGGCAAACAAGAAAAAAAAATGTAATATATTTATTTGACAACAGAAAAGTGTGAGGGAGAAGTTTCGCATGCCGGGTATTGAGACGGGGTCTTCCGGGCCCGGGCGAGCGCCGGATATCTTAACCAATATGCGACTTGAAATTGTTGACTAACTAATTTCCTACTTCAACATGGGCAGCTTTTGACTTTGTTTGAGTAATCCTAAACTAATTATGAAACAAGTATGAATTTAGCAGTCGACCGCCGTCGACTGTCTAATACCCTTTCAAAGTCTACCAAAACTGAATTTTAATCGATTTGTGTCAGCGTAATAGTTGTACCAAATTTCTCTAACTTTATTAGCTGCGAAATGGTTTACTAAAAAAAAAAAAGAAAAAAAAAAACAAAATAAAATGTTTATGATTTAAATTTGTTCATATGTTGACATAAACATTTTATTAGATTTTTTATATACAATAAATTTTATTCTATATATAAAAAAAAAAATATTTAAAAAAATATATATATAAAATATGTTTATAAAATATATTCTATATATTTCTATAAATAAATTTAAATACCCAACTTTGAATTAATAGACAGAAGCAAAAACATATGTATTTGCCTTTAAAAGCAAGCCAAATATTTAGTCTCTCTCTCTCTCTCTCTCTCTCTCTCTCTCTCTCTCTCTCTCTCTTTTCTCACTCTTATTTGGTAATAGGCTGGGTGGCTTAACTATTACAGCGGGTCAACTTGATTTGACCTTTTTGTTATACCAAAAATTTAATTAAAAAGCATTCAACGACAGTCGAGTCGCATTCGTTATGCATTTGGCTGCAATTTGCAGCTGTGAATAAAACACATAATCATCAATTATTCGCACAATTACCGCAAACAAATAAATATTCTTAATTTATTATGTTTTTCGAATCGCCCACAATGAAGCCATGGGAATTCGGATTCGGTAGAGGCGCGGGATGAGGGTAGAGAGACTCGACTCGACTCGACTCGATTCGACTCGCTACGAAAAATATTAAAAATAAATTTTCAACCCAGAATAACAAACGCAGACAAATTTTTGGGGAACTTGTGAGTGGGTGTGGAAGCAGGAGAGGGAGCGACGGGAGTATTGTCGTAGCTCTGAAGATTGAGATTAATGTACGTTAAATGAATTTCTTCGTGTCGTTGCGATAAATTTCATAGATGCATTTGGTAATTTCAATTTGTTTCTCAATTCAAAGTCGACACCTATAATATGGCAGGTTTATTGGAAGTGTCGTGATCCGATATTCCAAGTCCTATTTTCGGCATGCCTCGTGGGATGTGAACACAAATGTCGCTGCCCATCAGGGCATCATCGGAAGGGGAGGAAAACGCCAAAGCTTTTAAGCAAGGGCGGAAATGTACTCATATACGCTATATATATATTTGGTATTTTGGGGGATAACACGAAAATCCATAAAATTGCAAGTCTATGGCGTCGTTCAAATGAAAATGTGACTTGCATTAATAAATTGTTGTCGTCGTCGTCTTAAGTCTGAAGTCTGAAGACTGAAGTCTTCCTCCATTTGTACAAATTTCTATACCTTTTGACTCGAGTTCATAAATCAAATTCAGTTCGATTGTCAAAATTGTTGCGACACTTTTGTCGGCTCTTTTGTTGCGCTGCGGAAGCTGCGACTTAACTGAGATTATTTTGATTATTATTATTATTATTTTTTTTTTCTTATTTCTTGTTGGGTTAGTCGCATTGGCGCCATCATCAATTTTCGCCCCGCAGGTTCTAATCCTAAACATTTGCGCACAGCTCCGCGTTCCATCATAATTAATAAACCACCCAGGCCAGGCCAGGCCAGGCCAGACCAGGCCACAGAACTGGGCCTGTTTCAACGGTGTCGTGTTTTATTTCAACATCAATTTTACGCTACATTCTCTGGACTTGTCAAGGAATGATGGGAGGAGGAGAGAGGCGTCTCTCATTCTCTGGAGACGGGAGGTCTGTGTCACATGTACGACCCATAAAAACAATGTTATTTGTTTCGCCTAGCGATGTCATCAGTTGCTCGCTTTGGCCACGTCTGCATAGTTTGTTGTTGTTCTTAATACCCTAAGAGAGGAGTATTTACTTTTTGTTATGACATTTATAACGTGAACGTATATAGTATAGAATATGGAATACTTACCCAAAATATATGTGAGGTATATTAACAAATCATTATGCTTCTGAACTCATTTTAAATGTTTATGCAACAATTGAAATACATAAAATATATATTTTTCATCAGGAAGATAAGCTGAGTCGATTTAGCTTTTCCGTGCCCTATGCCTACAAGTGTATATACGTTTCGGGCTTATCCATAAAGACCTTCTTTATTGTTGTTCTTGTTCTTTATCGCTGTTGCTGTTGTTCTGTCTTCAGCTTCATAATCGGCGTTTAGAGCCATTTTCGCTGCTTGGGTGTCCGAATTTGTTGCGGGTCCCCAAGCCGAGGTCAGCCGAGGACGGTGAGAAAATTGTGCTTACCGTTTGCCCGCGCTCGCTGCCGCCCGAGGTGCCAAAGTGTTTGCCCCGAAGCTTAATTTAGTTGTCAGCGACAACAGTTTTTTTCTTTTTTTTGGCCAGTGAAGGGGGTATCACGAGGGAGGGAGAGGGGCATTGCATTGCGGCGCATTTCCTGAAAATTTCCAGCCGTAAAAAATCTGAAATGCTGCTTAACGTTTTTCATTTCTTTGGCATTTGACGTCTCATTTATGTTGCGTAGCCAGGCCCGGGCCCCCTGTCTACCCCACATTCTGACCCTTCTTCGCAGCCCCGCCCATAACGGGGCCAACTGCCATTTCAACTTGTTTCATTTACTTTCGGGCTTCATTTCTTTTCATTAGCCGCTCGCCATCTACGGCCTGTTCGACTAAAGTCATAAAATGTAACTGGTTACCAACGCCAACTACGTCGCGTTAATGTTCTCATATATATCTCTCATGTACAGCGCTTCTCTACGTGCCCGCCTCCCCCAGTGTCCGCCTGTCCCCCCCCCTTTTCTTGACCCCTTCGCAATATGTGTTACTGTGCTACACACTCTTAGAGCGAATGAAGACCACCGGGCAATGCCGCGTTTTATTAATGAAAAATGCAAAAGTTTTTTGATTTTCAGTTTAGAGCATTTTTATTTTCTCTCTGTGTGTGAGTGTGTGTGTGTGTAATTCTACGTGCTTGTGGCCCATATTAGTTGTAAGCAGCTTAGTGTAGCGGAGGGAGGGGTGTGGCAAACTGAGCGGTTACAACACAAGTTTATTAACTGCGCAAGCATAAGTTCAGATTTGTTAAAGATTTAAGATGGTAGACTAGATAATTCTCACAGACAGGTTCCGGTTTGCTTGACCTCCTCTTAAGCAAGTTGAAATATTTTGAAATAATATGTATATATGTATGTATGTATATAATAATGATTTTTATTTAATTTAACTTTGTTTTCCATTCCCTTGACAAACATAATCATTGTCATTTTCATTGTTATTAGTAATCTCATTATCGAAACCAATCTGATTATTAGCATTATCATTAAAATTATAATTATTATATTATCTTTATTATCATTATCTTTATGTTTGGCATTTTCATTATCTGATTAATTTACATAGAGTTTTCCATTTTAGCCTAGTTTGAAGCAATTGAAAACTTTCAAAACTAAATTTTTACCATAAATAAATTAATGTAAGCAACACAGAAAATATTTCAAATTTCCACCAAATTGTTGCCACAGTTCACTGCAGGCAGAAGCTGCTGCCCCTCGCCCCTCGCCCCGCTTGAGAGCTCAGTATTTGTTTTGTTTGGCAACAAACCGTGTACCTATTTATGTAGCTACATGGATACATATGCTGTGTGTGTGTGTGTAGTGTATATGTGGATAGCCCTACTTAGTAGCTGAACATAATAAAACAACTGCACAAATCATAAAAAATCTCTCACACTTAAAAAACACACAGAATTCTCTGTGGGTAGCTGTTGCCGCTGCGAGGGGCTTCCCAGCCTCTCCTCCTATAGAGTGCAATGGAACTTAATGCTATATACGAAATACAAAAAAAAAAAAACTCAAAATGAAATTAAATCTTGACACCCACGAGAGTTATATAGTTTCTTCAACTCTTTGTTTTGTTTTCGATTATTTTACTGCTGCTGCTGCTGCTGCTTCTTCTTCTCTCTGCTTCTACTCTATGCTGGCATTCGCTGTCGCATGTTAATTATGTGACTACCTATGCTCAGCTACCACGCCTCGTCCCGTTCTGTCAGATGTGGGCCGTGTGTCCAAGCTGCGAAAGACCTTGACTCTTTGAAGATCTCTTGATACGATTTATACAATTTTTGATTCATGATGTCTCTGCCCCGCTCACCGCCCGAGCTGCTTGTTCGAGCCACTGGGCCAACGCTCATTCCGTAGGCAAGCCATGTCTCCATATTTGTCGCCCCATAGAATCGGGCATCAAGAATTTCAAATTTGCATACGATTTCTGCAGCTACTCCCGGGTTCGGTTGCTTATAAGGCGAGATTAGCCAGCAGCCCAGAGCTGTAGAGCTGAAGAGTTAAGGCCGTTAACCGAGCCAAGTGTCGCGCCTAATGGGACAGCCTGATTGACAAACTAACTTAGTGACTTGGCTGACTGGCTGATTGAATAGAACTGCGTGTGGGCGTGGCGTTGATTGACGGCCAATAGATAGACCAAATAGGGCCAGGCTATCTATATATATATATATATGCATACATATCTTATATGCAGCAAACATTTCTATTTATTTGTCTTGTTTTATTTGCAAATTGTCTCGTTTGATTTCACATTTTGCTTGTGCCGCGCGGGCCAACTAAAAATACATGACAGATCACACAGATCACACTGTCTGTGAAAGATCGTACGATTTTGTGTATATAAAACAAGATGCCAAAGTCAAGTACAAATATCATGAAGCATGAATACTCTTGGATAATATTATCTAGGATATATGTATGTTAAGTAAATAATATATATAAATATAAATAAATATATATATATATTAAGTAAATATAGCTAATATTTATTATGTTTTTTTTTTAACGCAATTTTAGTTTGAAGTTAAATAAATTTTAAATAATATATGTCGACTTGTATATGTTCATTTTAATTGACTTTCTTACTGCATTATATCTTAGAAAATACCTTTGGATTTCATATATAATATGATCATATTTATATTTGAATATTTAATATATAATATATATATTTCGAATTTATATCACATTTTATATCTATTTGGTCCGATTAATTTTCAATATTTTTGTTCTGCTGCTTCAATATATATCAACTATGCCAAACTCTTTTATATATTCTACAACATATCTCTAACGATCAAAACAACAATTCTTCTTTAGTTAAAAAATGTCTACAATGAATACACCTAAAGACTTGAATGCCTTAGGAACACTTAATGCTATTATATTCCATAAATTCACTATCTCAATCCGAATCAATTTAGCTCTTTCTATATTAAGTTTACTTTAAGTAGAAATTGAAGCCCAGATTACAGCTCATTCTCTATTCTAAATAATCAATAAAAAATGCATATCTCTTCACGAAACGAATTGCTTTGCATAGCCTAACTGCTCTTAGCTTGGCTAAGAGTATAATTTCTATTATAAATATCAGCAACTGGTGCTACATCTATTTTGAGTGCTATTCGCTCGCTACAGTGGGCTGATCGCCGTCTTGTCGCATATTTTTGCTAAATTTAAATTGACCAAACATTCATAACGACATTCACTTTGTTTTCACTGCCTCGACGCACACCTCCATTACACCTGCGCACCTCTCCTCGGTCGCCAGCGAATTGTGTTTGAAATTTCAACAAAATTTTGTATTAATTTTTGGTTTTATTAATTTTCTTGCATTAGTCTTTAATGCGTCGTCGCTATAATTAAAGTGGCCATAAAGCTGACAATATTTTAAGGCAATTCGCAAAGTGCGACAAATTAATGAATTTATGTGACACGACTACAAAAGACCACAGACCACACCTCCGCTCGACCGTCTCTGCCTCTGCCTCTGCCTCTGCCTCTGCCACTGTCTTTGCCTCTGTGCCCCTGGCAGTTGCTGCTGCTTTTCTTTGGGGCAGCCACCTGTCTGGGCGATTGAACAGTTTATCGCTTAAATTGTTTCAAATGTCGCCAGGCGCCGTTCGGCCCCCACACACGCCGCTCCTCTGCCCCCAGCTCCTCATCAAAGACAGCCCGCGTGGGCGACCCAACGACAAGATTTTCAATTTGCTTTTTCGCCCCGAAACTTAAAGAGCAGCCATATATTTTTTTTTAAAAAAGAGACAAACACACTCACACACACACACATCGCTCTAGTGGATATTTATGAATGTTTATGTGTGTGTGTGTGTGTGTGTGTGTGTGTAGGGGGAGAGGCGTAAAGGGTGTTTAACGGACTTCGCGTAGAACAAAGATTGTTGCACGTTTCTTGGAAATTTTGTTAATACAGTTTTTTATTTTTATACATTGCCGAATAGATAGATTCGCGCAGATTGCGCGACTCGAGGTGTTTGCGGTTTCGCTGTCCACACGCTGACTGCATGATAGCCCAGAACAGATCCTGAAACGTGGCAGCTATGTGCGTGGCGTCGACTCCAGCCCACGTGGATGCTACATGCATCGAAAGCGAATTCCATGCCATGACATCCTGGGAAACTGTGTGGGCGTTTGCCAACAAACTGAGACTGAGACTGAGACTCCGACTACAACTCCAACTCCAACTCCAACTGGAACTCCGATTCAGACTAAGCTCTAACTAAATCAAATTGAGAAACCGGCTCAGCTGTGAGCCAGCTCGTTGAACTCGTTTCGAGGCGCCACTTTGATGCTGCCTGCAGCGGGGCGTGCCAAGATGCTGGGCAGATGTCTTTTGTGGCTGCAGCTAAAAAGGGAAACTTAATTGAGTTCAAATTTAGGCATCGTTTTGCACTCGCTGCTCTTGTTGTGCTTATGAATCTGCGTCTTCTTCTTGCTTCTGCTGCTCTTGTTGTTGTTATTGTTGTTGGCCGCACGCGTTTCTGTAAACAAACAACAACAAAAACACCCACACAGAAACTTGGCAACAAATAAAACGCAACGCGTGGCAGCCACAGCCATAGCCGCAGCCGCTGCTGCCGTCGACCTGGTCTGCAGCAACTCTCCGAGTTTTTGTTGCTATTTATTTTCCAAACAAGACTCTTTGCAGCGTGCCAGACAGAGAGGCTGTGGCAGTTGCAGTTGCAGTTGCAGTTTGCGCGTTCAAGTGCGTTCAATTTTCAATAAATCCATAAAATTTGTTGTTGAAGAAGATTCCAGCAGTGTGGCTAAACCGCAGCCGCAGCAACAGTTGCTGCAGCAGCAGCAGCAGCAGTTGCTCCAACTGTTGCCCCATCTTCTTGAATGCATCTCGATTTTCATGCTGCCTGCTGCTCGGTGGTCGTTGCTTGGCAAACGCTTCGCTGGCGATGGATGCGTGAACTCCGGGATTCCAGACACGGGACGCCTAACCGACTCAATTTTTGTTTTGGTCTGCGCTAAGTAAACAATGCAGCACCAACAACAACAACAATAATAAAAGCAACAAATATTGTCGGTAGGGGCTGCAGCAACAGCAGCAGCAGCAGCAGCAGCAACAGCAGATGCGAAGCTCGCTTGATAATGATTCACTGTGAATAGTGGTACAATATATAAATGAGGAGAATATTTCATTTATTTATTTATTTAGAGCTTAGAATTAATGTAAAATTAAATCAAATCTAGGGTTAAGCACTTGATGAGGAGAATATACTGTGTTCTATTTGATGAACTGAAATGAGAAAATGGAATAGGAACATAGTATAACAAGAGCAGAAGTCAGCCTTAGGTTTGTAGTGAGAAATATAGCTGCTTAATGAAAACTTATGTAAGTGAATGAAGAGTATGAATGCACCATAAGGAAAAGTGTCTTGAAACAACACTACTTAAATTTACAATGAGAAGACAAATTACTTTCTTACAATTTATCTATATTTTAAAAATAATATACAATTAAAAAGCAGATTTAATTTCTCATAGAATTTTCACTCAAGTTTCATGCATTTGGCTACACTGTGATCGGCTTACTGGAAGTAAATATGCGATTGAGTGTTGCCGGAATACAGTGGAGCTTGGCAATGCTGTCTGCTGGAGTTGTGATATTTTGTCTGCATATTTTGCATCTGCTGTCGCTGCTGCTGCTGCTGCCGCTGCTGCTGCTGCTGCTGCTGCAGTCACATCTGTAACTTATCATTTGTGAAATATTGCTCTTTTGCATACCTGAAACTTGCTGCTGTTGCCACTTGGCTAACAGAATTTAATTCTACTTTATCAGAGATGCGATTTCAATCAACTTGGCGGGCAGTCGACGCCAGCGACGCCACCGCAGACATAATTTATGGCCACTTTTCGCAACGATTTTCAATTTTTGCGCATTGATGTTTTCTTTAGCTGTGTTTTTGTCTGCCTCTTCTTTGCGTTATCTTGTGCGGCCTGCTGCATTTTCCTTTTCCCCAGACATGTTTTGATGTCTCGAAATGGGCAATGGGCCAGGCAGCAGACAGAGGCAGAGACACACACCATCAGCCTCTCTCGGGCGTTACAAATTGATGGGCCAAGTTAATTGGCCCAGCCAGACAGTGTGTGAGGCAGACAGAGAGACGAGAGACAGATAGAATCCTGGTCAGGTACTTGTTTAAGTGTTTAATTAATGCAACTGGTATTAGATGCGCGCTGCTTGAACCACGAGCTCAATTCTAGCAGCAGGCCGCAGACCACTTAATCTGCACAGAAAAAGGAAGAGAAAAAGGAAGAGATTGAGGAAGAAGAGCGAGAAAACATTGGAACTGAATGCTGTTTGGATTACTTTGCCCGTTGGGTGCGGGTGAACGCTGTCAAATGTTGTGCAATTCTCGCCTTTGCCTGGGTGTGGACACGAGCTGGCGATAGCAGGCGTTGCGGTAAGTGTTTGAGTGGGGTATATTAGCTCGGAGCAGCCATTGGTAACACGAAGCAGTATGAAGATCTAGGAGTAAGGATATGTTAGTTGACATAGTAACAACTTTTCGAACCATCAATTGGGATCGAGCTGGTGTAGGGTATATTAGCTAAGACAAGCTGAGTGAGAGATAAATATAATATTTAAGGTTGTAAAGATCTTGGTCAGTCAATTAATTCCATAGTTAATGAATGGGAATCATGAGAATTGTTAGAGCTGCAATGCGGAAAATATTGCAATATGTAGCTGGCTTTCAAGCTAAACTTCAGAATAAATAAAATTTTAATTGTCAGGATAACAAAAAAATAAAATATTGTTCCCTCTTCGTCTGGACTCATCTAACCTTCCATTAGGTTTGAGTTGTAATAGTTAGAGTATGCAATATTCGTTGTAATTGTCTACTCAGCTCTAGGCGTGGGTTGTCTACTGGATAGAGCTTCTGCTGCTGCTGCTGCTGCTGCTGCTGGTGTTGTGTCTGTCCGTTGTCAGACTTTGTGGTGGGTGCAGCCAGCAGAATCGAGTCAGTTTTGTGGATTATCCTTTGTTACGCATCGACAAACAGCCAGCGAGGAACATGAAACGCTTCTTGTTCCAGCAACTCCTGACTTCGTGCTGCTCCTGTTGTTGTTGTTGTTTCTGTTGTTGTTGTTGCTGCTGCTGTTGCTGTTGCTGTTGTTGTAGTTGTTGTTCAGTAGAAGCCACGCACTTTGCCGAAAATCGAGGCTTAATTGCAAACATTTGCTGTTCAAGTGAAGTCTGATTGCTGCTCCTGCTGATGCACTCTCTCAGCTGCTGCTGCTGCTGCTGCTGCTGCTGCTGCTGCCGTTAATTGGGCTGGCGAACATTTGCGCTCTGGCACTTTGATGCCTTGCCGATGATACTCCATACCCCAACACACACACACACACAGACACAGAGACACGGATATACTCACATATATGCAGCGACGACATGCAACTGCCGCAGACAGCAACTTTGGGGCAGACAACACCGAAAATTTGCATTTCAAGCAGGCCGCGATTTATGACCAGGACCACAAGAGCGCCTGTGACGAATCCAATTATGAGGCGCAGCCAGCTGCCAACTGTCCAATGAGCCATGTGTCGAGTGTCGGGCGCTGAATGGAGAATATGCCGAATGCCGAGTGGCGAGTGCCATGTGCCTGATCCGATAATGTGCCATCAAATGGCCATAAATAAAACTCACAATACGGATTAAGCGTTTTGTTAACAGATTTATATTGAGCTGACTTATGGAGGCCACCGAGAGCTGCGAGCCCCAAATATCGAAAAGACGATGAGACACGCTGGCAGCTTTAATGAGATGCATGGATTGCTAATTGCTAATTGCTAATTGGTAATTGGTAATTGCTGATCAATGAAATAAGTTAAGCTGAGGCCATCTGACAGCAATGTCAATTAACGTTGAGGTATTGCAGATAAATATCATTTAAATAATGTAGACAAAAAAAAAAAAAAAGAATAACAAGTACTTAACAAGAAGCAGTATTTGGGCGAGGAAAACTCTATAGTATCCTATGTATTAATCTCTCTCTCTCTCTCTCTCTCTCTCTCTCCCTCAAACTTAATATTCATCAGAGGGGCATTTCAGTTAATGGAAAAGTCTATTGTGTAACTTTTTCAAAATCAAATTCTAGATAAAGCTAAATGTGGCACAATGAAAATATATTCCAAAATTCCATTCGTTCCATTCCATCTGCATCTGTTTTTGAATCGAGTATTTGGCAATTATTAAAAGAGTTGTCCCTGAAATAGTTTTTGTGCTGTCAATTCCGAGAGTCGGCAGAGCTATTGACTTGATGTTGGAGGGGTGTGCTCATATAATGTCTGGATCGGAAATTACAGCCACCGAAAAATGCGGCAAGTGCAGCCATGTGATAAAAACTTAACTTGTAGTTGCCCGCGGGCGAGTCCAATACCCAAATTGCTGAGGCTGCTGATGCTGCTGAAGAAGCACTCAAGGATCATCCTGAACGTGTCGATCGTCAGCGACAGCCGCATAAAAAGGGCTACCAAACAAATTGACGAGTGGCAGCCGCGTGCTGAGCGCCCATTACGTGGCTCCAGACCCAGTTCCAGCCCCCAAAACCCAAAACCCTGGGCTGAGCGTCGAATTAAGCAAATTACGGTGCTCGGCAATGGACGAACGACGATCGAAGATCGATGATCGTTGATCAGTGTTCGGTGTTCGGTGTTCGTAGCCCCTCAATGAACTTCAAAGTTCATTGCTTGAACAAGAGCTGAGCGTGAGGCGGGCAAAGGAGCAGCTGCTGCAGCAATTTGCCTTAATGCCAAGGATTAAGATGACTTCAAATGAGCCCGGATGCCAAACTGCCAACTGCCAACTGCAAACTGCAAACTGTTAACTCTTTTCTTTCAACATCTTTTTTTTTTTTTTTTTATGTCCACACAGCGACTGTTTAAATTTGCGCATGTAAATTTCAGTGCCTCGACCATAAAAGTGCCGTCTGTTGATTGGGGCATTTGAGTAGCAAAGAGTAGAATGTGGAATAAGTTAAGTGGGGGGATGGAAATCTGTAACAAGAATTAGAGAACTAAAGAATATCAATCTCTAGAGATATAAATGCATGCAAACATAGTATTAGATTCTCTTTGATTTGATGGTATTTGATATTATGATGGTCTCTCGTATTTGATTATCTGCTTGGAAAGGGTATCTGTTAGTCTGTTAATGCCTGCTTATGTAAGCAGCCGCTTGGTTTTTGCTGGCTTCTCACATTTGTGCGCTTTGTGAAATATTTTTTGAATGCAGATTTTTCACTTAAAATTATTTCAATTACGCGAAGTGCAGCGAGTCCAAGTCCAAGTCAAAGACCAAGTGGCTGAAACGAGACGCCAAATGAAAGCCAAGTGCATGACCAAGACCAAGAGCAAGACCAAGACTAAGAGCCTGGCCAATGCTGATTCGTAGTATTTTAGTTTGCTGTTTTTGTCGTCATTTGGCAGCTGGTGCCGCCGCTGCAGTTGTCGTTGTCATCCGCGGTCGCTCGGCCTGCTGCAAGTAGATTAAATGCCACAACGCTTTTCGTCTGGCTACCCAGAACCGCAAACAGACAAACTTGGTCAATTATTTTCAACGGCGAACACAAATTATTGATGCAGCAGCCAGTGAAAGCAATCAGAGGGAGCTGGAGAGGCAACAGGCTGGAGTAGGGGAGCAGAGTAGAGTCGCGGTTGAGCCTGGCCCTGGCATATGTGGTCTACACTGAGCTCATCAATCTGAAGACGATGTCGAGACAATGGCCAGGACGCGCCACCACAAAGGTCTTCATTAAATTAGTGAAATGAGCACGTAGCTGCAGTTGCAATCCAGAATGGGGATGAGCCAAGAATCATGGCATGGCAGCGCTTGTGGATGTGGATGTGGATGTGCCTGCCACAGCATTTAATGTCACAAATATTTTGTTGTCAAATGTCGCCACTGGTCGTGGCTGTCAAGCGTAGCAGAACCAGCTCACCTGGTGATGACTTAACGAGGATTTAAACGTGCCCAGCCAGCTACTGATTCGATCCGATTCGATACGATGCGATGCGATGATTCGCTACGATCCTCTGCCACTGCGTCTGTGTGTTGCAAGTAAGCTGCAAGCTGCACAGGTTGCATATAAAAATCGCATTCAGTTTGCTAAATTGGCTCCGCTTGCTGGTGGGTCGATTGGGGATTGAACCATCAATGTCTCGTCAAAGCTGCTGCTCCTTGTGGGCGTTAGGGAGACGTGGGCAGCGGGCAGGGCTGATATTGTTGTTGCAGCAGCAATAGCAGCAGAAATCGAATGCGCCACCAAATTGCAGCAACGAGTTATTAAATTTCAGCGCAAATACGGTCAGAGAAGCGTTTACAATTTCGATATCTCTGCTTGAATACCCTATAATATTATTGAGAGTGAAGAGTGTTTAAGAGTTAGATGTATTTAGCAACAGAGCTCATTGTTTCATATAATAATGAAATTCTCTAGAGTATATGTTAATTCAGTTTGCTCGTATGGGGTCGTTTCTATTCCAACATTCTTTATTGCTCCAACTGCATATAGACATTTCTATAGACCTACACTACTCTCTTAGTCTTTCTATAGGGTATCAGCCATTTGAGTATTCTCCTAGTTATTTGTTTTGACTTAGCAAACTGCGACACGAAACCGAAAGCCAAAACAAAAGCCAACCGCTGCCACTACCTCTCGCACCCTTCCCAGCCCCTTTGTAGCCCCTCCCCGCCTCGAATTGAGCTAAGGCCCTGGTGCCTAATTAGGCCAATTCTCGATGAGGCAATGCCAACAAACAAAATCGAGCGGCTAATTTTTTGTTTGTTATTTACTTTTCGTTTGCCAATTGTGAATTGCATTTTGTTCTCAATGATGTTGTCGTTGTTGTTGCTGTTACCGCTGGCACATGCTGAATACCACACACACACACTCAATCACACTCACACTCACACACACACACATGTATGTTTATTCATATTGAACTCATAAATTGGCCAACAGAACGCAAAGTGTACTTGGTCAGAAGTCATGCAGTCGTTAAATTTTACAGCTGATTTGCTTGAGTTCTTATTAGACGATCGATAATCAAGTGGAATTGTGTTATATAAATATGTTTAGCATATATTAAAGACTTGAATGGCTTTAAGTTCAATTATCATATATATAATTATATTCTTCTGTATAAATATTATTATAAATATTTATGCAAAAGTTTTCGTTGAATTTTGAGCTTACCCTTAAGAGAGTGATTCTTCCCAAGTTTATTGAATCTTTATAATTTTTGTATTTCTTAAAATCATTGCAAAAGATTTTTATATAGACCATACATATTATGGGTAATTATAGCCAATTTCAATTCCGATTCTCATTTCTGTTCTTGGAAGTTTTTGCAGCTGTTAAGTTCAATGGTTTCATAGATCATAGATCATAGATCATAGATATTAGATCATAGATATTAGATTATAGATATTCGATTATAGATCATAGACTTAAAGATATCTCATTATATTAGATTATAGATCATAGATCATAGATCATAGATGTATCATCATATCCCAACCAAATAAAAAACTCTTGCATACTTGATTTATTGTAGATATATTTCTGATGTATTTTGAAAGTTTCATTTGCATATGGAATTTGTAGTTAGTTGTAGCCTAGCTAAAACTTATGGATACTTGATTTGATATTTCTATATATTATCTGATAAATATTGTTTATATATATAGGATGCATAGCACTAGGATGTTGTCTTAAGCGGCATTGTTTGAAGTCTCTAAATTGAGCCTCGCTCGATTAGCAATTGAGAGTTACCTTCCATAAACTCATTTTTGGCATTTACATAAGATTAGCATTTCTTTCGATTCTTCGCCGCCTTTGAGCGCACTTGTCTGGGCAAGTTCTTAGAGATATATATGTTCGATGTGTATATTCTTTTGAGCACGTTGTCCTGGAATGTCTTATGAGCTAATGACTAGTCTATTGTTCAGATATGAGCATAGTTCGAGGCTTGACTGGCTTCAGTCTTTGGATGTGGCTGTCAGCGTTCCATACCCAGATCGTGCAGCAAATGCTGTTTGAGCACCTCGCCCTCCTCCTCGGCTAGCAGCTGGGCCGTGACTGTGTTGATCAGATTGAAGGCTAGGGCGAAGCCACTGAAAGTTGTCCACACACCCAGTGCCAGCCAGCGCAGCAGACGCGGACGCAGGCTTCCATCCAGTTGCCGCAGCAAACAGAGGCCGATGCTGAGGCCGGCCAGCGCGCCCGTCATGTGGGCTATGTAGGAGACGGAGATATTGGGCGTTAGCTCCGTCAGAGTCAACTGTCGGCAGTAGAGCGTGTAGGCCAGGTCGCAGGAGACTGCAGAGGATCACGAATGAAGCTGAGTCGGGGATCGGGCAGGGGAAAGAGAAACTCACCAAAGATAAGAACAGCCAGCAGCTGACCGAAGCCCTGGCGCATGTGTCCGAAATTGAGCAGCAGATTGGCCAACTGGGCAGCTAGCAGAGCATAGACACCGCCACTGGCGCCCACCAGATACACCGTTGAGTCCACAACACTGGTGCCCAACGATCCAGCCAGCACACCAGCCAAATAGATGACTGCCGTGCGTCCCGAGCCATGGAGCAGCTCCAGCGGAAGGCCATAGACTAGCTGGGTGAGTACATTGAACCCGAGATGGAGCCAGCTGGCGTGAAGCAAGGCGTAGGAGACGAAGCGCCACAGTTGCAAACGGCGATCCGGACGATAGATGAGCAACGAATCCTCCGGCGGAGCAGCGCCGACGTACACAAAGACAAGGATCTGCTGGAGGAAAGTTGATTAAGATATTGCTTAAAGGTTCGATTGAAGGGCTTAGTTTGGCAGCTAAGTCTTGTCAAGGGTGACAGCCATAAAGCCATCACAATGTAAGTCATTTTTTATGTCGACCCTGCTCGGCGCCAGGAAAAGCCAAAGCAAAGGAAAAGCCAAAGCCAAAACCAAAGCCAAGCCAGGCCAGGCCAGGCAAAGCAACCCTCGGGCTGTGTATGATGCAGCCGAGGCGAACGAGACTGGCAGCAGACAGCGGCGAGACGTCGCCCATGCCAGGGCGAATTTCATGTGCCATTCGCCAAATGCTCCATCTCTGTTGCTCATTCCCCTTTCTCCCCTTTCGCTTGCTCGCTCTGTGCTGTGTGTGTGCTTCTTGTGGCAGGCGGCGTCCAGTCTGCAGAGCCAGACACTAGTGCAGACGCAAAAAGTGTTTGGATTTTCGCACGCACTCCCCAATTGTTGGTCTCCTGTTTCTGTTGATATATCCTTGCCCAGCCCGGAAGCCAAATGCCATTTGCAAATGCCGCTTGCCACTCGCTTTGCGGCCAGCCGGGCAATTTATGTGCCACACAACTCGACTCAGTCCAGCACATGTGTGCGTGTGTGCGTGTGTGTGGCATTAAAAATGGAATTGCAAGTGGCAAATGGAAGGTGGAGAGTGGGGAATGGCAATGGATTGGGCACGCAAGCCAACGGGGGCTGAAATATGATCAGGAGAGCTATTATTGCTTGGCTCCGGGACACCCACATGGATCCACTAAAGCAGCAACCCCAGGCGGCAGCTGAAGCGCAATAACTTGAGATGTTGGCCGAGTAAAGGGCACGAATCTCAAGTTAGGGCTTGAGAGCTCACTGAACACAGCTGCTCTGCCAGCCACGAGGTCAGAGGTCACGCATTGTAGCATAAGCTCTGTGCTTGAATTAAATGCAAAAGGAGTAAAAAAAAAATAACTAGAGAAGGAAACTCGACATATTATATATATATATAGCCTAATGAATTATGTGCCTTAGTTAAGAGAGCTGAGAGAAACATCTTCTACACAAGTCTAGTGAAATAATTGATATAGAAAACAAATTTCATGAAAGTGAGAAGACATTAAACTAAGTTAAATGTAAACAGCTTCAATTGAAGAGTTAGATATTTTGTAAATTGTTATAGAATTGTCGTCCACTCTGAGCTTGCCTCGAGTTTCGTTTATTTCGCTGCACTTGTGACAGCAATTAAATGCGCCCCCAAATAGAGTTTAGCCTTGTGTGTTGTGTACGCCGTCATGGCAACCCGGCGGCATTCTTTCGAATCAACCCTCGGGTCGGTAGATGGGGCATTTGCATTAGAAATGGTCAGCCCGGTCAACCTACCTCCAGCAGCGAGACTAACACAATGAAGCAAGGCGCTTGTCTGGCTGCCAACTGCGGCTGCTTCGATATCTCCTGCTCTGCCTCTGTCTTGTCTGGCAACTTCTTGAGTTGGTGGGGCTGCTGCATCAGCTGGTCGAGACAGACGCCGAGCACCAGGCCGGTGGTGCTGCTGTTGCTGCTGCGTGGCTGTGATGGCGGCATCTGCAACACTGTGGCTGAGGAGAGGAGCATTTCCGATGTCTTGCCGGCGTTGCGGCGTCTATTTTTGGGGCGTCTGCCTTGTGACGGTGCCCCACTTAGCGGCTGTCATGTTGTTGCCGGCGCGAGGAATTTCGTCTGGCCCGTTGTTGGCCCCTGCAAAGAGACACCGCAACAAAGAGAGTGAGTCACACATGTAAGAGAGCGAGAGAGGAAGAGAGACGGAGTGAGAGAGGGAGTAGATTGTAATAGCCTAGCCAAATTAGCTCAAGGTTGTCCGTCCAACAATTTCCACGTTCCTTTTTCTGGCCGCTGCGACAACTGCAGCGCAATTTCTCTTGACTTGATTTGGCGCCAGCCAACTCAATGAGCCACGCCTACCGCCCCCCACCACTAGCTTTGCCCTAGTCCTCGAAATATCGCTTGTAATGTCACCAGACGGCAATAAAATAGTCGGAATTTATTTCTCTCGCCTAGACAGCGCATTTTTCGAAAAACAAATTTATTTCCGCTGCTAAATTCGAACTGCCAGAGCCAGTGAACGAGACCCCATAGAACACACCAGAGAACCTATACCAAATATATTCTCTTTTGCTAAGTCATCTTGCTAGACGTCTGCCACATGGAAGTCGAACAAATAAATCAGTGGATAGCTAACTGGCTATAGGGAATAATGTATAGAGAGAGAGAGAGAGAGAGAATAGAGTATATGTAAGTAAGGTATGCAGAGTATATT
Organism: Drosophila stalkeri; assembly: GCA_035047405.1. Lineage (NCBI taxonomy): Eukaryota > Metazoa > Arthropoda > Insecta > Diptera > Drosophilidae > Drosophila > Drosophila stalkeri. The sequence continues at coordinate 20,619,664 of JAWNPR010000041.1, read as the reverse complement.
ATGCTATGAAGAGTTAACATCGGAAATCGATAAAAATCAGTTCATTATTGATAAAGCCAGATATAGGAAATTAAAGTTTTAGCTGTCCCAGCTAAATGGATACAAAGTGTAAGTTGTTGCAGTTGCTGCTTTTCATTTGTATTGCAACTCAATTCCATTTGTATTTGCTGATTGCGAATGGCAATCGGAGTCGCAATCGCAGTCCTGGCCAAGGCGGTTTATAGTCGGTTTGTGGCCAGCTTTAGTGTCCTGAGTCGTCGTATTGGCCATGGCGTGTTGCCCTTGGTAATGAGTTTTAATGGTGATTACCTTTCGGAGCTGCTTGCTACACAAGCACAACAAAAGTCAAACGAGGACAGTGGCCGGGGCTGGGACGGGGGCAAGGGCAAGGGCAGTCAGTACACATGTCGAACGGTAAGCTCTGGGACGCCTCGACCAACTGGCAAGCCGAGGCAGGACACTTTCTTGCAAACGAGTTTTGCGAAACGGAAATGCTGCGTTTCCCATCTTCGATCAGGATGCAATGCCACAAAAACCGGTTGACCAGAGCGGAGAAGAGGACGGAGCCAGGCGAGGGCTTTCTGAGCTAACAATAATGAACGCACGCCAAAAACTGTACAAATATCGACAGGTGTGGGCATGTCCTTAATGTCCTTTAACATAATTTCTTGTTTCGTAAGCGTTTCAGCTTTTGTTGTTCTTTGCTGTTTCGTTGTCCTTGCTGTTTGTTGTTTGTTGTCGCTTTTGTTGTTTGTGTTGTGTGGCCTTCGCACGCAAGTTATGCGCCGCTGTGCCCATTCAGGACACGCACATATCCTTGAACCAACTCAAACGTGAGCTGGCTGCGACCTGAGACTCGACAATCGAGACTCGAGACTCAACACTCGACTCTCTCGCATCGACTCGTGACTCGTCTCGGTGCCAAGAATCGAACTTTCTGGCGTCTATGTGTGTAATGTATGCATATGTATGTGTGAGTGGATTATGCAAGCATTCGGACTCACAGGACGACCTCCTTAACAGCGCCGACTGCCACCTTTCCCCCTGTTCCCACCAGTTTCATGCCCCACTGCGACAGCACTTGATTCGGCTTTGAGTTTGTATTTGTGTTTGTATTTGCATTAGCAAATATTTAATTTGCATAATGTTGGCTCTCAGTCGGTGTGTATGTGTGTGTGTGTGAGTTTTGTTTGCATTATTTCCATTTGTATTTATCAAATATGCGTGCTTTACACTTTTTTTTTACCATATTCAATTTATTGAATCATAGGTAAATAAATAAATTGATTAAAAAAAAAAGTCTATGAGCATTTCAACTGTTTCCCATAGATAGTTTATTAAAGCGGCTATTATTCATTATTTATCGATAGTAAAAAACTAAACTGACCATAATTAAATTAAATTGTAATTTATAAATAAATAAGCCCAACTCATTCAACAAAAAACCGTCATATGACCTTATCATATTTTTTGATTAATAAATGCATTTTAAAGGGAAGTTGTGGTAGAAATTTAAAATGCCAACAACGTTATATATAACTTAATTTCATTCAATTGATTTCAAGTTGCATTCCAAATATCGCATAATTATTTTAAAGTTATATTTGTGAAGTGGAACGCAACGAGTATATTAGTCTTACACTGTCCATCTAGAGAGTTGGAACTGGGAACATAATGTTGTAAAGCTTAACCTTGTGCTAAGATATGACTGCAGATTAGCTCTTAAGATTAATATAATATGAACTAGTTTTGTGGAGTAAGTCTATTTATTTTCCTTTAAAAAGTTATTGTGTATAACTCTTTTCATAACATTGCTTGTATTGTTATGCTTAAGCACTTAACAGCGCTCTTATTAACATTTCTTATACTGTTATGGCTTTGCAGAATTTTGCATAGCCCAAAACTTTGGTCATATGTATTTGACATACATGACATACATGAAAAATGTTACTTCAGGATAAGTTTTTGCATGTGCAGCAAATGTGAATATCTTTTAAATATTTGATGAAAAGAAAATATAACTTGCAAGCGAGTGAAAGAGAAGGAGTGAGAGAGAGAGAGAGAGAGAGAGAGAGAGAGGGAGAGAGAAAATGTATTCAAGTGAAATGTGTTAAATAAAATTTTAATTACCAGCACTGCGGGTAAGCCAAGCAAGAGGAGTTGCAAAGACGAGCGAATGAGAAAGAGAGGAGATGGTGGAGGAGAAAAGGGGGAACGGGGCAGCGCGAAGAACGAGCCAAGTTAAACAAAGAAATGTTGTGAGAGTGAGAAAGAGAAATGTGCACATTAATAATTATGACTGGGCTTAAATGTTAGTTATGAGAAACTTGTGAAAAGTGAAGAAAAAATGCAGATAAAAAATGGAAAATAAAATAATAGCAAGTTGGCAGCACTCGAAGCGACCTTGGCTGTGTGGGTGGGTGGCTGCTTGGCAGCTTGGCTGGCTGGCTAGCTGGTTGGTTGGTTGGTTGGGTGTGAGAGCACAATGAAAGTTGCAACAACAACAGCAACAACTGGAAACACATTAACAACAATGACGAGAAAATTGTTAAGAAAAACTATATAATTGAAAAGAAAAACATGCATGCATATGCGAGAGGCTCAAAGAGAAAGAAAACAGAGTTTTGCTGCCGCTGGCAGTTTTCACTTTTTATGGCCCACACACACACACACACACACACACAAATACCAATACAAGCAGAAAGACAGCATTAACATTAACATTAACAATAACATTAACATGAAATTTGCAAGTTATTTTCTTTTGGCGTTCGCAATTAAAAAGTAGTGTTGGGCAACGCCGAGCGTTAGGGGCAGAAAGTTATGAAACGAACTGCGGGACAGAGCTGGAGCTTTCGTTTGTTAAGGGAATGAGCTGACTGACAGTGCACTTCACTTTGCTTCACAAAGAAAGTCGCGCGGTAGGGCTAGCTATTCATAAGGAGACAACGGGAGAGAGAGAGAGAGTGTGTGGATGGATAGGGGATAGGTGGAGGGCTCAGCGCCCTGAGTCTGCTCATTTCACAATAAAATTCCGGCAATTGAAACGAATGCGATTAAAAGCCGCATGTCATGCGATAGAGTGGGTTAGAGAGAGAGAGAGAGAGAAAGAGAGAGGGGATGAGAGGGCAGCAAGTGCGGCGCTGAAACTGGACAGAAGACGAGGGCGAGAGCGAGAGCGAGCGAGAGGTAAGCAGCAGTTGCACAAATGGAGCATCGCGATAGAGGCCTCAGCCAACAGCTGAGAGGGGAGCAAGCTGGGGTTTTAGGAAATGGGGCTCAACTGCAGCGACCCACGCGAGTTCATTTCCATTTGGGTTGCATGCCACGCCAACGTCTCGCAAATGAAGTGTGTGTGCGAGTGTGTGTGTGTGTGTGTGTGTATGCGGGGGGCAAAGCAAACTCGAATCTCGACTTTTGCCTGCTTTCAATTTAATTGTAATTTCTTTTGTGTTTATTGCGTTTGCCTGCTGCTGCTTACGTTTTAATTTCATTAACTTGTGTTTACTGTGTGAAACACTTGCCCAGCCATAAGCTCTTGCTTGCCTCCCTCTCGCACTCTCTCCTCTCTCTCTCTCTCTTTCTTTCTTTGTTGGCTAGCCGTTAAAATGTTTGGACATTAAACTTAACCTACAAGCAAGCAGCGCTCTTATAAGTTGTGTATCTGTGCCAGCGATTTCGACAGAAGCTGTTCTTGCTCTTGCTCTTGCTCTTGCTCTTGATGAACCTCAGATACTCGCACTTGCAACGGAACCAGAACCTGCAACATCGTATTTAAATTGCTGAACTAAAGATTTTCAATAATTTATAATTGCCTAAGAAAGTCTGGTCAGGTCAGGTCATGTGGGGCACAATTATCGAGTAGACCCATTTATTGATTCTGATTAACTTGATTAATAAATTTTAATAAAATATAGAAGAATCAGTTTTCCCATACCGGGAATTGAACCCGGGCCTTCCGGGTGAGAGCCGGATATCCTAACCACTAGACAATATGGGACTAGAGTCCATAGCTAGCAAATACTGAAAGATCAAATATCTAAAAAAAGAAAATAGCTAAAAATACCAAACGATTCATATAAAATATTTAAATATAGCTACTGTTAGCTGCTTTATAGAAAGCATAAAACTGCGCGTAGCGAGAACGAACTCAAGTCAAATAATACACGTATTTATGTTGAATATTTCTACGACTTCGCGTCAATGCACAAATCAGTTAGCGTCCGGCAGCAGGCAGTGGTCGAGACATAATAACTGGCAGGCGAGAAGGTGGAAGCAAAAGGTAGAAACAACAACAACAACAACAACAACAACAGAATAACAGACAAGCGACATCGACACCTGACCACGCGACGCTGATAGTTGTTGTTGTTGTTGGTGGTTGGCTGGTTGGCGGGTTGGTTAGTTGGTTAGTTGGTGTTACCTAAACAAGTGCAGCGCGTATCCATGTTTATTTTACGGTTCAACGATTATTGCCAGTTATTGTCTAATGGCAACGTAAAAGGGGGACGACTGTCTGACAACCAGACAACCAGACAGGCAGCCCGGCAGCCCGGCAGCTAGCCAAACTGCCGCAGCAGTGTAAAAAGCAAAGCAAAATCGCCAAAAGCAACAGACTGAAAGGGGCAGATATACAGCAAGAGAGAGAGAGAGAGAGACAGAGTGGGTAATGCAGCTGGAGGCAGAGGAGGCATTTGGTCAGGCAAGCACAGCGCTGGGTGTTACTAGACTCTTGATTGTTGTTTTTGTTATTGTTGTTGCAACCACCGCATTGCTGAGTGTATTTGTGTTGGCCGTTGTTGTGGTCTCTGGTCTCTGGTCTCTGCACTCGCTATCAATATTTCAAACACGTTCCAAAACTTTTGCCTTTTTTCCAGGCAGAGCTCAGCTGCTCCTCCTGCTCGCAGTGTCGCGGCCAACAAAAACGGAAGTTCACACGGAAATATATAGGGAAAAACAACAGATATATTTATATGTTTATATATAAAATGAAATGAGAAAACGACACCCAAACGAAAATAAAACAACACCAAAGAATACAAACATCATGTTTATAGTAAAGCAACAACAACAACAACAACAACAAATAAATAAATAACAACAAATATGAAAATGAATCACGCAACATCAGATAGAAAACAGCTGAATGGGTCGGCAGAGCGGCGAGTCGTGGGGGGCAGCGGGTCGGCTGCAGGGTATATGCAAATGGAACTTTCGGTTGAATTAAAACTAAACATTTCGATTATGCCATAAATCGATAGCAGCAGCACTCTAAAAATTGTGACTATACACATGCATATATATATATATATATATATATATGACGAAATAGTCGGAAAAGATAGCAATAGTATCAGAAATATGCATAGAATCTGTGCACTGAGCGAAAGAGTTGACCAGAAAGTGTTTATGCTTTGATAAGCATTTGAATATTTTAGATAAAAGAATAGAAGAGTAGAAATATTTAACTATTCCGATAAGAATAAATAAGTAAGATTGATCCTATAAATTTACTTAAAATGTAATTTTATTAATTTGGACAAATCTTGTAATAGAACCAGGTCCAAGCACATTTGACGTAAAGCCTCGAGGCAGGTCAACGACTTGTCCCAAGGCAAAAAAAAAAAAAAACAGCCCATTGGGTGGGAGGAGGTGGCGCGGGGTCCACTACTGTAGAGGGTCGTTTTGACATATCAATAAATTTAGCACGCAAACGATTAATGTGCGAACATATATAATATATAATTATATATATATCGCAAATTTATATATATATATATATATTTGTGTGTGTGTAATTGACATATGTATAATAGTTCCAGCATAGAGGACAACGTCTTGGACTAGATTCTGGGCCTGTTGTATGGCACGCAGATGGCACTGAAATCGACTTGATCTGGTGGGCACACTTGATTTATGGGCAGCTTCGGCTGGCTCTGCTGCTGGGCAAGTGCTCGCAAACTGGATTATATGAAATTTCTCTGGACTGATCTAATAAAGCTTAAGAAATTGCGGCACGAACATGAACTTGATAATTAACTTCAAAACGCGACTGCATGCAAAAGATGCAAATGCACAGCCACAGATACAGATACGCTGATTGACAGATACGTTTGCAGCGCGCCTAGGCTAGCCAGCAGCAGCCGGGCAGGCGAATGTGCGCCAATTGCCGCCGCTGATTGTCGACCGTGGCAATTTAAAGCAAAAGCCATCAATTAACCCGCTTTCCAAGTAGCCACAAGTAGCAGCAACAGCAGCAGCAGCAGCAGATGCAAAAGTATCTCAGATGAGTTGGCATCGAACGGTTAACAAGATGCAACGATTTGCACGTAGTTCCGTTAGCTAATTGGTCTATAAGTGCAAGCTCCCCTCTTTCGTTCTCCCTCTCTCCTCCGCTCACAGCTCACATAAAGCATTTTAGGAAGCATTCGACGGAAGCCACGCAATGAGGAAACTGCAAGTTAAACGTGACTCAGCGGAGCAGGAGGCGGTTGGTTCCTGCAGAGCGCCATGAATAATTAATTCATAATTTTTCTCATTGTAAATCATAACAATTAATGTTTAACTTGAAGTGCGCTGCGCCCAGTCGCAGAGGGCCGGAGTCGAGCTCTGGAGCAGGCGGCAAATGTGAAGCTGACCAACAACAAAATCAACATCAAAAGGCAATTATGCGACCAGGTCGGTTCAACGCAGAGTTTACTATAGAAAACCAACAACAACAGCAGCTAAAAAATGTTAAAGAACCCAACAAGAAGATGGGGGAATGTGGAATGAGAGGGAAAATGCAAGCAGCTAGAACAATTCGCACGGTAATGGAAATGAAAATGGCATGAAAAGGCTTTTGTCTGCCCTCAAAAGAACAAGGGACAAGACTCGAAGCAAAACAGATGCGAGCAGGAAAAGCTTAGAGGAAAAACGGGGGCAGAGCTAGTTAAACAAGTGCGACCGAGCGCTGGAATGCGTGAATTATTTGTGGGTAAAAAGTTCAGGCAGAAATTTCAGTATTTTTTAGTTTAGCCACAACAATTGATAGATGCCAAGAAAACTATTTACCTAGACTTGGCTAGACTGACGACCCGAAGGCCTTCAAACTACACTAAAAGAAAATCAAGTCACATTTTAAGCAGAAGCTGACTGAAAACTACATACAGCTCTAATACAGCTCTTATTCACACTTGTAGAAAGTAACTTGAACCAGTGCCAAGATCATCGAGGCAATTCGCAATTGGCAATTGGGCGTTCGTCTGGCTGCGACTTTCATTTGCTGGGAAAATTGTTGGCTTAGAAAAGCAAATGGGTTCATTAATGGGTTCAATAGCTGCTGTGTGTGTATGTGTGTGTGTGTGTGTAAATGTACTCAGCCTAGTCTTGACCACGACTCGCACATTGAACCGATATTGAAGCCGCTGCTGCTGCCAGTGCCGCTGCCAGTGCTGCTGCCGTCGTTCGATTATCACATTTTTGCCAAAGCACATTAGCAATGCTGGCGCTGGAGCCACCCATCTTGGCCTGGCCAGTGGGGCCAGCAGCTCGATACCCATTCACTGGGCTAACTATTTTTAGTTAAAGCTTTGACTGAGCCGCCGCAACACTGCACCTCTCTCTCTCCTCCTGCCCCCCTCTTCTGCCCCTTCCGCCCTGCTCTTTGTCTACTTTGAAGACTTGGCGTGGTAATTATTCGCGCTCAGATGACTGCGCGAGTCTGCAAAGCGTAACTTGTAGCTTGTAGATACATTCACGTAAATATCTATATCTGTATCTGTATCTGTATCTGTATCTGTATCTCAAGGCACGCATCTACATATATGGAAAGCTTCACTGTGGATTGCTGTGGCCAAGAGTTAATCACCGTTGCCGTTTAGCTTAGTCGAGCTCTTGTTGCTGTTGCTGTTGCTGTTGCTGTTGCTGGTGTTGGGGCTCGCATAGTTTACATTTTATAAGTTAATTGAGTTAACTGTGAAACGTTTTTTTTTCTGCTTCTTTTTCTTCTTCTTCTTCGTTTTCTTGTGTCTTTCTCTTTGCTGCGCTCATTTGCTAATGCAAATTTGATGAACGCGCGACTCGGTAACAATCAGAGCTGCAATATCCATGCGTATCCACGTATCTATGACCCAAGCCAATTTAATAAATACCCAAAAAAAAGAGGGCGTGGGACTTGCACCTGCCATAACATAACATAACATCTCTCTCTCTCTCTCTCTCTCTCTCTCACTCTCTCTCTATATTTGTCTCTGCCTAGCTTTTAAAATATTTAGTTTTATTTATTTTGTTGATGCATTTTTTATAGCTGCTGTTAAAATTGTATGTAAAAACATTTGTTGCTGTGGCCAAGCGAGAAATAGAAACTGAAATAGAAATAGAAATAAAATTGTTGCATGTTGCATTTCAGTCGTTTGTCGCTTTTAATTGCCAAAATATTTCATTTCATTTCGCATATTTGCACAAACATCCAATTTCTTTTCACATTTTGCATTTTGCAAGTTTTGAATAATCTCTAGATAATAGAAAATATATATATATCCAGAAGCAGAGACAGAGAAAGAGAGAGAGAAGGAGAGAGAGAGAGAGAGAGATAGATGGATAGAGAATAGCTCACATAATTCTATGAGTAGAATCAACATTTGAACATTTATCAAAAATATTTCGCTCTATTTACAACTATTTTTGATTCGCTATCATTTTTTTATCGCTCCAAATTGATTTATGGCCCCGATTAAGTGACCAGAGCTGATGGAATATGCAATCCAACTGTTTATATAGAAAGTGTAAATGTTATTTAATGCTATATAAATATAAACAAAGCTATAATCAAATATTTGCTTAAAATATGTTTTTTAAAAAAAACTACATTAGAGATACCCTAAAAGAAGCAAGTTTCATGCAGATCAGTTGTATTCTAAAAGTTTACTTTTAAATTTTAATTTATTTCAATTAAAAGAGAATTTCTTCATTATTTCTCTTTCTCAGTTGCATTCGCTCTCCATCTCTAAGTATCAGTTTGCTAATCGCATTTCTTCAGATAGAACTTTCATTTTAATAAATTCTTATTGAAATTCTTTTCATTATCTTACGATAGTGTATCTGATCAGTCGACACTCAGACAGCAAAGCTCACTCCAGTTAGTCATCTATTTGAATTGGCATTTAATATAGTTATTAAGTTGATTAGGCGAGCTAAGAGTGCTAATAGATTATTGTATGATTATTTAGTTCTTTGATTTGGCTTTTGATCCGATCACCTTCCAATTTCAAATTCATCACATGACGTGAATACATTTATGATTCAAATGAAATTTAGATAAGACTTGAGCAAATAGAAACCGACTCACGAGACGAGAGGGCGCTACAACCTGCTGACACTCATAAAGCATAATTTGCATTCGTGAACTGAGTAAGGCAAGGTGTTATGTTTATTATAACAGTCAATTGTCATAGCTCTGACGTCAAATGGTTTCGAATTGGACTCGATGCTGTCGACTAGTCTTATGTCCAATTGGATTCAAATCTGTGGAGTTTTGCCCACGCGCCACAGTTGACGCCGTGGGAAAAACTTGTTTTTTTGGGTCGATAAGTCGTATGCGGATTTCAGTGGCGAGCCAATGCGTGGGCCTGAGTCAGCCAGTTCGACATTCTGTTTCTATATATATATATATATATATATATATATATATATAGATAGATAGGTAGAGAGAGGCAGAGGGAGAGATACATACATTGTCGACCCTGAGTCTGGGTTCCGTTTCACTTTTCAAAAAGTTTTCGACAGCTTTGCTAATTTGCTGCTAGCTGCTTTGCTCTTTGCGTTTGTCTTCAAGAATTTCAGCTATGCAGTTTAGTGTCGATTCACACGTAGCTACGCAGCTCGCAGATACTTAGATGCAATTGTATCTGCCAGATGCATCTGCATCTGTAAGTTTGTCTCTCTTTCTCAGCCTCTGTCTCTGTCTCTGTCTCTGTCTGTTTGTTTGTTTGCACTTGTGCTTTGTTTATCTCGCGCCTCTTGAGTTTGCGCTTTTGTTTTTGGTCGCGCGCACGAAATTTTCACCGCGCTATCGATGAATGAATGTTGCAAAAGGGAAGGGAAGGGAAGGGGGCAGTGTGCATGGGTGTGTGATTGTGAGTGTGTGTTAAGGGGGCACTGCATTGCGATAAGCGATGAGTGTGCGGAGTTCCCTTGGCGCATTCTTAACTGTTGTTGTTGCCGCTTGTGATTCACGGCTCGCATTTGCAGTTCGCATTTCGCATTTCGCATTTCGCATTTGCAAATTGCGCTGGTTAGGCATTCTTGCTAATGCTGCCTGCTGCTGCTGCTGCTGCTGCTGCTGCTGCTGCTTCTTGCAGTCGCTGCCTCAGTCGACGCTGACGTTTGGGTGTCGTAATTTGCCGCTCGCTTTGTGCTTTGTGTGAAATATTCACGTGCAGACAACAACGAACGAAGTCGTCTTGCTTTAGCTGCCTAGCTAAGCATGTGCATCTACAACATGTAGTCAAATGTATCTACAGTCAGAGAAAATCTGCAGTAGGATAAGGGATATCTTTCAGCTGGCATAGATTAATGTAATTTTCGTATATCTAGTAACTTCTCCATGTTATTTTAAAAATATTTCTCCCTGATCAAGCTACCCTAAAATATATTTAACTCTTTTATTACTAAAATAACTTTCAAACTCAACTCGAATTCAATGCAATCTTTTCGCTCAGTGCATTTGCACAAAAAACATTTGCCTTGCAAAAAAAAAAAAAGCAGAAATGAAAACACTTTTCCTGCTTTGCCTTTTTTACCCACATTTATTTCGTGTGCTGCACTTCCGTAGCCGCTCAGCTGCGGATTCTCTCTCTATCCCCCATCTCCCTTCCCATTCCCCTTCTCTCTGTCTCTCTCTCTCTCTCACCTGCGATAAGCAGTTAAGAGGAAAGAAATTTGCCGTGGTTCTATGCCGCGACTGCTTTCGCTTCACTTTTGGCATAAACATTTCCTAAACTTTTATCTAATTCAAGCAAACTGCATTTCGTAAGATTCCCAAGACACATTTTCCACATTTTCCGAGCCATTGTTGATGCCTACAGCTGCTGCTGCTGCTGGTGCTTCTGCTTCTGCTTCTTCTTCTCCTTTTGTTTCTTTCGTATTGCAACTTTTCACATCGTTTCTCTTCGGGTCTCTTTATCTATTTGATATTTTCACGCTTCTCTTCTCTTCCTCTTCGGCCTTGTCTTCTTGATTTAGCTTTGATTTGGCTTTGTTTTGGTTTCTTACCAAACGCAGACTCGCAGGCGGCGACGTTTTACGCTTATGCAAGAGTTTTAGGTAAATTTATTAAATTTCCTAAGCATAAAGTGCTCTAATTTATTAGCTCCTCAAAGAGCTGAAACAATGTCTCGCATGGCGCATGCAGCGGCTGATAAGCGCTGCTTCAGGCTGTTTATTCTGTCTCTCTCAAGGTCTTTAACTATGCAAATTAGTTGACTTCAAGTTAGAAGCTATTAACGCGCTTCGCTAGCTCTTCCAAATATAGAATACATATATATATATATATTTGTTAATATATATAGCAGTTAAAAGGGGTCAGCTCAAGTCTCTCTTTCGCTCTCTTCTAGTTCTAGTTTTTTCTTTTTTTCGGCACTTGAAATGGGTTTTTCTTTTCACACCTCAATGTAAGAAAAAAATCGACGAAAAAAAAAGCAAACTTGACATAATTACAAAAAAACAAATATATATTTACAAAAATAAAATGCAGTGCGTACCATTTTTAAAAAAGTAGCAAACGCTTGAAATTTTATGGGGTTTTTTTTCGCAACTGAGGCAACTGAGGCCCCCTGAGATAATCGTTTCAGGTCTCGCGCCTCTCTCTCTCTCTCTCTCTCTTTCTCTCTTAGCCAGGCCGTGGAAATTCAAGGCAACGCGTCGATCATCGTCGTGTGTCGTCTCGACGGCATTCAGCTGTCCCCCATCCCATCCCATCCCATCTCGCTGTTCCATCAGCTGCTCAGCTAGTCTGGTGTTGTCTGCTCTGCTCTGCTCTTGCTCTGCTCTTGCTCTGATGTCATGGGTGCTTATAAGCATGATATATGGTTTTATAGCTATTGTTGTTGGTGTTGTAGTTCAGCTGCTGTCGCACGCAAAATTTGCATGCACTTTTAGCAGACAGCTGGGGAAACAAAGCGGCGTTAAGACCAGGCGCTGGCCACGCCTACGCCTCGCACACACACACACACACACACACGCACGCACACCAAGGCACTTAAACCTTGTAAATGAATGAAATAATAATTTAATGAAAAATATTTATATATAGCAATAACAATATCAACAACAACAACGTTAAACGGCAGCAAGTCAATAAAAAATACTTTAGTGAATGAATAAATAAATCAATAAACCAAAATGTAAACAAATTAAACAGTAAAACAAAAACATAAATACTTATGTTGAATACTTTCAGCAATTGTTGGACAAACATCAATGTCGAAATCAACTACAAAGAGCATATAAAATAAAATGTGAGAGGCTTATGTAATAATAATAATAATTGTGAAAATGTATATAAATACATTGAGGGCATTATAAAGGAATGAAATGAAAGTTGAGCTAAGTTGAGCAATGAACAATGGGAACTCCTAGCTGAGATATGAGACTAGACTATGTAGAGTTGAAAGAACATATCAAGGAAATTTTATAACAGTAATGGAAATTGAATTTAATAATGATAATTGTTATTTTCAATTGTCATGCTAATGCTGAAGCGAATGCTGTCAATATAAAAAACAGAAATATAATAATAATGATAAAGATATTAACAATGATCGTTGTGAAAGCAAAGCTAATACTAATGCTGGCAATAATGAATAAATTACCATACTAATGATAACTACAAACTCATTACACATTGTTTCTGCTAAGAGAATTCAATCATCTAACCTTCTCACTTGTCAATAATTTAACTGTGAATGATTATTGCTTTGTGTCTTGGCCTAGGATCTCGTCTAGCTGTGATTTTATCTGCGAGCTCTTGCAACGTTTTTGGCTACGTGCCGCTGCGTGCGTCTACCCACGCATCCCATTCAAGAAATTGGTATTCAAAGTCTCATTCCGAGGGAGGGGGGAAATGGAGGCGGTCACTGTGGCTGTCGCCGGTCCTTCCTACACACAGAAACTAGATGTGTGTGCGGCCAAAAGCTTTTTGAATTCAAATTTAGGCTGCCAAAAGAGTTGAATGAAACAAAACAAAAGAAAAAGAAATCCAAATCGAACTCAAACTCAAACTCAAACTTGAAAATCTAAATCAAAAGCAAAACAAATGGAAATGAAAATGGCAAACGCAGCCACAAACAAATTGGCCAAGTAGCACTTGGCCGACGCACAGATAAAAGATACAAGATAGAGATACAAAAACTATGAGTATTTAACTGCCGCGGTGCGGCACGGCAAGGCACGGCACTAAAACGAAATTAGATCAGCAACCCACATTAATAATTAAATAAATAAATACAAATCGAAGCCAAAATGAACTGAAATGCGTGCCTCAGATTTTATCATCGGCACTCGGGCCTCGAGCCTCGAGCCAGTTAGATTCATTCATAAAAAAGCATTTTCGGGGCAGCTGGCAGTAAAAACAAAGCGAGAATCAGCCATGAAATGCAGCAGAGCAGAGTCAAAGCAAACACAGCATAGAAAAACAGACTGCGCTGCTGCGGCGCTGCTGCTGCTGTTTACGTTGCGTATACGCAATGTGTCGCACAGGATGTAAGTTGCCGAGGATGCTGCGGCATGTTTGTAGCTAGAACTGCCCATAGAATACACTGAGAGCAATAAGAGGTGACTAATGCTTTGAAATTTAGAAATATAAAATGCAATTTATATAAATATAGAAACTGAACAGAAAGTTCAACTATCCTGAAATTTTATTTTAGATACTCAATATATGATTTAAAAAAAGAAGCTATGTTTGAATTTATTGTTTAACTTAGAGGCTCAGTTACTCTTTAAAATCGTATCTTTAACCATACTTTAAAATATTTGCGCCAGGAACAAATATTTCTTTCACATTCATTTCCTTTCTACAACAATTTCATATTCTGTAAAGATTCTTATAGAAATTTATATATGCATATAGTAATTTATATATATTTTTTCTACAGAGCTTTAAGTCTTATTAATCTTGTTTAAATTAATAGATAGTTAATCTCATCTTTATCTATGAGCCATCTATTTTTTTTTTTTTAATTTTAAATATTTATATTTATATATGCATATAGAAATTTATATATATTTTTTCTACAGAGGTTTAAGTCTTATTAATCGTGTTTTAAATTAATGAATAGTTAATCTCATCTTTATCTATAAGCCATCTATTTTTTCTTTTAATTTTAAATATTTATATTTTCTATTATTTCTTATTTATTTTTTCTTGTTGCCCACAAATGTTTAACACTCTCAATAGATCTAAGATTTGAAATATATAAACATGTATATATATATCTATATATCTATATGTATAATCTCAAACTTGAATTATATAAATATATGTATTATCATATAGTTCATAGTTAGCCCTTAGCACACTCTAACTAGAATTTCTTACTAAACTTTTTCGCTCAGTGAGCTCTGGATCAATTTACAGCTACAACTGTAATTTTTTTTTTTTTGGGTTCGCAGCTGTTCGATGCCAACGCAGATACAAAGGCGAGCTCTAAGCTGATGGATTTGTGTGTGCTCAAATGCGAGTGTGTGTGTGTGTGTGTGTGTGTTGACACTCACCAATGATGCTGACAAGTTACTGTCGACTGCGGAATGCACACAGTTGGCACTGCTTAACGCCGATGCTAACGGCAATTGGAGCAGTTGAGATGGCCGCAGCTAGAGCTGCTCAATGTATCTTGTATCTGTGGGATTCGTTGGATTCATTGCCCGTTGCCTGGACACATTAAGCACTTGCAGTGCGTCCTTTTCGACTAACTGTATTTTTTTTTTTTTGGGTTTTTTTTTTCGTTGGTTTCGCACCGTTAAGCGTCGCCGTTTGCCGTTAGCCGCTGCCCGTTGCAAAGTGCCGTTCACTACTGAGCTCGTTTTTTATGCGCTCCGATACTTTTATAGATTCGCAATGTGCCTCGAAGCGGCGTGGGGCGAATGAGGAGTGTGGAGTGTGGATTGGAGGGGGCGCTGTTAGCCAGGAGTGACTGTAGCTCAGGGTAGCACCGTTTGTTGTTAGTATTTTCTTTTTTTTTTTTTCATTTTGCTGTTGATGTTGCCTTGCACCCCTTTTTTTTAGCCGGCCGGTCAGCCAGTGAGCCAGTCAGGCCGTCAGGCTGTCAGGCAATGAGCAACCACCCAAAAGCTCGCCTTGCAACCCCTACCACGCCCACTTTTGGGCAACCGCTGACGAACTTGTTCGATGTGGTTCGAAGCGCGTTGCCAGGTTGTCAGGTTGTTTTGGCCAACGCAACGGTAAATGCAAAGAGTGGGAGACAGAGAGAGACAGAGAGAGAGAGAGAGAGAGAGAGAGGGGGAGCGGTAGACAACGAGCCAGGAGCCGGTTTCGATGGCAGGTGCACTTGCTACGTCCAGCTGATGAGCAGCAGCAGCAGCAGCAGCAGCCGCCACACAATTAACGAGTCTCATTACTCAGCGAACTGCAGCTGACGCTGACGCTGCCGCTAGCCATGCTCATACACTGCTCCACACACACACACACACACACACACACACACACACACACACACACATACACCCTCTAAGCCTCATGCATTGAGGTCAGCCGCTTGTCGCTTATTTGACGATTAATAACAATAATCAGCAGCAGCAACAGCAACAGCAACAGCAGCAACTACTGCATTTATCGCGATTATCAACTGATTTTCGAAATGGAAAATTGTTAACGCTTTCCCAGGCTCGCGCTTTAGGCAGCTGGCAGCCGAGAAAAATTAGCCAACATAAGCGCCATCATTGAAATTGAATTGATTTGAATTGAATTTGATTCTCTTGTTATGCGGTTTGACAGTCATCCCTCATTGAGCTAATAAGCAAAATGAAACTCTAACTGCTCCCTGCCTCCTGCTCCCTACCTCCTGCTCCCTGCTCCCTACCTATAGCTGGCATTTAATCCTACACTCGCATCTCAAATCAAATCTATTGTAAAACAGCAAACAACATCAATGAAAGAGAGATGCAGAGAGAGAGAGAAAAGACGCACTAGTTCATTCCCCTCCATCTCCAGAGACGGCCCTCATCAGCTGTCAGCATCAGCCATCAGCATTGATGTTGCTTTCGATTGTTGCTGTTGTTGTCGCTTGTGGCATTCGGCAGCAGGCGAAACATATCAAATTATGTGCGACTTGTGTTAACAAGATGCGTCGATTTAATCAGCCCGATAGCCCACATGAAGTATCTGCCAGATACAAAGCAACCAAATGTTAATAGATACTTTTTGTTGCTGCTGCTGCTGCTGCTGCTGTGCAAAAGGTCAAAGGACAGAACCAGGACAAAGTGAAAGTTGAAAGAGTTTTATGGCTATATGAATGCTGAGTGAATCAATGGATCCAATTGCAAAGCATTTGATTGTGTGTTTCGGAAATTGCTTGATAAAATTCAGCTAAAGAGAAATCAAAATAATCAAAAGTTAAATTTAAAGATATTTTAGTTGAATTGTTGGCAAGAGGAGAAGTCAATAAAATTGAAATGAACCTAAAAATAAATTTATTAAATTGAGAAAATTCAATCAATATCAACAAATATTTGTTGATAGTTTGGCAATGTTGTGGACCTACTTCGTTCATACACTGCGCTTTATCAGGATAGCGAAGTCTTTCAACTTTTCGTAAAAGATGTATAAATATTTTCTATTGAAATTTGTTGTACTCTTCTTAAAAATAAATTTGAAATTAACTTAAAATAAATTGGGAAGAGAGAAGAGTAAATCAAATGCAAATTTTAAAAACTAAAATATAAAATAATATAATAGATATAAATGTATATATATATATATATATATATCTTATTTTTTTAATGTTATTTCCAACTGTCTTCAAACTCAATTATATACCTAAATTATATACTAATTGTTATAAACCTTTCTCAAATGAAGACAAACTATGCGCATAATTTTCAAGCACTATCACAACAAAAAAAAGTTGTTTACAAAAGTATTTTACACTAAAGACAATAAACAAAGTTTTTTTTTATTTTTATTTTTACTCTTACTTTTGAATTCAACAAAAAAAAAATCGAAAGAAAAAAGCGAGAGAGAAAAAAGCGATAATAAAAAAAAAAAGCGAAAAGCCAAAAGCGTTTTATGCCCCAGGGAGGGGGCGAGGGGGCGTGGCTGGCGATTAGACGATTTTGACGCACAAAATATCCGCAACATAAAAGAATCCAATAAAAAGTGATTACGTGCGGATGGCGCAGACAGTGGGTGGAATGGAAGGGGCGTCGGTGGGGTAAGGGGACAGGTGTGTGCCGAGGCAGACGTCTGCGGCTTGCAAATCAAAACAGATGTGCGACAAGCCAAACAGACAACAACAACAGCAACAACAACAACAACAACAACAGCAGCAAAAGTTTGCAGCAGATACAAGATACAAAGATACAAAGATACAAAGATACAAGATGCAAAGATAGAGGCGAAACCGAAATGAGATACGAGCTGTGAGCGGCTTGTTCTTGTTGTTGCTGGTGATGTTGCTGGTGCTGCTGCTGCCTGCTCGTGCCACACGGCCAACAACAGGCGACGGCTGGGCAAAAGTAACTGTGCCACAATTTGCCGCATATCCTGCAGGAAAGGCAGCCAAACGGGAATTGTGCAAGGATTTGCAGCAACCGAAAAATGAAGAAGAAGCAGCAGAAGCAAAAGAAGAGGAAGAAAAACTGAAACTGGTTGGCCGCATCGCTCACCTGCCGCATGTTCAGCTAAACTGCGTCCCTGCCACATGCCGCATGACTCAAATTACGCTTCCTTTTTTTGTTGTTGTTGTTTTTATTTTTTTGGTGGGCGCAGCGCTTCAGCTTAGAATAATTATGGAAGCTTCCCTTGCCACAACGCTAGCTGCTTCCGCTCAGTGTGTGTGAGAGAGAGAGAGAGAGGGAGAGAGCAAGAGCGAGAAAGGGAGAGCGAACACACTTGAAGAAATAGCCAAGTACTTTAGAATGCGCTGTTGGCTAAATGCAAAACATCTTGAGCTATGAGTGAAGTAAAGCCTCGGTAAAACCGAAAATTTAAATAGTTTTAACCAAATGTGTTAAGAAATTTAGTAAATGAAAATGTGCTCTAACTTGAATTTAGATTTAATTAAGGTTTAAAAACTCCAACTGAAAACTGCTGCCAATTTGAAACAACTCTTTCTTGCAGTGTAACTTGCAACCACGACCACAGCCAAGACCACGACAATAGTGCAGCACACGCTGCAGCAGCAACGGCAGCAGCAACGGCAGCAGCAGCAGCGGCAGGACACAGCTGCAAATATCGCCAATGTCAATGTGCGATTCGTTGTCGTCAGACGCCGTTGCACGTTGGGCATACAAAGCAGCGACGGTGACGGCGACGGCGACGGCGACGCTGACTGCGAACTGTGGACGAAAAACGGAAAGTGCTGTAAGTTTTATTGAGAAATCCAACACACACACACACACATACTCAACACTCGGCAGAGAAGCGAGCCCAAAGGAAGCGGCTAAAAGAGCCACATAAAACCAAAGAATGCGACGCTTGGCGCATAACAATGCCAATGTGCTGTGCACAGTGGAACCGTTGCAGTCGTCAACAAATTGGCCCTCTATGCTAACTTGGTCAACAAAGTGGCCGGCCAGACAAAGACAAAGCACAACTAATCACAATAATACAACAAATAATACAAAGAGAGCAAACGCTCGCTCTCTCTCTCGCAGTCAAACACAACACATGTGCGAACATGTTGGCAGCGAGCTCTTATACGCTGCAACAGCGAACAGCTGTTCGAACCACAGCGAACAAGTTGCGTATAAGAGAGAGAGACGACGACGACGACGACAAGTAGTAGAGAGCGCGTACATACAAGTTGCGTAGAAGAGATTTTTGTTTGATGGAATTTCATGATCATACTAAATTGAGATGCAATCTGAGAGAGCAGAATAATTGAAATGTTTATGCTAAAAAGTATTTTCCTTCTAAATTGCATACATACATATATGAAATTTATTTAAGGTATGTTTCAATTATCGTATCAATAAGAATACTATACTATTTTCCTCTTTTCTTAATTGTCACAAAATCCAATTAGATGCTCAAACAAATCTCGTTATAGCCACTTGAAGTGCTCAGCTGCCTATTCAATAAAACTGTAGCTTAAAGCTCTTCTAATCGAGCATCTCTCTGCTCTGCCTTCCGCCTCTGGCAGAGTGATTCAATGTAAACCATTCAAAATGAAATCCATTAGAGTTTATATTTCAGTCATAAAACGTTTGGGAGCCAAACACACGCACACGCACATGCAGACAAAAGCCCTAGGCTCAATTTAAAACCAGTACAGCTCCACTCACACACACACACACACACACACGCACACACACGCACACACAATAGACCTCACACTTGGCCAGTGCCATTTGGGCCCGGCTTATCCAAAAATATTTGCATAAGATTCAAACTGCATGCAAGGAGCTTTGCCCACCACGCCCACCCTTCTTAATAAAATGTTACAAAATGTGAACCGCTTCCTCTCTCTCTCTCTCTCGAACTCCCTCTCTCTCTTTCTCTTTCTATGTGGCCAGTCAAAGTTTGCTCGCAAGTTTTGCCAAGTGGAGTTCATATTTGAGTTGAGTTGAGTTGAGTTGAGTTGGGCCTTTGCCTAATTGTATGAAAATAGTTTGTCCTTTAGTTTTGACTGCCCCACAATCGTATATATATATGTGTGTGTGTGTGTGTTGCAACAGTGGGGCAAAGACACGCTTATGCACACCTGAACGCTGCCAGCTGGAGTCCAAGGTGTCAGCGCGAGTGCAGCGAAGCGTTTTAGCTTTTGGCTTTTGGCCTCAGCATGAGCTGCATTTGATATATCTTTTCTGTCTTGCCACACTGCCACACTACACACTCCCTCACTCTCTCTCTCTCTCTCTCTCTCTCTCTCTTTCTTTCACTCGGACACATCTTTGATCAAATGGCCGCAAGATGCTGGCCCGTGGGCGTGGCCTGGTTCCAACCAAGATCAACGCAATGGCGGCAACAGCAACTGACCAAACGCTCAAGTTACGAAACCCGTTTTGAGTCGCGTAGCCTTTGCTGTGATTGGAAGTGGCAAGAGCAACGAAGACTCTGTTGCGAGGAGTGAGGAGTGAAGAGCGAGAAGCGAGCTGCTACCTGCTGCAACAGCGAAGCAAGTTCGACTCGACTGGACTCGATCAGAGTCCTTGCGTCATTAAGCCACATACCGAAACCATTAATAAGGGTTAGAAGTTGTCCTAATGGTTAACATGACGGCGCTAATGAGCCGCAACTCGCTGTTCGCTGCCCCTGCCACTGCCCCTGCCACTGCCTCTGACACTGCCTCTGACACTGCCACTGCCACAGGCCTGATTAATATGTGGGAAACTCTGCGGTGCCTGGGGTCAGTACCACACACATGCTTGCATATAACAGTCGATTGTTATGTTTTGTTTGCCAGTCAGAATGACAGACAGACAGAGAGAGAGAGAGAGAGAGACACAGCTGACTATTCATTACGCTTATCTATCAGGCATCCTCCCTTCCACCTCCCGCCTCCTGCGGCATGCGAATCACTGCTAAGCGGCTTATGAAAGTTGCTGTCGCTCTGTTGGCACCTTCTGTTTAGTTTAGCACGGCTGCAGGGCGGCTGCATAAAGTTCTCAATTTAATGCGAGCTCTCATCTCTTTCGCTTTTCCAATAAAATACAATTTTCGATTTCCCAACATTTGGAAAATGCACCTGCAACAAATCGCAGCCGGATCGGACGGCACTTCAAAGTGCCGAGTAGTTCACTTTCCAAACATACTTAGCGTAATCTGCGTCGACTTTTAGATAAACTATAGAAACTACAAAAAGAGAGAGAGAGAGAGAGAGAGAGCAACAACAGCAACCAGAGTCACTTGTCGAACAACAACAACAAACAAACAAAGAACAAAAACTTATGCTAATGGCGCGTACCAAAATAAAAATAAAGAGAAATGAAAAACTCGTGAGCCGAGGAAAACTCCAAGCGGAAAATGCACGCGGCGAGCAATTCATAAAAAATTTACATACATTAGAGCCGAGTGTTAGGGTTCAGAGCGCGGGATCGAAGAGCCGCAATAAAAATTAGAGTGCCGTCGTGTAGGGAAAGTCGGAAGAGCCGGAAAAGTGGAAACGGAACTACCCCCAAAAGTAGAAGTAAACTCAGCTCTAGCTGCAGTCAGCTAGTCAGCCATAGATCATGAGAGAGCGAGGCGTGTTGAGATCATAAATCATTGATCGCATAATTGTAGCCACTGGCAGCCCGGGGAACACCCACAAGTCGGACTACATTATTCAAATGATCTATTATGGTAAATAGAAGTGCTATAATTGCGGCTCGTTGGGGTCGCGATAAGCTGTTGATCCTGCCGAGTGCTGCTGAGAGAGATCATCTGAATGGAAACTGTGGTAGACTAAACATAATTTATGCAGAAGTCTTTATAGCTACAGCTGAGAATTTTAGTTAGGTGTGATATATATAGAAACATATATATATATAGATAGATATGAAAAGTCGACTGACTGACTTATCGAAATGAAACTCTGATAGAATATGTAATTTTTTTGAATAGATCGAATAAGTTAAGAGAAGAGCAAGGCTAAGATATTAATGAGAAATGTAATGAGGAATAATATAATATAATATAATATATATAATAGATAAATGATAGCAAGTAGAGTATTAAGAAATGGAGCTATCCGAATGGGGTCTAGCCTTTGGAATGAACTCAATTTGGATAACAAATTAAATATAATTATATTATAATATTGATAAATACCTTTCCTGTATGTGGCAAACGAAGCAACTAATTAAAGTATATTCTATAAATATATATATTATGTGCGCGCTCTCTCTGCTTCGACTAAAAATAGCTCTCGTCTAATCTGTTCAATCTGCACTAAATTTGAACTTTTGATGTATGCATAAACAAAAGTGCTCAAGAGTAGGAGAAATGATGAGCTACTAAAAAGCATTTTCCGTTTTTCACTTTTCATTCATGACCTGCATATACCCAAGTGCATACCCAAGTCTTGCTCTCCCTCTCCCTCTCCCTCGCTCTCTGACTGCCTCTGTCTGTGTGTGTGTGTGTGTGTGTGTGTGTGTGTCTGTGTGAGCAATTTATTACCTGCCATTTACCGTTGCTCATTATTAATTGCATGCAATTAATCAGCTTTACTTGCGTTCAACGGGCCGTATACGCAATCCCCGCCCATTCACACTATCCCCGCCCTCTGGCAGCAACCTCTCCCTCTCCCTCTCTCTGTCCCTGTCCCTGTCTCTTTGCCCACACAGCTCTTGTTGATCTAAAATTCTTGAATGAATTCAATTGCAAATTGTAAATAAACATTGGAAAATTTGGCTCAACGCTTTAAGGCAGCCAATTTGAGTGTGAAATCGGAAATGTTTTTCCCCCACACAACATTTTCCTGTCCAAAATTTGTCGCTGCAGGGGGTTAGCAGGAGGGGTAGAAGGCGAAGCAGGAGCAGCAGGAGAAGGAGGTTGGGGGTATATCTTAGATCACTTCCGCTGGATGAGCTGTCAGCTGGACTCGGCTAGTGCCGCAGGACGTGCCAATAAAACGCATCGTCAGCTGCAGCCTCCACTCGCTCGTCTCCTGCACACAAATGTCTCATGTTATTTTCGTATTACAGAAAAAGCTCTCTCTCTCTCTCTCTCTCTCCCTACATATATATAAATATATATATATATAATATATTTCAAGTTTGACATGGATTACATTGCACTACCCTCTCCTGTCTCTCCCTCTCTCTCTCTCTCAAACACACACGGCGCCTTGTCCGTTTGTCTTTTACTCAATAAAACTTTTTGATTTCCGCTCGAATGGACAAAACTTTTTAATGTGAATCTTCCGGCTGGGTCGCAGTCGCCGTCGTCGTTGCATCGAAATAAAAGCGAAAACGATAGAAAGAAATCAAATCAAATTAAATTGAATCGAGTCAAGGCAAGGAAAAAATACATTCAAATGTCGAATTGGGCAAGTAAAAAACAGAGAAACAGAAAGAGAAAGAGAGAGAGAGAGACACAGAGAGAGCGAGAGAGAGAGAGAGAGAGCAACACCTGTATTGCACCCTAGGTAATGCCAATTTCTGATGCAAATACCACTTTAATTCAATTGGATTAGGTGTCCATTGCAATACACGCGAATCTACAACAACAACAACAACAACAACAAGAGAAAGCGAACAGCTGGACTTGGCTTTGTCTGGATGGGGGCATTCGCTGAGAGTCAGCTTTGGCTAGGTGTTTGCATATCGTGGGGCTTCTGTGGCGGCATTTGACTTAATACGATATTAATGCAACCTCCATTAGCAGCCACGCCCACATGCCCACACGCCCCCCTCAGCTATTCAGCAAAAGAACAACAAGAAAAGAACTCAGCGAATGCCGATGAATGAGCGCAATGAATAGCTGAAATAGCTTAATGAATGAATGAATGTGAATATGCGAGTGTGAGTGACTGAATGAATGCGCTGCATGCTTAGAGTGCAAAAATAATGCATTAGCGTAATTAACTAGCAAAAGGACAGCCAAGCAGCTAAAGCAAATGTGGGCCAATAAGAAATAAGCTGAGTGACTTTCATGCTTCCTTGTACGGGTTGAAGGTTTCAGTGAAGGTTGTACATTAATGTAAAATAAAACTAGCTATCAATAGCCAATAGCCATCAAAAGATTAGCATCGATCTCATCTAACTTAGGGCTTGATAGTTTTGTAAAGTGCAAGAGCTGAGCTGGAACTAATTAAGGCGAGCATAAACCATTTTTCAGTAGCCTTAACAATTAAAAGAGATTCATTTGGGATGTGATTAGGATGCGGGATTAAGTGAGAGGTGCTCGTGACCGATGACAGCGAGATGGAAGCTGCGCTCGTGCCAAAGCGTTGCAAAAGCAAACTTGAAATTTTATTTCGGGGGAAGTTGAAATGAAACTGAAACCAACACACAGTCAGAGAGAGAGAGAGAGAGATAGTAGATAGAGGGCATGGACCGGAAGAAATACGCAGAGCATTAAAGCAAAGCATCGCGTCGCAGCGAGCAGCTGCTGGAATCTGATAGGAAGCGCAAGTAGCGCTAAGGAGCTCATCATCTCCAGCCATATCCGGGCAAAGGGCTCGAGGCAGGAGGCGGGAGGCGGGAGGCAGGAGGACGGCGCTTAGAAGCGGGCAATAAGCGATATACGATGCGATAACGAGTTGAAGTTGATGTGTCGAGACGAGAGCTAAATGGAAAGTGGAAAACGAGTGAATGGCAGAGGGGGAGGAGGTAGGGCATGCGCATCTTTGGATTGAGCTGATTGCAGGCAGACATCGGCATCAGGCTGCAGTTGCCGCAGTTGCTGCACTTGCAGGATACGGAATGAACGTAGCCAACCGAATTACAAGAGCCAAGTGCTATTCGTGCTGTTGTCGCTCTGTCTTAAGTTGCTTTGTTGCATGTGCTAATGGCTGTCAGCTGCTGCCACACAGCGGCAACACGGCACTGTGGCACGTTCAACTGGCTCGAGCTGTTTGCCCGCACTTTGTCAGCGAGCGTGTTAACAAACTGATTGAGTGCAGCTTTCACTGCTGCTGTTTGCCCACCCACGCAGCAGCTGCCAATTAAAGCGATTTATATATATGTATGTGTACTGTAATGGAGCTGTTGCATCTTCACTTACACCAAAAGTGCTTTCGGATTAGACTAATCTCTCTCTCTCTCTCACACACAATGCGAGAGATTGGCTTACATAGATGCTGTCATTTGTTAAGCTATGTTTCTAGAACTTTTGATTTAATTATTTGCAGCGAACACCTTGAAAGACTTTCAAGTCTTAAGCTATAGTAATTGGAAATTTTTAATTAGTTTTGGTAATTAAATGAACACAAGAGCTGGAAGAAGTGAGGAATAATAGGAATGAGGAACAAATGGAATGAGGAACAAATGGAATTTAGGCTAGCTACTAGTGGGACACTCTCTACTATATATGAGATTATATGATTATGGAACAAACAATAATCGAGAGGTTTCAATTCATTTAACTTGTTTGTACCTTAAGCTTCTCATTCTGTCTCATTTGATTAAACTTGACTCAGACAGCAGTCGTAATCAAAGTGTGCTTAGCTCTCTTCTTCTCTAGTGGCAAAGTTTCAACAACTTTTACGATTTAGCATAAGAAATCTCAATTTGAACAAACTTTATACACTTCAAGTTCATTAGAAATCATTCTGTGATCATCGTCGAGTTGGTTTTAAATCGAATTTCTTTTCTCTTTCTTCGAGAATTTATAATATTCCTTTGCCTGGATGCCTGGCATCCTTTTACTTTTCATTACAATTTGACAATTGGACTCGCACACGAATCGAATGCACGTGCAAAATGTTCTTGGTTTTTATTGAATGTGGTTTGTTTGCTCCGTTGTCCTGCAGCCCTACCACTACCCCTACCTCTACCCCTAGGTTAGCCCTGCAGCAAGTAGTGCAAAAGTGTGCATGCATATTCCGAGGATAAATTGTGGCATCTGCTGCAGCGCAGCACGCGCATCCTTTGTGCAAACACACAAACAAAGAAACGAGCGCGCGTGTGTATCTGTGTGTGTGTGTGTGTTTGTGTGTGCACACATGTTGCCCTGGCAGGAAGCGCACTGATTGAGGAGCAATCGCTCGTTGCCGGGACAGATGTTTTTCTACATTAAACAGCCGCTCGCTGCCTTCAGTGCCTTCAGCGCCCTCAGCCCTCCTGCCCCTCCAACTACGAGGCGCGTGCGCAGCGACCAAAAAGGAACAAGAAGAAGAAGAAGAAGAAGACGAGAGAGAGGAAGAGCAAAATATGCCAAATCGGAAGTGCTGCTCGGGGGCCCACACAATGGGAGCGAGCGACCTTTGTGCAGCGACAGACGATGCCGAGGTTAAATGTCTGCGAGTTTTCGAGATTTATTGTTCTGCTTGCTTGGAATACGATCGTTGTTTTATATCAATTATTTCGGGTGAGCAGCACATCCTTGACAAGTGCCAGAGCGCAGGAATGTGGAGCAAATAGATGTAGTTTAACCTTAATTGCACAGTGTCACAAAATCTAGAGAAAGTGAAAGAAGAAATAGAATTTATATTTGGATTTCGATTTGGAGGAAGCGCAGCAAAGCCAATGAAGAAAGGACTCTTTAAAACACTTTAAATTCGAAAATAATAGTGAATACTTGGCTGACTTGTGCCTAGATCTCCATCATTTAGTATTTCCAGATTGAATGTGATTCCTTAGGCAGAGTCTCGAGCAACTCGCATGCTCCTTGGAGCTACTCTGATCCAGCATGAGTTTGCCTTTCTATCTATAGATCTCAAATTGAGCTTGGAAGTGCTTTTGTCTAATAACAATTCATTTTCAAGGATCAATTTGGATTGCAGTCCAAGTCCATTCAAGAGTTTTTTCCATTCCATTAAGCTGCTGTCTCTATCAAGAAGAGACTTGTCTATTGGAGTGAATGTAAAATCTGAAAGTTCCTTTATTTGCTTGTTTCATTGGGGCCATCCTTTGGCCTTTTAGCCAGTTTAACTCTAGCAAGCCCTACTAATAATTTAAGCCAAACTAGATTTTAATCTGCTTTCTAGTTTGTGCGCAATTATAATTTTAATTGCAAAACAAAATATTTGCTGGTTGAATCTTTATTTTCATTTATATTTGGCAAATTTTCATTAGCTGCAGCTGCAGCTGCAATCTGTGGCAACAGCTAACTGGCAACTGGCAACTGGCGGTCAGTGGACTGTTAACACTCAGATAAGTCCACACGCTGGCCAGGTAATTAGATTTTAGTGCCAAGCTCGGCAATTTGTATGGCCAGATAAACACACACACACACACACACATATACATAGTGAGAGAGTGAGGTTTCTTTCTTGCTTTTTGGGTTTCTCATTAGGGCAACACACAAAATATGAGCCTGGCCAGTGGCCACATCGCTATCGGCCACATAACAAGCTGCCAGCCAGCGAGCTGACCTCATAAATTCTCGACAGCCCGACGAAGCCAAGGCATGGCTCAGAGGCAGGGTCAGACAGCCAACGAGTTTCAATTAAATTTTCAACTTACAAATCAATAAAGCAACCTTTACAACGCAATTTATATAAGGCACACACACACACGCGGATATATGGGGCAGCTGTTGGTCTGAAGGAAACAGCGAATGGTGCTTGGGCGAGCGGGCAGGAGACGTGGCATTGAAGCCTTCGCCGTGTGCAACTCGACACCGGAACAAGTGGCAGACGCGGCTGGCAGGAGGCGGGAGAGGGGAATGAGGGGGGTCAGAGGACAAGCAATGCACGTGGATTGTTTTTGTTGACGTTGATGTTGTTGTTGTATGTGTGTATGTGTGTGGCGTTTGTAGAGGCCAAATGAAGCGGCGTGTATAAATGTATTTAAAAACATTTGCTGGCATTAACGGGTCAGAGGCACGCGCAGAAGTCGCTACGGGAGCATTGGCAGGATACGGGAGCAGCAGCAGGAGCAGAAACAGGAGCAGGAGCACAACAACAAGTCAGCAATATGGACAATGAACGCAACATCCTGTGCCGGTGCGCGGCATTAATTGGTTCACTGATTCCAAACGACCGGCGACTGGCAGCGACAACAACAGCGGAATTAAGGACACGCAGCACCAGTTCAACCTGTCCACCGCAGAGTTACAGCTTAAGTCAGAGCAGCAGCAGCAGCAGGAGGCAGAGCCAGAGCAGGAGCAGGAGCAGGAGAATAGGAGAGAAGTGAGTGCAATGAAGCGCACTTGCCATGTCGAGTTGATAGTCACATTTGTAGCCCAGGCAGAGAGTAGATGGAGGGGGGAGCAGAGCAGCTGCTCGCAGGACGAGCGATAGAGTAACTTGCGGAAAATGATATTACAAGCGCATAACTCGTGCCAGCTAGAAGAACATAAGAACAAGAGCAGACCAGGATGCAGGATACCCGCCCGCCTGCCAACAGTGGCAGATGAAAGCGGGCAAATCTCATTAAAAACTGAATCGAAATGGTAATTTGAGTTGTTCACAAACAGCGTTAGATACTTGGCAAACAGAAACGCAGCGATTGCGATTGAGATTGCGTTTGAGCTGATAGCAAAGGAGTCGTCGCCTCAGTCAGAATGTCTATGTGTGTGTGTGTGTGTGTGTGTGTGTGTATGCATGTGTGTGCATGTCAAGGATTTTGTTTGCCAAGTTGTCTACAAATAGCAGCCGCCAGCTAGAGGCCAAAAGATGCTGCCACAGCAGCGGCAGCAGCAGCATCGGAGGGGATCACAAACAGGACGCAAGGTGTGATTTTTCTGCTGCTTCTCCTATTCGTCTCGTTGTTTTTGTTTTGAAGGTTTCAAATTGTGGGCAGGTGGTTTCACTCACTCACTGTGCATATGTGTATGTGGGTGTGTGTGTGTGTGTGTGTGTGTGTGTGTGGCAGTAGCAGGGGTTGAACGGCGCCTGCCTGATTCTGATTTTGATTTTGATTTTAATCAGCAATCAACTGCAGCTAGCGTAGGGGGATTTCATTATAATCTGGCATTAGATAGATTATGTTAAATAGATTATGAAAAATTGCATTTAAATGAACTCCATTATGAAATGAACTGAGCTGAGTGTGTGCAGCTCTGCATGTGTATGTGTATGGGTGTGGGTGTGAGTGTGAGTATGTTTGTGTGTGTTTATTGACAGGAGAGTGATGCATTGATTGATTGATGTGCGCTGCAATCAATTTAATTTAAATGCAACATTTGTTCAATTAGCGAAATGCAATGCAAGCGTGTGGGGGCAATGCCATAAATAACTGTAGCTTAATTGTGAATACATACAGCTATAATTAAAATAATTTATATTCAGTTTGCTTTCATTTAAGTTTCAACATAAATTCACTTCTGACAGCAACTGTGAATTCTGAATTAGTCGATTAACAGCAAACGCTTTGATGAGTAGCAGAGAACAAAGATAACATTGAATAGCTCAGTGCAATTTAATATGTAGAAGAGAATAAGAAGAAAGAGAAAGTTTGCGATTTGCTACATACAGAATAGAGCAGTTACATATGTATGTATGTAGGTAAGCAGGCAGCAAAGCAAAGCATAGCATAGAGCAGCGCTCGTGCAGAGAACAGCTCGCTGAGTAACAGAATACCGCAAAGCTAACATTTATGTATGTATGTAGAACAAGTTCGGCAATGCTTGCACATTGAATAGCAACTCAGAGCACAGTTAACATAGAGCAACTCGTTGAGCAGCAAAGGCTACATACGCATAGCCTGCCGAACAGTGGAATTAACATAGAACAGCTCAAAGAGTAACAGACTATAGCAAAGTTAACATTCGCATGCAGAACAGATCAGCATCAGTGTAACAGAGCTTAGCAGTGCTCACATAGCTACGCTCGATGAGTAGCAATGCTCACACAGCAACAACTCAATATGTAGCGCAGTTAGTAAGAACAGTCTTAATTTCTTTACAGAGTAATTCAATATGAGAGGAGGCATGAAGAGTAGCAAAGTTACGAGAGAACTATTCAGTTGCAATGTCTACATAGGAGCAACTCAATGCGTAGCACAGTTAGAACAGCTCGCTTAAACAGTACAATTGAATCTTTGGAACAGCATATTGGATCATGTTTGCATAGGAAGAATTGTTTCTTTGTTTACCAAAGTACACATAGAGTGCTGCCAAGTATGCAATATATATTTACAAATGGCAGCACTGTATGCGCATATGTAAATTTGTGGTTTCTCTGAGCTATGCTCATGAAATATTTGAAGTTTCATTTGAATTGCGCTGCAATTAATTTGCATAAGCTAACTGTGCTTAAATATGCGTTTGATATTTGACAAATTTTAATTAATTTTAATTTTGCCTGCAATTTGACCAAGCGTCATTTCAATTTACAACTGTCAACAAAATAAAACAAAGCAAAACAGAGAACAGAAAAAAGATGAAAAAACAAAAACACACACACGAGTTGAGCTTGCAGCATTTGCAACGTATGCGAATGTAAATGCATTTTTGCAACAGGATGTGGCAATTACATTGTTTGTGGCAACAGCAGCAGCAGCAGCAGCAGCAGCAATAATATGTTTTTTTTTTCGCTCTGTGGGTTTTGTTTGATAGATGTTTACAATGATTTTTGTGTTACGCTTTTGTTAGCTAATGTTGGCTTTGTATCAATTTTTGTGCATTAAATTTGGATATGGTTATTTTTGCAGTATTATAAATATTTGCAGTATATGATTACAGATATTTTATATATGAAATATCGCTCATATTTCAGAGAACGTAAAAGTTGTTGGCCCTAAAATATACCGATATCGATCATATGTAAATGTTGCCATGTTTCACATGAAAAACATCAAGTCTTAGCATAAACTTTCTTTCTCATCCCACACACACTTCTACCCGCCAGCTAACTTGGCTTAATTTACTACAGAATTTTGTTAAATTTCTATCTCTAGTCTGAGGTAAAAACCAATCAATATTTGCATTCTGGCGCATTATTCAAATGAGTTTGAAAACTTTTTGCAACTGGCTCGAGCTAATGTGAAGGCTTTGCGCTGTTAAGACTTCTCTAAGCTGCTTGTAATTGCCTTCCATTAGGCAGCTAATTTTGTTGGCAGTAATTAGTATGCTGCTGCTGCTCCTTCTTATTCTTCTTACTCTTGCTCTTCATGTTGTGCAACACAGGTGAATTACTTGTACTTAGCATAAACAACATTTCCACTTCTACTGTCTGTTGTTGTTGTTGTTGTTGTTGTTGTTGCTGCTTACTCAAAATTGATTTTGACACCAAAAAGTTTGCGCGCAAAGTTTTGGCAACTTGTAAAAGAGCTGGAAAACTTTCAGCAAAATGGACGCCATTACAAGGCAATGGAAATGCACATAAACTAGGAAAAAGAGACAGCCAGAGCGGGAAAGAGGAACAAAATAAATAAGAAGCAGAGCATTAAACATGAAGAGCTGCTTGCAAATGTAACTAACATGGGAAGAAGGCACTGTGACACGCCCCCATAAAAAAAAATAAAAACAAAACTAAAGGTGGCAGAAGAAATGGCAAACTTTTGTGCAGATTACATGCGCATTACCAAGTCCAAGTGGCAGCACGAAGACCGTGAGGAATTATGCGAGTACAGATGCCAAAAGGTCGCACCGTACAGGTCGAACATAGAAAGTGAAAGAGAGAGAGGGGGAGAGAAGGAGAGAGGGAGAACTTGAAGTGTGCCAAGTGGTCGCGACCTGTGCAACATGGCGAATGCACTTTGAAATTGATGTTGATGTTGATGTTGATGTTCATGTTGATGGGCAGACGCCAGCATGAGGACAGCCCAGTGATGGAGGGATGGGCCATAGCAGCAGAGCGACGGACGGATGGATAGGTAGACTGAATGCTTGCCTGACTGCCAGCTAGCCGCAAATTGATGGCCAAGACAAGCGATGGGCAAACGTGCCACGCGGCGTATGCGCAACGTGTGCAGTTTTATTGAAAAAGAAAAAAAAAGAATGAACGAAGCTGGCGGAGAAGAAGAGAAAAACTTGACTAATTTATGGATGCAGCAACTGGAACAGCCTCTATGCACCGTTCACCGTGCACCATGCACCATGCACCGGGTGAGGCAGCAATCAATTGCTGCACAAAATGTCAATAAACAATTCGAGGAAAATGAACTGCGACGCAGGCAACGTTAAAGGAAAAACTGAGCAAAAAAACAGGCGGAAAATCGTTGCGAAAAGGACACTTAAAACGCAATTCCGTTAAACGCAGAAGGGGCAAGCATTTAGGGCGTGGCCAGAGCGAAGGGGGAGTGAAATGGAGGCGGGGCGATACGGTTGCTGACATTACGGTAATTGAAGTATACGCATTAATTCATTTGCTTCTGTGTGCGAGTGTGTGTGTCTCTGTGTGTGTGTGTGTGTGTGTATGTGTTGAAGCAATTTGGCATTTTGAATGGATTGAATTGGATTGCGTCTAATGCGGCTTATCCCATGCACAGTGGGTGATATTTACGAGCCAGCGACATCCTGCGGTGGGCAAACTGAGCGGCAAATCTATAGAGATGAATTGAAATGTTCACCAAATGAACTAGTACATTGACATACACAAATGAACCACAATGCAGCTGTAGTTCATTTGACTATCATTGAGTAGTGAGTGATACAGTAATTACTAGTTCTTTTGAAGCAATAAAGATTCAATTACACCTCATTGAGCTAGTTCTACGAAATGAACCTATGAGCTAGTATACATTACTAAAGTTAATTTGTATTCAACTATCTAAGAGTAGTTCACGAGTATAGTGATTCTTATTGTGATTCAAATGAACCACTATTTTGAATGAAATAATGAACTACTCCGCGGCTCATGAGCGCTATAATGTTCAGTTTTTCACTTCTAGTTCACTTGAACCAGTAGTTCAACTGAGCTACATATCAGTTAGTATTGTAGTTTCTGTTGCCTACGATTAGCTCAGAGTTTGGAACTAGTAATGTACCGAATAGTTGCCAATACTTGTTCAATTGAACTAAAATTTGAGTTGAGCAATAATTCAGTTTTCATTGATTTTAATCCCTTGCATGCTCTACAATATCTAACTGCTTCGTTGATTAATCTGCGGCTCATTTGAACCACCTCAGTAGTTCAATAAAAATCGTTCACTGTGCAATCAAATCAAATGCCCTGCTATGAAGTCAACTCAAATGAAAGACTAAACGCCTTTCAGCACAAATAAAAGACAAGTTCTTGCAGCTATTGAACTACGCATCCAATTCAATGAGCCATGGAACTAGTAAGAACAACTCTAACGACTCGTCGTGTAATCCCCTGCCCAGTAGACAGCGCACAAAGCCAAAAATCAAACAGATGTACAAGGAGCTGAGCAGAGTCGAGATCCGTTGGCCTCGCTTAATGGCGCTGTAATCAAAAGTCATTATGTCGAGCATTGCCATCAAGGACGAACGCACGGAGAGGTCCTCTCGGTCCTTTTGGTTAGGGTGCTGCTCGGTCGTGCTGCCTGCCATTTGCTTACAAAGGCTAAATTACGCGTATTATGACCAGGCAAACTGACAAACGGCGGGGGTAACACATCAGAGCACACCACAACAGCCCAGCCCAACCCAACCCAACCCAGCCCAGTCCAGCCCAGACCGGTCCAGCCCAGTTCAGCTCAGCCTTGCCCTCAGCCTCGCCCTGTTCAGCCCCCGTTTTCTTATTAATTTGTTTGTCAAAGCCAAAAGCAAGCAGGAAACAACAATACGCCGCATCATGTCCAACAAGGGCCACAGACAGCAACAGTTTCCGCCTCTGACAGGCTTTGACTCCAGTGCCAGCTACAGCGGCAGCTACTGCTCCAGCTCCTCAGGTCCCTGTGTCTGGGCAGGATAAACGACTAAAACGCGGATTAGGCGCAACTGCACGCACATCATGAGGTTGCAAGTTGAAGTCTAAAGCAACAGCAATAACAAGAGCGAGAGAGTAAGAGCAAGGGCTGCGCCACAGTTTAGTAAAAGGAAATCTGACGGGGAATAGAAAGGAAAAGGGAGAGGAGAGATGGGAATGGGTGCCCAAGTGTAGATCCCATACTAGCATGCAAGGACACGTGCTGCTCCTGTCTCTGCCATGCTTCTTGGCAAAGGAATTTTGTGATAGAGAGGCTGGCTGTCAGGCTGTTGAGAAGCGGGTGACTCATGACTCACCTTAACCACTCGATTGCCATTGAAGCAGAGAGCAATGAAAAGCCAAAAGGGGAATTCAATGACTCTAGTCTCATATCAATTGTAGAATTCGGAAGATGGAAGATGGAGGGTGGAGGGTGGAGAAAGGAAAGGAAAGAGGAGGGTGAAAGTCGAAATTGCCATTAATCGACAAAGAAGTTGGATATTAATCGGCAGATAAAGCTATGCGTATATAGAATAGATTCATCTTTCAGTTCATTATTTCATTTAGCAGATATGGGAAGCATCTTGAATGTTTTCATCATCATACGTAATCCAATTTAAACGAAACAATACTAAAATATTTTCTTTGAATTTAATGTTTAGATTCGATTCAACTCGATTTCGCATTCGAGCTAGAAATTTCGAATTAATTGGCACAAAAAGTACTTTATGTGAAATATTTGCCCAATGCTCAAACTCTATATCATATATAGATTACACATATATCAAATATAATCTCGCCCATCTGCACAAACATTAAAGATCATTGCAACTTTGATATATGTCATGTCTGTCAGGCACTTTACTTCTCTGCTGATCTCAATTATATATTACCTTCATAAAACCCCATTATGGATCAACTTAAGAATTCCTTAAGAGCATATTTCAAGCAAATCTTTTTTCCAGCATATCTCAAGTTCCAGGAACCGAACAGACGCAAGTTCAACTCGTTCAGTCTAAATTATCTTTCGGCTAATTGTTGATTCGCGCGAAGTACGACTCATACAGTTAGCTATTCACGTTTGCCAACTAATTGCACATCATTTAACAATATTGATTAATATCGATATTTGAGTATTCGGAAGCATGTGAACAACCCAGCTGAATCAAAGCACTCGCACCCTGCGTGCTACACACACATATAGAGAGAGAGAGAGAGAGAGAGCGAGAGAGAAAGATATACACACAGAGATATACAAGTCTATATGGGATATATAGAGTGCGTTGTTTGTAGGACTCTCGTCATAGTAACAACAATAGCATATTATTAAGTGAGCTGTTCTATTCACTTGTTTAATTCACATTCGCATTTATCGTTTGTTTGTTTATGTTGAATATATAAACTCGTGCAATCGCCCGAAAATAGAATACGCTCTTCTCGGAGCTGGCCAAAAAATGAAAGATGGGGAAAGGTCATTTAGCCGAAGACTATATACTCTGGCTCAGCTGGCTGATGAGACTTGATAAGGATAATATAAGGGATTGCTGCAGAGGCCTTGGGGCAGACGTCAATTGGAATTGATATGGAATCGGCATTGTAAAGAGAAAAATAACTATCTAATATATAGGAACTGATCATAAAGTAAGCAGACTTTTAACATAGAAGGAACCAGAATCAAGTACAAAGCTTACAATATGACTATATATATATAAGAGTAGTTCCTGAGTAGTTAATAGGGGATAGAAAAACATTGATTCCTCTCCCAACAGAGATAAACAAATATCGATCGAAGATGACTTATATGCACTCCACAGCTCTCGATTGTATCATAATACCCGCTGATCGCTATAAATAACTAGATCTTTACGGGGGTGCACACGTTGCTGGCTGGGGATGATGCTGCGACTGTGACGTCACGTGGGGCAGTCGCAGTCGAAATGCGTGGCACGTCATGAGGCAGACACAAGCAGATCGGAGGCGATGCTTTATTTATGTTGAACTTTTTGCGTATTTTGCATCGCTGTGGACGCAGCACTGCATCATCGACTGGCACATGACGTAGATCCTTTGCTGATCCTCTAGCGCCTCCCACTGCCCATCCCAGTGCGAATCGTGTTGATCTGCGGGTGGTCGACAGCTTGATGCTGCTGCCCATTTCAAGTGCAAAGCGCTAAAAGTTGCTGCGAAGGGGGGCAATTGGTTGGCTATGGGTTGATTGACTAGCTCGAGGGGGAGGTGGAGGTGGAGAGCAAAGAGGGGGAATGGGCGCAACTTTATTGTGTTTTTTGTCTGGCAAGTTATTTATTCGCCAGTGTTTAGCGTGAATTGCGTGAATTGCTTGAATTGCGCCTTGTTTTTTCATACACGCCCACGCGCACCAAAGAAACTACCAAACAGAAGAAACTGACAAACTGTGCGCAGATAAATTTGTCAGCCTCCGCCTCCGCCTCCGCCTCGGCCCCTGCCTCGTCCGCCGCCTAGGCCTATGGCAGGTTGGCCCTAAACATAGTCGAATCTAAACTGATGCATGGCAATCAATAAGCCATGTTGTAGTTTATGCCAAATTAACAGCAAATCGCCATAGACTTATCTAGAAATTAGTCGATATTATGCCTAGGAATTCTATGTGCTGCAGGTGTTGATTTACCTGCTCAGCACTCAACTCTGACCCATCGATGGAACTGGGCTGGCCAGGGCTGTGCAGGGTTGGCTGTCTGAGTTTGTTGTTGTTTTTTTTTTTTTTTATGGTTTTCATTGATGCCTTGCGAAAATCAACATCGTGCTGAAATATATGCTATTATTGCTATGTAAATCAAAACAAATTTCAATTATGTTTTTAAGCTAAGGTAAATTCAACATATTAAACCACCTTCCATCTCCCTCTCTCTCTCTCTCTGCCCTCCATCCCACTCCACTCTTTGTCTGTCTGTCTGTGTTTGTCTTTGTCTCTCGCTGCCTTTTGGCAACAAATTTGAATTTCTGGCAATTTGCTTAATGGGCAGTTGGAAATTTCAACAACTTCATAAAATTTTACGCTTATCATGTGTTGGCATCTCTGTCCGACTATTGTTTGTTTTCATAAACATATCATTCAATATATATACTTTTTGAATTATTCAGTTTTGGCACGTCTGTGACGCAAAAGTAGTAAATTCTCCAACTCAAGTGCGAATAAGCGATTCCACATGCAGCCAAAGGCGAAAATCGATTGGGCTAGGAATAGGGAGGCTGAGCAGAGGCCGAGGCAGAGGCAGAAGCAGAGGCTGGGCAGCGGAAAATCACTCTCCTCGGTAAACTGACTGAATGGAGGAGAAACAGGTGAACCAATCCAATTCAATTGAATTGATTATTAAAATACAATTGCTATGGCCAATATAATTTAGCCGCCGATCGATCGCTTGGCATAACCACAGGATATATCGCGGCCACAAACAAATTAATCAGGCATAATCAGAATAGCAAATGCTTAGCCTAACTATACAATAAATAAGCACACTTTATATACACCTGTGTATTTATTTAGCATTGCATAGAACAAAATTTTATTCAAATAAAATAACAAGAAAAACTCTTTAGCAGAACATAAACTAAACGTCATTATGGTGCTAAAGATTATAAGCATGCAATGCAAGATTT
Organism: Drosophila stalkeri; assembly: GCA_035047405.1. Taxonomy (NCBI): domain Eukaryota; kingdom Metazoa; phylum Arthropoda; class Insecta; order Diptera; family Drosophilidae; genus Drosophila; species Drosophila stalkeri. The sequence goes on along the minus strand of JAWNPR010000041.1, from coordinate 20,582,465 downwards.
CTTTTATTCAAAAATATAATTTTTTAAATGTTCCATCTTATGCTAGTTACTTTATTATTACTTAACATTATTAACTCGTATATTGTTTACAAACATTGAATCCTTAAGGCGCGCCATCTGCTGTTTGTCACCTTAACATAAATCAGCGCCATCTAGTGTTCACTTAACATAAAATTACATTGCATACTTTTAAGCGCATCGCTCGCTTGTCCAACGCCATCTAATGTTCATTCTTTTTGTATGTTATATAAATTATTTGGTGACCGTATTTTAATACTCTAATTTAAACGTCGTAGCTAACACAAAGACAAAAAGGAACAGGTCAAGGTACTTTTACTGATGAGATCTAAAATTTACTTTTAAATTATCTTATCAGCTAACCAAATGATTGATTTTGTGAAAACAAACACTTGAAACGGTAAATAAAATAAAATAAAAACAAAAACAAATGCCATTAAAATACAGCGCACAAAAGAATCCAAAAATAACAAATCGATCGCAATAAACTGCAAAGTTTGCTGATATGAAGTGAGAAAGTATTGCTGATACAACAAAAAAAAAATGAATAATAGCAAATTCAGTGATAAAATCGTTATACCTCATACAAGTTGAGCGCTCACAACAGCTGAGTGCACAAGAACGTTAAGTTCTGTCGTTGCTTTTGCTTGCTCTCTTCGCCTTATATTTTAATACGTACATGCATATTTATATATATGAATGCAAACTCAGAGCAGAACGTTTTACTGCTGCAATGCACCCACTTGTATGATAAAGAGAGAGAGAGCGCACGGAACAGCTGAGCGCCTAAGAACGTTAACTTCACATCGCTTCTGCTCACGCTCTTCGTCGTTGGCGCTGGCGCTGATTCACCGCAAAGAGAGCGGACCTTGAGCACATTTTAAGAAGCAAGTCCGCTTCGCATTAAAGTTCAGTTTGTTTTCGTTCGTCAGACGCATCGCATTGGGGGTTCATTTCAGTTCCGTTCGCTACAGTTCCGGCGGCAGCTGAAAGCAAAAACAAAAACAAACGAAAATTGACGCAGTTATTCGTGTATTTGCGTAGTGCGTGTAACTGTGACTGTGACTGTGACTGCTGTTGCTTTGTATAATTGTTGTAATTAGCTCGGCCCAGATGAGGGTCAACTAAAGCTGACTGACTAAAATACCAAATAATTGCGCTGGAAATATGCAACTGGCAGCCCAAATCGACAACAATACATACGCAAGCTTAGAAAGTTTTTATTGTTATTTTATTTAAACAGACAACAGACAAAAATAAAGCCAAAAAGCGAAATAACAACGCATCATCAAAAAGCGATAACGAAACTTGAGTTTGCGCATGTGTGAGAGTGTGAGAGTGTGCGTGTGTGTGTGCATAACATATTAAATTGGCAAAAATTTAACAGCTCTTGGTTAAATAAATCAAATATATACATATACATATAAAATGTCTGGTCCACTGCCCGAAATCAGTGCCGAACAGCGCAAAACATTGGAACAGGTGAGAGAGCGTAACGCATCTTCACACTCTCTCTCTTATATTCACATACACTCTCTCTCTCACTCTTTCTCTCTCTCTCGCGTTGTGTATAAGTGGGAGTGCGTGTGCAGTAGAAGCCTGCACATTGGTGAAGAATTTAGTTTGCTGAGTGGGCGTCAGCTGTGATAACGCGCTTATTAAATATTTCACTTAGCTAGGAATAACTAAGAAATAAACCGGATTTACAGTTTTTATTTGCATTGCAAAATAACTAAATACGAATAAACATGCTTGCATAAACACGCATACATATATACATGCATATGCATTTACTATACATATCGTGTTTTATCATGTCTTCCTTGGGTTTCTTTGGCCTTGCCAATATGATAAATTGCGCATTTAAATGCGCTTAGAGCTTTGAGTCAACCAACACGACCCACTCAATGAAGCGTGTCAACATATGTATACACATATGTATGTATATAGTCTATAAGCACAGAGCCGTATCCAGTGTCCACTTTGCATGTACCGTGGCCCACTGTGCGACGTGTGGCCGGCCACATGTGCAGCTGTTGCGCTTTGCTGCCGTTTGTTCTCGGCTGGAATTGGGCAACAAATCAGCATAGGCAGCCTCTGGCACGCCCATAAATAAAACGAAAATGGTCAAACGGTTAAAGTAAAAAAAAAAAAAAATGAAAACAAAAATTGTGACCCACTCAATGAGTTATAGCCATCCACTTACAGCTTCGACAGGTCGACATTCTTAGCAGATGTTTATTAATACTCGCGCTGCACCTTCCCCTTCCCCAACCCCCACCCACAATCTGCCTATCCATACTTGTTTACTTAGCTTAAAGTGCCACAATTAGGAAAACCAGTTCAAGGTAGAGCGAGCGCAATTATAAATTGTCATTAACTTATCTCAAAATGGAATGAAACGATCTCTGATTGCGACCCTTTGGCCAAGTACGAAGTAATCAGCATAACTGAACAATTATGTATATATATGTATGTACATATATAGGTAATCCATTTATAAATATATTGATGTATTTACGTACATTTATATGCCTTGTATGTGCTCAAAACATGCTAATGAGTTCTGCTTTTGCTACACCCTGTAAGCATTGCAAATTAAATGGGGTATATTGATGATAAGCTCATATAAAGGCAGCTATAATTATATAAAACTTATTATAAAAAAAATCAATACGTATTGATTAGCAAACTTTAAAAAAGAGAGCATATAGAGCTTAGCTCAGCTAACATAGGTAAAGATCATTTTAGTCAACGTAACGGGGTATCTCTTTGTCATTCCCTCCCTCCCTCTCTCTCTCTCTCTCTCTTTCTTATTCTCACTTCTACACGCATTCAACAACTGGTTTGCTTAGCATGGAAAGTCCCGAATGAGCCAAATGCCAAACGAATACTTTCAATATTTGATTAAGCGTTAAGAGCCAAGCGAGTGGCTAAAATGCCAACCAAGTCAAGGGCTTTACGTTTCCGTTAAGTTCACCGTAGCAGACAAATAGATAAGTTGGAGTAAATGGATTTAGTGAGAGCATGACTAAAAGATATCCTGTAGTATATATATTCCAACTCCAATTGTATTCTTATTCAATTCTCTTATTCTATACATCTATTCCCAATGGATTCTTATTGGGTTTGTCACTTGCTCATTTAATTGGATTTTCCATTCAATTTGAATTCCAAAATGCTGCTGCGCTCAGCTCAAGGCAGCAATCAACACCTCGCCAACAGCTGCCAAAAGCCTTTTAAAGATTTCTTAGCCTTGTATTTTGTTGTTTTTTTTTTTTTTTTTTGTTATTTTTACAACTAACTTGTTTTATATGGCTTCAAACTGTTAAAAATCTTGACCAAGTTTGCGACTTTGGTAGAAAAACAAGAACAAAACAAAGCGAACAATAGGCAGCTGCATGTTGGCTGAGCTATGAGGAAGTTGGCTTAAAATACTGAATGCTAATGAAAACGAAGCCATCAACCCGCTCTACCCCTTAAGCACCTGTCCCTGCCCCTGCCCCTGCCCCTGCCCCTGCCCCTGCCCTGTCCCTTGCATTGAAATGAAAATTATGTTTCAGCTTGAAGAAGCAGCGACAACAACTTGGCCTGCAGTTCAAGCCCAAAAGCAAAAGCAACAGCAAAATAATGAAAACGAAAACCGCTCAAAAAACTGGCATTTGGCCTCGTTATTGAATTTCAAGTGTGGTCTAAACGCAACTTAGCCAAGTTAGACGAGCTGCAAGCCAAGTCTGAGCGACTGCCAAGTGAACAGCCTTTAGCCAAGCTTCGCTATTTTGGCAGCTCGTTGCGACGCTCAATTGAACAATCGAAACACGTAACCGCAACTCGATTACATCTCACATCTCAAATATTGAGCAAGTGCACCTTAATTTGATTAAAATTCAGAAATATTATTTAAAGTTGAAAACTTTTGCGATTAGTCGCATTTCTCTTTGCCCCCTGTCTCAATTAAATGTGGGCAACTTTTCGATTGAACTTGAATTGAATAGAAATATAACAGAAAAATAATTAATCAAAACCTTGACGAGGCGACCTTTGGGGAAACTGAACTGTGGACAGTGCAGATCGACTAGAAAATACCCTATAAATATGTGTAATATAAGAAAATGATATCAATCGAACCCTTAACATTAACCTAAGCGACCTTGACAAAGGACATCTTATAAAATCTTATGATTTTTACAGATATCAGTGTATACCCCACGCTATCAATTATACAGAGTACTCAAATTAACATTCACACAAATATTAAATTTGCCATTGATTCAGCGAGAAATTAACAGTTATTAAGGCCAAGTTTAGATTGTGATTATTGCCTGATTAATATGCAGAGCTACGCCTAGCTGCAGTCACCTGATTAACGGTATTCGTTAAAATTAACACCTGTACAAATATTACAGCGAGAGAGAGAGAGAGAGAGAGAGAGAGAGAGAGAGAGAGAGAGCTGAGTTAGTGAAGTTAGAAATTCAAGTTTTTATTCACCTCATTCAAGTCCTAATCTTATATAATATTATATTAAACTATTTTAAATTCTTATCAACTTATTAACTTAGATATGACTTAGCTAATGCGCAGTTATCGGATCTTACGTATTTTTCATGATTAACCACAGTGCCAACAATTATTGGCCCAAGTCAATGTTGTTTAAGCTTAGCTTTAGCTATTAAACGAATTGATTTGTTGCATCTTTTGCAGTTCCGTGAGTTGATGAGCCCCGAGCTGAACGAGACGCATGATGATTATTTTCTACTACGCTGGCTGCGAGGTGAGTTACAAGTTTTACAGATAATCAGCCATAAGCTAAACTGTATTTCTCTCGCTCTCCCCCATTCTCTTGTAGCTCGCAAATGGAATGTGGAGGCTGCAGAGAAAATGCTTAAGGCGGTAGGTGTCTTTGTTATAATCTGCCAGATCATGTTATAGATTTGTATTGTATATATGAAACAATGATCTTCTATTGCCAATATCCCCAAACAGTGTCTCAAGACGCGCGCCATGTGGAATGTGGACAACATAGAGAAATGGGAAGCTCCGCAGGCGCTGCGCGAGTATCTGCCCTATGGCATAATGGGCTACGACAGGGAGGGATCGCCAGGTACTTGAATATAACTCTTACTTATGTATATAGCAATGACTTATCACTCTCTTCCTCTCTCTCTCTCTCTCTCTCTCTCTCTCTCTGTTTAGTGATCGTTTGTCCGTTCTACAACTTTGACATTTGGGGCATGATGCACTGCGTCACACGTTTCGAGTTTCAAAAGTATTTGGTGCTGTTGCTGGAGCGCTTCATGAAGCTTGCCTACGAGCAGAGCCTGCAGCATGGCTGGAAGGCGCGTCAGTTGGTCGTCTTCCTTGATTGCGATTCGATGAACCTGAAGCAGTTCGCCTGGCGGCCGGCAGCCGAGTGTGTCATCTCGTCTGTGAAGCAGTACGAGGCCAACTTCCCGGAGCTGCTGAAAATGTGCTACATCATCAATGCGCCGAAGCTCTTCTCGGTGGCCTTCAACATAGTGAAGAAGTTCCTGGATGAGAACACCACCAGCAAGATTCACATCTACAAGTCCGGCGTGGACAAGTGGCAAGAGTCGCTGTTCTCACTCGTTGATCCCAAGAACTTTCCCAAAGCCTGGGGCGGTCAGATGGTAGACAAACTGGGCGATCCGCAGTGCAAGTCCATGATGGTGTGGGGTGGCAAGCTGCCGGAGGAGCTCTTCATCGATCAGAGCAGCCAGCAGAGCGACAAGAGCTTCACGGACACCCAGGTGCCCAAGGGAGACAAGCTCAAGCTGAACTTCAAGGTGAATGGACAGCAGGAGGAGCAGTTGCTCTCGTGGAACTTCCGCACCTTCGACTACGACATCAAGTTTGGCATCTACAGCGTGGACGAGAAGACGGGCGAAAAGCGCAGCGAGGTGCCGCTTGGCACTGTCTACTCCAACGAAATGGACGAGGCGGGCTTCATCTCCACAAGACCCAATACCACATGTGAGTAACCCACTCTTCTCTACTCTATATATAAATATAGGTGCTAAATGATTTCTCTCTCTCTCTCTCTCTTTCTATTTAGACACTGTTGTGTTTGACAACTCGGCCAGCTATTTGCGCAGCAAGCGGTTGCGGTACTGGGTCGATCTCATCTCAGAGGAGGAGGAGGGCATCGCCGAGCTGACCAACCAAATGGACAACACGCAAATTGCAACAGCTTGAAGCGTCGATGCCGCAGCAGCAATCAAGCCAAAAAGAAAGAAGCAAAAAATCAAAGCAGATAGATCATTAGCCAATTTCGGCCTTGCCGAATTTTGTATACTCTTGCTAAAAGACAAGAGCCTATCATGTAGTCGATCTGTTATACCATAGTTCATCCGATTTCTGTCGTAGAGTCTATCAAAATATGTCAACTATTATTGACGAGTATTATAAGCGACTCTATACTAAAAGTAATTCCTCCTCTTCAGCTTCCGCAAGGTTCCATCTCAGCAAGGGTATACAAGATATACAAACAAGAAAATATTTACTAACCTCGGTGCAAGCACTCACAACAGAATCGCTCGACGTCCGACCCATGTGATAAATGATATAAGCAACAGAAAAAAACAAAAACAAAAAGAATCAGGCAAGTGCTCTTACGATTAGAGTAGTTAGCTTTACAGTTAGTTAGTGTGATTTATTACATGTACTTAGTGCATTTCTTTTGTACAATAATTTCGTATTGTGTTGCGTATGCTGGATATTAGATTTCTTTATATAGCTTAATCTGGATCTGGATTTTGATCTTGACTCTCGTCTCTCATGTGGACGCAAGTGAATGTGTCAAACTTGTCTCGTATTTTAAACAATAAATAAATGAATGATAGTTGGGAATTCCATGTGTTTGTGTCTGTTGGTCGCAATTGCGCCTTGGATTCCGCCTCACGGCTGTTGCGAGGAGGCGCGGCGCTTGCGCCTTCATCACTGCGGACCACCCGGATTCGGGCCAAGCTGTGGCCCATGTCCGACCTGTGGCTGCAACTGCTGCATGGGCATCATTGTGTTGGGGCTGGCTCCAACCACGCCCACGCCCACACCAACGCCAACTCCTACGCCAACAACGCCGCCAAGGCCCACAGGAGCACCGATGGCCTGATTAGGTGGCGGCGCCGCCTGATCCATGGTCAGATTGGACAGCACCTCCGTGAGGGCCGGGAAGAGCGAGCACCGATTCTGCTGCCCTCCATAGTCAGCGAAGCCACGCAGCAAGTTGCTCGCCGCAGCCAGTATAGGGGTTAGCCCATGTTCGCGTCTCTCGGCCACTTGCGTTAGATTTGAGTGGATGTCATAAACAATGGGCAGCAACAGCGAGGCGCTGTCCTTCCAGTCCTTGCCATTGTACGGTATGCGTGTGATGTGCAAGAAGAAGAGGATTTTCATGCGACCCAGGACTATGCAAGCATTGCCGACGGGCACAATAGGCACGTTCGACGGCGGCATACGCATGCACATCTGCACGGTCCACTTAAGTTGATCGCCTCCCAGCTCGGGCTTCAGCTCCAGCCGCATGATCTGCACGAAGTCCTTCAGCACATGAGCCGGCAGATTCAACAGACGGCAAAAGCTGTGCAGAGCATTGGGACGATAAGGCGGCGCGGCCACTCGTGTGTCGAAGTACTGCTCGATGACCAGCAGATCGTCTGGACTGAGCTGGAAAGTGGGCTTGTCTGGCATGGGCGGCAGCTGGGTGACCTTCAGATGCAGCGACTGCATGTGCAGCTGGTTGAGCATCACTTGGCATTGCAATCCATCCACCTTAAAGAGCACTACGCCCGGCTCCGTTGAGTTGAGCGCCGTCAACGTCTCCTCGCTTTGGATGTTGCGATGCAGCTGGCGGCGCATGTAAACGCAGCCCAAGAACCGGTCAAGGGGACTCATATCTGCCACATTGATATCCTTATTGGGATGTGGACTGGGCCGGCACAGGGTCTCTAGCGCCTCATGAGTCAGCAATGTGGGCACAGCTCCAGCCCAGGGCCTGTTGAGAGTCCCACGTGTGCCACTACGATCGGCACCACCCACGCCCACACCTGGTCCGCCTCCACCAGTGCTCTTGTGTTCTGGACTCTGTCCGGGTCGAGGTGAGGGACGCGGCATGCTTGGCGATCCGGGCCAATTGTTATTTGCTGGAGACATGGCTGTAAACGGCGAATCCTGATGGCTTTGCATATACAAAGTGTTCGGTCCTGGACTGTGCACCATGTGCGGACTGGGCTGTGGATTCAGTGGCGATGAGGGCATTAGGCCACCAGGCGACGGATGCGGCATATGCGGTGCTGGGGGCGATGTTAAATTAAAATTCGCATGGCTCTGAGCTCCACTGGCGCCACCGCCACTAGAGCTGGGATGCGGACTCGCCGGTGTGTGCGGATTGGAGCTGGAGGGCGGCGTATGTGGTGCTGGAAAGCGAAGACCGCTATCCCGTGGAGACTGTGGGCCACGCATGCCGGCGCCCAGGAAAGGCGAAGATCCTCCTGCGCTCACTCCCGCCACGCTGTTCGGACCGCCAAAGTTATCCTCTAAACCCATGGGGGACAACGGATTATCGTCGTCATGCGGGGCACGACCTCTATAGACAGCCGACTCATCCACGTACTTGGAGAGGAACGCCTTTAGGCCCTGAATGGGCGTAAACTCCTCGATGACATTACGCTCAAAGCGACTGCTTGCGCCATCGCGGATGGATACAAGGCGATTAGCACGGAAGCGCAGCTCCAGACAATATACAGCCTGATAGGTCAGACGCACCAAGCATGGTGACTGTGGCAGTACGCAGAACGATAGCACGGGCACCTGGGGACGCTGTAAATACAGAAGAAGTTACAGAGCTGCCTATATATATACAGTTGTGTCTATAGCTAACCGGTATACCAAGCAGCGGCAGCACTGGCAGCTTGGCTATGGAGCTCATCGGATTGTAGGTCTCGTGCAGTATATACGCAATGGTCGTGAGACTGTGCTGTTGATTGAGATGCTGCGCCAGTTGGTCACGCATCATGGAGTGCGCGTTCACAGCAGAAATGCCACCCACGAAAGTCAGTCGGAAGCCATGTGACTGCACAGACCAATAAATATTGCAGGTGACCTCCTTCTTGGGTCCATAGCCAATCAGCAAGTTAGCATAAGTGTAGGACTTGACCACCAGCATGTCCCCAAGGCTAAGACGCTCTATGGAAATATATAAAAATACAAGTTACCATATAGATGATTTTAGGTTTGATCTATACTAACTGTTGCGTAGCTGCTCTGCGAAATCGTAAACGAGCGTGTACAGATAGACGATTTTAGACCAATCGTTAAGTAGATCCTCGACTGTCTTGGAGAAATCATGATTGGCCTGCTCGTAGGTTAGATTGACAGTACGTCGATTACCGAGCTCCTTCTGGTGGGTGCTTTGCAGAGGCGTACTATAGAAGACAAACTCGACCACCCAGATGCGCACTTGGCTGTTCTTGTTGGTCTGTGACCGCACCGAAATAGACAGAACACGCCGCATAAGATCATCCCAGACATGTGATTCGATCTTTGGCAACGCCGATGATGTACTGGGTGCTGGCGTTGGCTTCTGTTCGCCAGCCGCTCCCGGTGCTTGATGAGTACCTGGCTTAGGCAATGCCAGAATTTTTAGCACCAGCGAAGTTGCATTCGCTTCCACTTGTAATCCGCTATGCGGAATGCGGTACTTGGAGAGCGTTTGAGCTAGGTTGAGGAATGGAATCTTCTCATCGCACATTGCCACTACATGCGCAAGTTCCGGTATAAAATATGCAGGGAAGATGGTCTTCTGCTGCTTAGCGGGTGGCGCCAGAATATCGCCATTCGACTTGCGCTTATGCGGGGACACCTCTGTTAAAAATAAAGCAATACAATTATATCTGCTTAAGCAAGCGAATCCAGCACAACTCACCATCGACTTCGGTGCCGGGGCCATGGGTTGCTACAAAGGTGTCAAACTCAATCAACCGCATTAGTTTTGTGTACAGTTTGGGAACTTCTGATGGCGGTTGAGCAACAATAGAAACTAGCTGCTTGGCCGACTCATCTATGACATCGTTCTCATCCTTTTGAAAGACCACAAAGCCCAAATGGAACGTATACTCCATTTCATTGGGCATGGCAGACTTTTCCTTTAGTTGAACAACCTAAAAGCAATGAAGGCTATTTAAGGAGTTACTTCTCAAGATTTTATGTTCACTTACCAGAATAATATTCGGATGACGATGTAGCTTGACATAGATCTTGTGACGGCCTGGCTGCAAGAGTTCCTGTTCGGGCTGAGTGAGAAAAGGCAACGTTTCAGTGGCCGTTGCGGGTAGATGTTGCAAGGTTTTCTCGCATCGTCTATGGGTAATCCAATAACGCAGCTCCGATAGCAAAGCCGGCAATTTGCTGCGGTCCGTATTTAAGCAGTCCTGCATTTCATCCGTAATAGGACAGTCCAAATGCTTGGGTACGTGACAGCGGAACATGCCAGTGTGCGTGTCAATGGTTATGTGAATCTGCTCGGCGCGTAAGCAGGGCGACAGGACGGGCACCGTCAAAATTGCGGGTGTGCCTTGCAGGTTAACTAAAAATAAAGAGGTATATCAATCTCTGAATAAAGCCAAAGCTAAACAAACTGCGAACATTTACACTCACAGTCAACGTCTTTGAGAAAAGCCTGAAACTCGAGCTTGAGATCACTTAAGCGAGATACGGATCGTATATAAACGGTGTGCACTATCAAGCGCTCCATGGAGAGATGCTCTGAGCGCACAGCTCTATCAGCCACCTCAGCGGACTCCTTGGCTCCCAAAGAGGGCACATGGACAACCACCAGAGGTCTTCCTATTTCACTGGGATCCGATTGAACAGTGAGACGATAGCCCAGCTCCGACTTGAGGTCGCGCCAATAGGAAACAGAGAGCTTAACGCCCGGCACATACTCCTCCACAGTGATATTGTTATCGTCGAGTCGTTCATAGTTTAAGCGCAGCGTCTGCGTGTAGAGCACCTCCAACTGCAGCGACTGACAGAAGTAGTGCAAACAGTTGTACACCTCGCTCAACGCATTCGGATTCTCTACGAGACGTGCCTGTATCAATTGGTGTATGTAGTTGACCTGCAGCGGATGCACCAACGATTTGCCATCTACCAAAAGAGAGGAAAGGATTATAATTGAATATAAGGTGTGGTTGGCTTTGTCATTTACCGCCTGTCTCCTTATCTTCCACAAGAATATCGATGTCCAGGAGACGCCAGGGCACAGTCGGACTGTCGCCCATGACGGTGAGGGCCACGCTAAACTCGTGCTTCACCTCAAAGGTGACGCGACCGTTGCGTATACGAAAGTCGCGCATTTGAGGCAACAATTTGCCTGTAACTAAACGATGCTGTATGACTTGGTTGAGACGCAGCAACGTTTGCTTCTTCTCCGCCGGTGTGATTGCATCCGGTGGCACAATGCGTTCCCGTATGCACGTTGGCAAACGATTATAAGTGCCTGTGGTCAGGACTTCGACAGCGGCGGGTATGTGGAAGTTCGGTAAACGTGCTCGCACCAATGTCTCTCGCGACATCCGAGCCAGCATGTCTGCCGTCTCTACAAAGAGCATATTCTGCTTATCCAGGAAGCTCATTATCTGCGAACTTTTGTCCACTTTGGACACCGAGTTGCCCCACTTGACCAGCGCATTTAGCCGTGTGAATAAATGACGAGTGCGTGACGCATAGGCATAAATTTCCACTTTTCGCTCCATGTCCGTCTTGCGTGGCAGTCTGTAGAAAATAGAAGACAATGATTAAGCCATTTACAGGATTTACCAGACATCAATAAACTCACAATTCAGCTAGAACCATTAGCTCGTGGTAGGTCCGCTGAATGATGAAATCGATCAGCACCGACATAGACATGGTGTTAATGCGCGGTCCTCCTTCCTGACCGGCTGGTAGGTAGCCCGCATTCGCACCAGGCATTTGCTCCAGTGGCAACGGTGTGGGCGCCATGTTTTTTACTAGCGGTGTATGCAATATGTGCGTTGCAACTGCTATGAAATAAATTTGCAAATATTTGCGTGAAGTTTTACGTGCCTATCACCACCTACGATGTGAATTCATAGTTTTTCGCAGTTCAATGAGCGAAAATTTCGAGAATTTGCAGAATGCTTAGCACGAATATGACATTGTTGTCGACAACTTTACGATATCTGAAAATATCGCTGTCTCACTAGCGATGACCAATAAATATCGATAGTTTAACGTGACTCTGTTAAAAGTTAACACTGTTAATATTGCCTCAGACAACAAAAAGGCGCGCTTTTTAAATTTGATCAGATATGTAGCAATTTATTATAAGATAAGAGGAAACAATTACTATCGTATTTATTATTCTAGATATTAATACGATAGTCTACCTTTTTAACAACTAAAGTTGTATGTGTGAAAATGTGATTTCGAGATATTTAACGCAAACGTTACCGTTGTACCAGTATATACGAAAAAAGCTGTAAGCTACCGATATTGCTTATTATGATTTTTTCTAATTTAAATATAAAATAATTGTGTATTCATAATTATTTTAAAAGCATAGAAAATTGATGGTAATTATAAATAATTGGTTTACCGCCGTTAAGGGAGTTGATTCTGCTAACTCATAGACAGGGCTGTTATTAAATAAGTCATGTGGTTGGCAACATATTAAACAAAGTTTGAAACTGCTGAAGATTTAATATAATATACATAGTTATATTAGATATTGATAATGCCGACAAAATACGAAAAGTTCAATGACCAAACGATTTCGATTGTCATATAAAACGTTCAGCGGCGATTATGATGATGTGCTTGATGATTTTGTTTTAGTTTTCTCGTTGTTGTTGTGGTTGCTGTTAAAAATAAAAAGGAAAACAACAACATTTCCGCTTTTGTTTCTTTGAATTTTAAAACTGTAGCTGAATGGATATGGATATAGGTACATATGTATGTGCATGTCTGCCATGCGTATCTTTAAGCATGCCGCAGGTTGCCCGCTGCATGTTGCAGATGCATTGCATTACAGTGTCTTTCCGTCTCTCTCGCTCTCTGTCTTTCACTTCAAGTGGCGGCACACGCCAAGCGCATGTAGCCATGCCACTCTGCCTCTCCCTCTCCCTCTCCCACTAACATCTCCTTCCACCCGACTCCAACACCCTGCGCAAAGTGGCAGCCACCTTTGGAATCGTCGGCCGCTTCACTTGCACTTTAAAATTCAAATATAGCTTGGAATCGAGTCCCGCTGCACCTTCGCCCACTTCGCCCGCTCTGCTCCGCGCTCACCTCCTCCGTCAGTCGTCAACTCCCCCTAATTTGAATTGCCTGTCGTATATTAAAAATAGAACTTTATGATGTTTTGTTTTTTTCCTCTTTGAAATTCGACTTCCAATGCAGGAATTACAAGCATATCCGGCTCTGCTTCGAGGGCCGAGGGTCGACCACTTTTCAGATTCGACACAGAGCAATCCGTTTTTTCCAGATACAAACAAATGTTTTGACTAATTGTTGAATAATTTAAACAATGCAACAATTACGGTAAACAGGACGCAACAATCAATAAATATAAGAAAAACACAAAAATTGGGTGACGAAACGAAATGAAGCCACTTGAGCAGATGCTCAAACCAGAATTGGATCACATGAATGTCTATATATGTAGGTTGCAGAAATCGGAAATCATAGCCGTAGTGCCAATTGCACTGTGGAACACGTAAATAATATATTATTATGACTAGCTAAGTTTTGATTGAATTTAGTTTTGCTTTTTAATATATTTCTAATTTGTTATCATTGATTATTGCCCAGTCTTTGACCTCACAAGTTCTACAAAGTCGAACCTATTAAAAATGGAATTCATTTAATTTTCATTTCATTTTTTTACCCACTGCAATGGGCTGCAAACGAAGTCTGAGCAATTCGAAAAAGATTAACGAGATAATTTATGAAAGCGCAAGCTAAAGACTCTTTCATTTGAAATCGATTATAATATTATTTATACAAAAACAAAAATAATAAGAAATGTATAAGCAGCGAAATGCGAAATATTTTTGTTGTTTTCATTTTAATTTTTGTCTGCCTGTTGAATTTCACATTAAGGCGATTTCGCTTTATTTATCTGTGTAAATAATTGGAAAAGCTGCGCTGCCTCTGCTCCTGCTCTCCTCTCTTCTTCCTCTGCCACCTCCCTGCGCGGGCCTTCTTGTTATGTGGAATTTATGGGAGCATCTTCAACTGCATCTTACCTACGCAAAGAAAGGATGGAGTTAAAAATAAGAAGAGTCTTCGGCAACGCCAACTGCAATTGCGCAGCAAGTGAGGCCCCTGGCCTTAGCGAGTGTCGAGAGCAGTGGGAGATTGGCTGAGGAACCAGGACCAAAATAGATTTATGGCCGCCAGTCGTGTATCACTTTTCCAGAAACTCGGCGCTCCGGGTGATGCAGTGCAACTTTCAGCTCATTGAATATGCTCTTCTCTCTCCTCTCTCAAGCTCTCTGCATCTGGCTCATTGCTCTGATACTTCCTTCCTTTGTGGCGGCAGGCGACTCGCTTTTATTAATTGGCGTGATTAAATACGACGCAAGCTGCCACCAATGTCTTTAGCACATGTCACACTGTTTTGCCCCTTAAATCGCCCATCTGCACCCGTTTCTCCGCTTCCCAGCAACATCTCAGCTTTGTCGCCAATTTCTTAGTCCAAAAGCTGATCTGCTACTGAGATGCCTGGCGCCTGGCCCAACTTGACCCTCCATATACAAACATACGTGCTTACGTAGCCATGTGTGTATGTATGTACTTCTGTAGCACTCAAATTGCATTTCCATGTTGGCACCAGACAGCAAAACGCCCTGAGCTATAGCTATATGTAGAATCGCACATCTTTATCTGCAAGCCAATTCGAATTTCTTTGTTTTTCATATTGCGTGGGTCGAGGCCACAGAAAAGTGTGAAAATTCCAGCAACGGACAGCAATGCGAAGATGCCATGGATCATGACTAACAGTGAATTGCATTACGAGAAGTTTTGAAGAGAAAAAATATATAAATTATATAAGTTGATGTTAACTTTAATTTTTGACCAAATGTCATTTTTATTCAAATCGGATCGGATCGGATCGAGCAACAATTTCTTTGACTGACTGCAGAAGTTGCAATATATAATACTCACGTATATAAATATTATTTGGCATGTATTCGATTGAAAATAGAAATAGTAATTAAAAATGAACAACGGATTCCTCTTAGCATTATATAATTAACATGTTTCCCAACACTTGCGATAAACACTTCTCAATAAAAATTTTACTACAGTTTATTGCTCTGTTTATCTAAATATATATGTACATATATTTAACATTTTCGGTTTGAAATCTTTCAAGTTCCTGCAGTCAGTTGTAAATTTTCCTCTATATATTTAATGCGTGCAACTGCAACGCCAACGACAACAGCAACGACAACGGTAGCTGTATAAATCTTGCAGCAACAACAAAATCCACTTAGAACCAGAAAGAAATCAAGGCAAAAACAAGAGACATAAATCATATAGAACGAATAGAATATAGAACATGCAGAGATACTTGATTATAGAATATGGCAAATACGTAAGACCTATGCCCAATTCAAAGCCCCCCATTGCCGTGGCAACACCTGACAGAGCGACATTAAGTTCAAATACGCTTGAACAACTCAAATGTTGAGAGTAGCTGCCGACAACAACACCTGTGTTGCAGACGTTCTGTTGGGAACGGCGTGAACGGGCAGGGCTGGGCATGGCAGGACAGGGCAGTGGGAGTGGGCAGGGGTTTCGGCGTTCTGGCGGCGTCAGGTGAGCGAATCTATCTTTGGCTGGCCACGCAAAAAGTACAAACAGCTATTTCAAAATGCCAAATTGCTCCGACTGCGTCACCACCAACAGCCCAGAATTCGAATCAGAATCTGAACCGGCGAAATTGCTGCCAACCGCAGCGTTCGCTCACTCTCGCGCTCGCTCTCGCTCTCACTCACGCTCGGACTCTCTCTCTCACCCTCTCTGTTGGGCTTGCAGCGGCATGGGGGCAGCATCGATCTGTGAGGTTTTTGACACTGGCTGCCGTCGTCTGGCTGCCAACTTGACGCGGCGTTAGAAATATTCTGCGCAGTGGTCCTTGCCGCAGCCGCAGTCACAGCTACAAGCACGGGCGGCGAATAGATTACGCGTGTGTGTGTGTGTGTATGTATGTGTGTTTCCCTTTTGGAAAATGTGCACGGCATAGCAGCGGGAGAGTTAGAGCAAACGAATGAGCGAGTCAGCGAGTCAGCGAGTCAGCGAGAGAGGGAGCATAATAAAAACATTATTTTCAATTTATTTTTAAACCGCACACACTTGTTCCAAAGGGGAGAGCCGAGAGGCATTCGGCAGCCGATCCTCGGACAAACAGCTGCTAGCTGTCGGCTCTCAACTGTCGGCTGTCGGCTGTCGGCTGTCGGCTGTCGGCTTAGGCATCGTCACCTCCTCGACGTCAGCAACAGCAGCAACGGCGGCAGCGGCAGCGATGTAAAAACTGTAAGTGCCATCGCCAAGAAAGTTCAGTTCTTTCCGAGATCTCGCTGCGTTCGTACCAAAAGAAGAGAAAACAAAATAAAAGAAGGAAAGAGAGAGCCATAAAGAGCGAGTGCGCGCACCGTGCAAAAAACATTGCCAGCCTGCCCAGCGATCCGCAATAGCATTAGCTGAGGATCGGAGCGGATCGATCAAGTAGTCGGGCCAAAAACAAAACACTTGTGCATTAAACGTATCTCGTTCTCAATCTGTATCTGTATCTTCTTGTTGTTCCTTGTGATGAAAAGTTCGTGCAAATCGTGAATCAAGAACATTCAGACAGCGCAGAGTAGTAGCAGTAGCAGAGGCCGGGGGAGGAGCCGAGTGTTGTGCGTGGTGATATATTATATTGATTTCGCTTCGACACCAAACATTCGGCTGAATCATCGTCTATATTGAGAGCCAAGCAACAGCGATCCATTCACATCCATTTGGAGCAACCACGCTTCAGTTGACCCCCCCAACGCAGGGCTCATTTCCTGATCCACAGCGTGTCTTACAGTCAGGGTGAGTATCCAACTTGATATGTGTACATACGTATATATACAATATGTACATAAAAGTATATATAACTCTATTATTGTCTACGTCTATCCCGATTTGCGAATTACACAATGCTCCAATAAGCAAAACCTCTGGGCTATTCGTATACTATATATTGAAGACAAATCTTTTGGCAGATGAGCAACATTTCTTTTTCTTTTTTTTTTTTTGTGGAAGGGAGAGAGAACTATCGGACCACACTTGTTAAATTAATATTATGATTTCTTTGATATTTTGACATTTACGTGAGAAATGTGTTTGCATTGGCAATGATCGGGCCAAGCAGATGCAGTTGCACTCACAGAAACTGCCCTACAACAACAACTCAAAGAGCTGTTGACAACTTGCATGCCATCTCTTTCACGTCAGTTGCGTAAACATTTCGCCAGCAGAATATAGAGTATAGACTGTAGAGTATATATGTCACACATAGATCACTATATTTCAGCCAAGTCATGCCATGCGTTGTTCTAATCAGACAAAAACTACGTAGAATTGAAGGAAATGATTTGGAAAACAAAGTATAGAAAGTAATATTAATAGTAATAGTAGTATTAGTCATAGTAGTAGTAGTAATAAAGGTGCTATAAGTAGTAGTAGTAATAGTAGTAGTAGTAGTAGTAGTAGTAGTAGTCGTAGCCATAGTAGTAGTAGTAGTAGTAGTAGTAGTAGTCGTAGCCATAGTAGTAGTAGTAGTAGTAGTAGTAGTAGTAGTAGTAGTAGTTGTAATCGTAGTAGTCGTAGTAGTAGTTGTAAGTAGTAGTAGTCGTAGCCGTAGTAGTAGTAGTAGTAATAATGGTGCTATAAATAGTAGTAGTAGTAGTGGAAATTGTAGTCCTTTAGTAGTAAATAGTAATTAGTACTAATAGTATTACTAACTGTAGTATTGTTCGTAAGGAGGAGTATCTACAAGAAAAACCAGTATTCCATATTTCATCCAAATATGATGTCAATCCCAAAGAGAGTAGAGATTCCATTAATCAGATGTGGCAACTACAATGAAATGATGTCGAATATGAATAGATGAAGCATAAATAGTAATTTATTTACATATATGTAAAATCCCTGATCAGCAAACAGGTAAACCAAATTGAATTGTATTTATATTATATGATATTTACATCAATCTGACGTTTACCATGTATATATGTACAGATGTATGCATTTAAATAGCTCAGAGATCCTTTGTGTCCCGTTCTTGTTTATAATTAGGCAGCGTAAACATGTGCCCAATGTGACTGGCAATGAGTCCAGCGTCGATGGAGCTATAAACAAAACGATCAACTCGAGACTGGAAGGGGGCAACAGGCAGGAAGTCGTGTAGGTGGGGCAAGTCCTGTGCGTGTGCTGCCTGGCTGAGTGACTAGTGACTGGCGTGGCATTGACTTTTGGGCCGGCACAGCAGGCGCCGCACTGCCCAGCGATTTGTTTATTGTGCATCGTGCATCTTGCATCTTTTTTCAAGTTTGAACTTAAATGTAAACTATGCGCGTATTTTCTCCTGCCCTGGCAGTGACTCTCTCGCTCTCTCTCTCTCTCTCTCTCTCTCTGTCTCTCTCACTCTGTCTCTCTATTTTTCTTTCTTTCTCCGTCCACCTCTATAAATAGTCGAAACGCACATTCGAGTCTGTGGCACGCAGCCACCGAGCCATCGCTGTTAAGGCCAGCGAGGCCAGTGGTGCCTCCATCCCCCGCCCCTCTACCCCGTCACGCCCCCTCATCAACGTCAGCCATTAACATTTCTTTGCTTTGTGTACATTAACAGGACTTTGAACTTTCTTCGGCCCGAGCGCATTTTGCGCAGATTCTTGCCCGTAAATATATATATATATATATATATATATATATATATGAGAAAGAGAAAAGAAGAAGCACGAAAATAGAAGACAAATAAAAGAAAAGCATTTTCATGTCCATTGTGCGTCGAGTTTACAAAATGCACTCGAAACACTTTTGGCTCATGCGGACCGTGGGCTGTGGACTGTGACCCGAGGACTGAGGACTGTGGGGGCTGACTTGATGAAAGCTAGCATGTGGCAGAGATGTTAAATACACTCTCTACTTGCCATAATAGAACAGGCTAATAAATGAGATTTGATTATTCAAGATTATTTTGCATTTGAAAACTTATATAATTAATTCGTTAATAAGGCAGAAAATGATTCGGTATGCGAGAGAAATGATCGAATCAATTAAGCAGAGAAGAATTTATTTGTTAAGCGATGCAAAAGCAATTCTTTATCTACTACTATTCTAAATAGGAAATTCATTATATATGAATTAGATACTATCTAATTATAATGTCTGTCTTTCTCTTTGTCGCTCACTCTTATTTCTGTGCTTGGATATCCTTCCTCTACAGATTGTCATCTTATCTTATTCTCTCTCTCTCTTTCTCTCTCTCTCTCTCTCTTGCCGATTGCATACAGTCATAGTTGTCACTTGAGTTCCACTGTGATCAGCTTTAAATTGCCCAAACCAAATTAATGCAGTTCGATTTGAGTTTATAGCAACATGTGCCACATGTGCCCCATTCCCCCAGCCCCCAGCCCCCAGCCCCCAGAGAGCAGCACCTAGCCCTATGCAATGCTGTGCTGTGCGTTGCTGCTAGCTATGGCTGTAGCTGTGGCTGTGGCTGTGGCCTGCACCAATTAACATTAAATGCTGCTGCAACAGCGGTTTTCCTGCTCTTTGAGATGTCATCTGCGATTACCGATCTGTGATCGCAGCACGGGCCAACGAATAATTAATTAACGGCCTGTCATAGAAACATGCGACTTTCGGACTTTTGCTTGTTGTTCGGTTCGTCTTCATCTTCATCTTTTGCGCTCAACTGACATCGACCAAAATTATGGCACGGCATTGCGGAGGTCTCGGAAAAGCCAAATGAAAACAAAATACATGCATAGCTAGCCACAAATTTCCCACTTGTCAGCTTTGTTTCCAATTTTCATGAAATTGGCAGAAAAAGCCCCCAACAACGACAACAACAGCAACAACAACAACAACATCCAAATTTCTCATTCAAAATACTATAAATAATTTAGTAGAAATTTCTGTGGAACAGGTATGCTGGCTAAATGGGCGAAAATTACCAGGTGGTTGTGCCACATCAGCGGGTGCTGCGGGGTCTACACTTATTAAGAGTATAAATAAATGCTTAGGCACAAATTTATGAATATATATACGATATATAAATATATATACGATATATATATATATATACAAACTGTCTGGTGTGGCTCCCACTCGCATAGATCATAGCCAATATTTAATGGGTCGATTTTGTTGTAGTTAAAGGTTCACATTCTTTGCCACCTGCCGCTGCCCAAGCACCAGCCCCAGCCCCTGTTCCTGCCACTGCCCCTGTCCGTGGTGCTGCACAAGAAATTATTTTTATGGCTACAAACATTTTGATGTACTCTACGAAATGAATTTCATTTCTAATGTTTTTTTTTTTTTTTTTTTGTCGAAAAGAATAACATAAAGAGAAAAACTTTTGAGAATTAGCCGCCAAGAAGACGCAACAGGTTGCAAAAGTCTCTAGTTGTTTAGGCCAAATGGCTGCCCACTAGCTGTTCTTTGTTACGATCTAGGTGGGCGTACGCCACGCCCACGTCACGCGGCTGGCCTCAGGCCGAGCCAAACAAAAAGTCTAAAATGGAAAACGCATAGCAGCGAGAAAGAAAGAAAGAAAAACAAACAAAGCCAAGGCGCACATGACCTCCGCAACGCTAGCCCCGCCCTCCGCCCTCCGCTCCGCTCCTACTCGATATTTGTTGTTGTTATTGCTGTTGTGGCAATAGGCATTAATCGATTATTTAGACGATTACGAAAACATAAAGAGAGAGTGAGAGAGAACGAGAGAGAAGGAGAGAACTTTCAACAATAAACAAAGACGAAGTGAGATCGGAAATATAAAATTTGATTGCATGGAAATTTGAATAGCTCATCGTATAACATTTTTTAAATGTATATAGAAGGGTATACGAGTGCCCTCTAGATTTAGATCTAGTTCGATTCACGGAATATCAGCAATTATCATTTTATAAAGAAATTTAACAAAAAATAGAAAACCATTTCGCAGAAATCATAAAAAATCAAAGGAGCAGAAACTACTATAGATAAGAGACTATAAATAGTTTCTAAAAATAAATAGAAATATATGATAAATAAATTTAGTGAAAAATAAATTTCGTTAAGTGCATCATAAGTTAGAGAACTTAAAAAAAGACTAGTTTCATTAATTTGAGAATAAATAATTTATGGGATCTACCTCGGCTCGTGATTGTTCATTTTCAATAGATTATTGATAATTGTCAGCCGAAGGCTGGATATGTAAACATAAGTAACTCAAAAACTTAGGATCTGCTTTTATGTTAAAAATAAATCAGCTATGATAGATAAGATAGATAAATAGATATGATAGGTAGATGGATAGCGTAGCTAGCTAGCACTGCGTTCGTTGGAGATGGTTGCAATTACGTGCGAGATTAATCAATGCCAAGACAACATGCAAAAATTATGCGCATTGCGACGTGAATTTATTTCGCAGATGCACCCAAAAACAAAAAAATAGTAGAAAATGCAGCCAACAAGTGCGCCAGAGTCGGTTGTGCGCTGACGTTAATCATACGCCCCGTGTGTGTGTATGAGCAGCGATGGCAACAAGGTGACGACGATGATGCAGACAACGTTGGCCACGCTGGCCTCTTGGCTCGTCCTTAATTATAAATTGATGAAATAAAAATAAAAGAAATGACGCAGCTCAACGAATTCTGCATACCCTACCCCATACAGCAGACCAACACGACAGCCACACCATTTGCTGTTGGCCCACCTAAGCGCTGGCCAGTCTAGCGCTCATTAAATTATGTATTAGTTGACATAGCAAAAGTATATTTATAATTAACAGACATCACAAATGTATTTATATGTATTTGTATTGACATATATATTTTATGTGCATACCCTGAACCTATAGAGAATGGGAAATCCGGGTATAACGGTTTTGTTACAAATTTACGTAACAGGCAGACGAGAGCCGCGTCTGATCTGCGTTCCTTTTTTAATTAATTAATATCAAATGTTGATAAAACTTGGAAATTCAATCAAATCAATATTGAAATCTTTCCAAGGTTATGCAAACAAACAAATGAAAGATGTATTTTAGCATCGAAAATGGTTCCCAATTGACATACACATTCTTGGTTACTGCATACCATGGATGTAGTTCTTGTGTACCTAAATTCCTTAAAACCTAACAAATCTGTATGAGAATACAGATGGAGAAAAATATGTATGATTTCCTATTAGTCCTCCAGGAAATGGAGACACTTCGAAATCTACTTTGAATGTTAAACAATTGTCTTGGTAACATTCAGCTGTCAGCAAAATTTAAGCTGCAGCCCCCTAATCAGCTGTTGTGGCCGCTGGCCGCTCAAATTTGAATGGAAATTTCGGTAAAGTAACAGGCGAACAGAAATGACAAGTAGGGAGAAAAATATGAGTTACCAGCACATGAACAGTGCACTGTTAATGCACATAGTATACTGTGTCCACCTACATCTGATTTCTGTGTGCCTGGTACTTCTACAAAATATTTAGCAAATTATTAAACTACCAGGCGAACATAAATGAGCAGTAAAGTGAAAAATGTTAGTTAACAGTGCGTTAACATAATGAGTACGTTAACAGAATACTGTTAGCTGATAATTAACATTTTGCACTCTGCTACTCATTTCTGTTCGCCTGATACATCGATGACTCACAGTTATTTTTTCTGAAGTACCAGGCACACAGAAATCAGCTGTAGGGTGAAAACAGCAATATGCTAACTCACTGCGAACTAAAATTTTCGCCCTGCTACTCGTTGCTGTTCGCCTGGTACTTCAGAGAGTAGCCGTTCAAATTTTAGCCCACAACCGCCACAGCAGCAGCCCCCTAAGATATGCAAGGTTATTTTGCAAGACCGATTAACGGCGAGATAACAGAATCATGTTAGTTAACAGTCTGATAACAGAATTATGTTAGTTAACAGTGAGATAACAGAAATTATTAACAGAGCGATAACATACTTATATTAGTTAACAGTATTGTAACAGAATCCTGTTACATAACAGTATTCTGCTAACGCGCTGTTAATTAACATTTTTCACTCTGCTACTCATTTCTGTTCGCCTGATACATCCATGACTCGCAATTATTTGAACGGCTACTCTCTGAAGTACCAGGCACACAGAAATCAGCTGTAGGGTGAAAACAGCAATATGCTAACTCACTGCGAACGAAAATGTTCGCCCTGCTACTCGTTTCTGTTCTCCTGGTGCTTCAGAGAGTAGCCGTTCAAATTTTAAGCCACTGCCGCCACAACAGCAGCCCCCTAAGGTATGCAAGGCTCTTTTGCATAATCCATATTTTTTTAACGTTTACTTTTGAATATTCATTGCCAGCAAATAAACCCTGTTAAATAAAAAAACCATTTGATTATGTATTAATAAAAAGTATTTATTGCTTTTCGGATTTCCACAGCTATTGCTAAATTAAATCTACATTATTTAATGACAAAAATAAATTATTAAATTAAATTATAAATTAATGCGAATACAGGCAATATTTATAAATATTTATAATAATATGACAACTGTATTGAGAAATAATAGATGTACATATCTATATATCTAATAAATAATAAGCACTACAGGATAATGATGTTAGCTGATCGTTAAGACCTGAAAAGATAAATATATCAGAATAAAATTAGGTGTATAGGTATAGGAGGTATAGGAGTTGAGTATGGTTTGAGTTTACCTCTGATGACTCATGATGAGTACTCATGGAATTCATATTTTCCTTTCCTTTACTTTCTGTTCGACTGCAGACGCCATGACCAAGGATCAGCTGGCCACGCCCATACCCGAAGAGCTGTACAATCTGACGCAGCTGGCAAATGTGACACTGGCGGCCGGACCGCTCAGCACAGCAGCCAAAGGCAACAACATGGCCAGCAGCAGCAGCAGCAGCAGCAGCAGCAACAGCAACAACAACACCTTCTACGCCTCGTCGGATGATGACTCCACCTACAATTCGTACAGCCACAAGGTGTTCGACCGCAGGAAACTGCGTCGGTCCACTATTTCCGATTCAAATTCCTGCGCCAGCATCACTAGCAGCAGCAGCAGTAGCCAATCCAGCGAGCAATCAGCCAATCAGGCCAGCATCAGCAGCAGTAGCAGCAGCAGCAGCAACGGCAGCTTGCTAGAGGATGAGCACATATGCCCCGAGTGTGGCAAGAAATATTCCACATCCTCGAATTTGGCACGCCATAGACAAACACACAGGTGAGACTGACCTCCATCAACAATGACTATGTGCTTATTCGTACTTCTCCTCCTGCCCAGGTCAATCATGGACAAGAAGGCGCGCCATTGTCCGTTCTGCGAGAAGGTCTACGTCTCGATGCCCGCCTTCTCGATGCACGTGCGCACCCACAACCAGGGCTGCGAGTGCCAGTATTGCGGCAAGTGCTTCTCGCGGCCCTGGCTGCTGCAGGGCCACATACGCACCCACACGGGCGAGAAGCCCTTTAAGTGCATCGTCTGTAGCAAGGCCTTTGCGGACAAGTCCAATTTGCGCGCCCACATCCAAACCCATTCGAATACCAAGCCACACACCTGCGCCCGCTGTGGCAAGGCCTTCGCCCTGAAGTCCTATCTGTACAAGCACGAGGAGTCGTCCTGCATGAAGAATCGCAGCGAGGCGCCAGCACGTGCCGCCCAGATGTTGCCACTGCCCAAGCAGCAATCGGAGCAACTGGAGGCAGGAGGAGCTGCCGCAACTGTTGCTCTGCCGGACTCGGCCAAGTCTACGCTGGCGCACAAGTTGCTGCAGAAGGAGAAGGATCGCCGGCAGGCTCAAGCCCAGGCACAGGCTCTAGCCTATAGCTATCCTGGACGTCTGGAGCACTACGATAGCTACAAGCGCAATGGCTTGCTGCAGTCGACAATGCTACAGCATCCGGGTGCAATGTACCAGGAGCAATTGCTGCCACTGACGCTGCCCTTGGCGCTACCCTATCATCCGCATCATCATCAGGTCTATGCCCATCAGCCGACTGCTAGCGAAGAAGCGGACAGGAATCGGCAGCAGCAGCAGCAGCAGCAGCAGCAACAACAACAGGAGCAGGAGCAGCCCGTTGACTTTTCGCCCAAGAACAATTTCACGCATTCGGCCAAGACGAGTCCCTTTGAGCTGACCGGCAACTATGCAATGGTCGCCTAGCCACGCCCACCACAACAACAGCCCAGTCGCTGACTGTAAAAAGACAAACGAGAGAGAGATTTACAATTTTGAGATGACCAAAAATCAAAAGCCAAAAAACCAAAAAACCAAAAACTAAAAATCTTAACCAAAAACTTAACCAAAACCAACAACAAAAAATCCCATTTTGCATTCGATTTTCTAGGAGCTTATGTAGTAAACAAATATGTGATAAATACGAAAAAAGAGCTAAAGTACCGTTAGAGAGTAGACGATTCCAATCAAAACAAACACACAGACAGACACAGACACAGACACAGACGCAGAGACAGACAGAAACAAAAATAGAAAGAGAAGAAACTCAATCGATCTACGCCTAGTTGTAACGAGGATTTAGAGACTTGCGAAAAACATGTAACCAGTATTTTTTCTTTTAGCACTAAACCACATTATATAAATCTATATATACATACAGATATATCTATATATATATATAATATATTACTCATTTTAGAATTTACACACACTTATATATATATATATATATACATTTTGCCATATATACTTACAGAGTAATTAGAATTCTTTTGTTTGTAAGGCATTGCGATTTCCTGCTTTCGGCACGGAAGTCCAAGAAACGAGCGAATCTCTAGTCTTGTATCTTTAAAGAGCGCCATGCGCTAGGCCGAGCTGACCTCCTGCCTCGGGCGCCGGGTGCAGGTGTTCGGGTAGTCGGGTGGTCGGGTGATCGGGCCTGGCATGTGTCGCGTTATTTTTAAGCACTTTACGGCCGCATGTGGTGCAATAACAAATTGACATAACTACAAAACACTAATTAGCCTCTACACGCATACATATATCTATTATGCATACATATACATACATACATACATACATATATCCATGCATATATACTTTGTATAGTTGTCATATATTTCTATTATTTTGTACATTTTTGTGTATCTCTCTTTGTATTACTTCTATTGTTTATAATCTGTTCGAATTCTTATTTAATTTTCTTTCTTTCGCAAATTTTGTTGTAGCAAAGCACACTGCATTTTGTATACTCTACACAAAAAAAAAAAAAAAACAAAACAACAAAAATACAGCTGAAACAGACCAAAGATATTGTTTATGCATACACTTATATATAATCGTATATATTTTCGTATATATAAAGAGTACATTATGTATTATAGCAACGCACATTTATTTCAAATTAAACGAGTGAGATCCACCGATCCCTGAAAATGAAGAAATTGTTGATATTTTTGTGGGGGGGGGGGGGGGGGGGGGCTTGCAATGGTACAAGAAGGTTTATGATACTTAAAGAAATAAATTTAGGAATTTAAATAGCATTCTATGGATATATAGCATATACAGCTGATGACAGCTCTAATGTATTATACATAAAATCTACTGAGCAGCTTAGAGCGTATTTGACGCCTCATTATATTATTGATTACACTCTTAATTTAAGCATATACAGCTGTCATAATTCAAATACAAATATATACATCATAATCATTATAGTTTCGCAATAGGCAGCCAAAGCGCCATCTACAGTTGATGGCTTCATCGCACACAGCTTTTTATAAATATTAGTATCTAATACTTACATATATATTTTATTGCAAATACAAATTAAATGAAATATTTCTGACTCACCTAAACAAGTTTATATATTTATATGGAAATGAGTAATAAATATAGGAACTACGAAATTCACTGCACATTCCACAGTCAAAATCATTTATAGCTAAAGCGCCATCTATGTTTGAAGGCTAGTCGTCCGCAGTCCGCTAAACGCTTTAGGAAACAAACTTTTTAGCTGATGTCTCAATATTTTATTCATGTTTGCGTTTGAAATTGTTCCTTCTTTGTAATTGACTAACATGATAGCATATCCGACTTGAAATTTGTTATGTTGTTCGATTTTTGGGTAGGTCCTGATAGGTTTGTCTGATGATAACTTCTGTTTACCAAAACTATAGATACACTACACACATACACACGTATGCGAACACACACATATATATGCATATGTGTATTAGTAGGGTATGTACAAAAATATATATCGGCAAAGCTGGATGATTAAACTTTGACTAAATTATGTAGTATGCCAAAAAAAAAAAATGAAAACGATTAACAAAAATGAAACAAAGTCTGCAAATCCCAGATCCAAAGATGTCAAATTAGGCATTCTCCAGATTGCGGCTGGTGGTAGGTTTCGGCACTGGATACTATTGAATACAAATCAAGCAGATATAGAAAGACAGAAAGAGAGAGAGAGAGAGAGAAAGAGAAAGTATAGTTACCTTTAGGACTGGACCCATATCGCCAACGCCACCTGCCTTGGAGCCACCACAGCGCATCATCAGATCCTCGAAGGATTTGTTGTGCAGCATGCAAACGAGTATCACGGTCATGTTGTCGCCGCCAAGTCCATAGTTATAGGCATTCGGTGCCAGGCAGTAGCTCATCAGATGCTCACAGATCACATCCGGCTGCATGCCGATGGCGATGCGTTCGCGCACAAACTCAGCCACCTGAATGCTGCTCATCACGTCCCAGATGCCGTCGCAGGCCAGCACAACGAACTCCCAGTCGTCGTTGATGTCGCAGACCATCACATCCGGGTCGGCGGTAACAATCTGCTCCTCCGGCTTCTTGCTGGTATTACGCTTGTACATGAAGTCGCCCAGGGCACGGGACAGAGCCAGGTTGCCATTGACACGATTGTTCTCGACACGACCTCCGCCAGCCAGAATGCGCTTCACCTCTGACTCGTTGCTGGGCTTGTGATCGATGGAGAGGGGGCGCACCAGGCCGCCCACGCTGGCAATGGCGCGTGAGTCGCCGGCATTGGCGCAGTAGAGACGCCGCTCCTTGATCAGCACCACAATGGCCGTGGAACCGGCCATCTGTTCGCCCCAGCTGCCGTTGTGCAGCATCTCGCGATCGAAGTCCAGAAAGGCCCGCTTCATGGCCAGCTCGATGGAGCTGTTGAAATATTCCGGTCGCTTGGTAATGAACTTGTGCAAGTGCTTGCCCGCAAACTTGGCCACAGCCGCGCCGCCATGCCCGTCGTAGACGCCGAAGAAGGCGGCCGAGGGATCGTCCGGCATCGACAGAATATGAGTGTGGGCGTCCTCCATTTCGATGCGCCAGCCCTGCATGCAGCTGCTGCCGACGAGGAATGAGGCGTTGGAGCAGCGTGCCGAATCCTTGGTGGTCACCGGTTCCGATAGTGTCTGGCCCATGATCAGCTTAAACAACAACATAGAGACGCTGTTACATAACGTCTAACAACAACGACAACAACAGCAACAACCGGAGCACGTTGCTGTTGAGACGCTGCCCGCGACTACGAGCTACGAGCTACTCACTTATCGGAAATCTATGATAAATAATTGCAATTGCTACGATTCTTCACCATAGGCACTATATATATCAGCAATTTGTATATATATATATATATAGATTGTTGTTTTTTTTTCTTTCTTGTTTGGTAAGCTAATAAATATTTGTGAATTCTCTAAGCAAACTAAAGACGATTTGGAATTTTGCAGACTGAACATACATCGTCTACTTACTAAACTCGATTTCCTTCCATAAACAAAACAAACAATTTTGACAATTTATATACACATAATGAAGCATAATGAATAGAGCAACAGCAAGCGGGTGTGTTCGACTTGAATATATCCTTATTTTCACGTGCTCATTTCTTTTATAACCCGAACCCAGTGAAGCTTCAAATTTCCTTTTTATTCCGTTTTCTAAAGATCTGGAGATCTGGAGATCTGAAATTAAATGGAAAGAATACATAGATTTTTTATATTTTGCATACTTAACAGCTCCATTTGGTGTGCAGGGTATCTTCTAGTCAGGCACTCCCGATAAGATCAGTCTAACTACTTATTTAGCAGTCCTTTTTCCCGATCCATCTTCTCTATTTCATTTACATTCAAAAATATAAAAAACTGTTTTTTATCTTTTGATAATTTTGTTTTTTTTTTTAGTATTTTTTTTTTAATCGTTTGTATTTTATATTTTCCATATACATAATATATAGACATTTATTTGTAATTTGCTTTTTGTTTTTGTTTTGTTTGATCGTAGATATTAGCTACACGTTTATCCTTTTAGGCATAAGTACGAGTATTTATCATAATTTGTATGTAAACGTATTTTGTATTTTGTATTCACGTATTTCTATAACTGTGTGTGTATGTATGTATCAGCGAGTGTGTGTGTGTGTGTGTGTGAGTTATGCTCTCTCATACTCATATCGTGGCCGTAGCCCGATCTACATTCAATTCGACTTAGTTAAGTTTTATTTTATTTTATTTATTTTTTTTTGTATTTCTGTATATACTCTTTAAAGTGTAAAGACACTAAATTTCACAATTTTCGTTTGTTGATTTTCATTTTTCATTTTTGTTTCTTCTCTTTCTGAAGTTAGCTTTTTCTCTAGAGGCTACAAATATTCGCTACTCGGAGCGTAGGGCGGGGCTTAGATTATGCCAGATTCCAGACATAGAGCTGTTTATATATGTTTCGTACATACTATATATATATATATAGATAGAGACATAGAGATTAAAGAGAAAAAGATTTTAAGAGTTAAAGTTGAGGATTGCCACTTCATGGGGCGTCAAAAGTGGGGAAAGTTCTCTATGGGGCAAAAGTTTCAATGTGTAGATGTGTGTGTGTAGGTGTATTCTTGTGTGTGTGTTTGTTTTATCTCATAAGTATATATGTATTATAAAATCTCTAAACAGCCATAAAAGTCAAAAGTTCTTATATCGTATTATCGAAATTATCTATCAATGGGATTTGTTGTTACTCCTTAATCTTTTACCTTTTATCTTTTATCTGTTACCTTTTACTTGACTAAAAATTCTGTTATTTAACGGCTTGAAATCGTAACTCGATTGTGTTTACTTCGATTTTCGCTATATATATAATACGTATATATATATATACGAATTTGTGGCTCATTGTGTTAAAGTTAAATTTTTGGTCTTGAGACGGTGTGTTGCATGCCTTCCCCTAGCACATCTAAGTAGGGGTAGTCCCCATACATATATACATATATATCGATATATATACTTTCACATTAACATTGAATTAGTTGCTTAAAAAGGTACGCATATCTGAATAAGTTTATATAACTCCATAGTTAGTATATATATATATATATATACGCTATACGAAATTTGCTTATCGTATGCCATACTCCATACAGATATTGTTATATATATGCTAAATTTATCGGTGTGCTTGGTTTTTGATATAAGAAGTATTTCATTTGAACGCTTACTCTTAAGACTCTCGCTTGATCTATATTATTTTTTATATAAATATTTTTGTTCTTTTTTTTTTTTTCTTCTTTTAAGTAAAGGACACCAAGTAGAAAAACATTCAGTACACATGGTTAAGTTACTAAAAAATGAAGTAAGTATTGAAGTGTGTATAGGAGTGAGTTGGCGTGGATTTCACATCATATATGTTTAAGTTAGCTAAAGAAAATCCTATCAAATCGTTGCTAATCGAAAGTTCAATTTCTTCTTCTTTAGTTTTGTATGTTGGCGCGGGGGGAGGTTAAGGCCCAGGGAATGTACCATCCAAATTATTATTATACTCTTTGTTATACTCGTTTACGTAGTACAGAGACTTGATATGGAGGAGAACCCATATCCAATATCAGCCAAAGGGGGGACAAACTGCACAGAGAGACCTGTTAGGCCCGCCCCTTGGGTAGCTCTGACTGAACTGAACTGTAAACGAGTATTATGCAGCCGATGAGACCCGACTGCAGCTTCTGCCTACTCCTTCTCTTTTCTTTTCATTCAATTTAGTTATGTCAAGTTCTTCCCTCGTTTTTGCCCGGCAATTCGTTGTCTAACCCATGCACTTAGGTATCTAAAATATATAACTATATAATCGTATATATATTAGCTTAGGTACATGCTACAAGTGGAAGCTTATATATATATATATATTCAATATGGGGAGAGAGAGAGAGAGTCTGTGTGGGGATAGCGATTATGCTATAAGACTTGGTGCCCAAAAAAAAAAAAAGAAAACTAATCTAAATATCGTGTGTGCGTGCTTTGATTATCGTTCTTTGGTTGTTGTTGTTCGTAATTCTTATTTTTTTCTCAGCTATATAAATTATGCTTGCTCTTAACTATATATTCTATTGGCTATTGGTTTATCGATTCGATTCGATTCGATTCGATTTGATTCGTTTTGGGCTCTTTGCATATAAAAATATTTAAATTCTCGTTTTTTTCTGTTGAAACGTCGCAAGAGTTACACTAATGCCTAAAAGTTAACGCACACACACACAGCTATTATTATATATAGATATATGCTATATACGATATAAATATGCTTCAGTTAACTCTAGTACAGCATGTATACGCACATATGTATGTGTAAGTATGTATGTATATATATAAAAAGCAAATCCCATTAAAGTGCCATCATCTAAGTTGCATTACGAGCTAATCAAATATATATATATGTTATGTATATTCATTTAAAACATATTGTTTCGATTACGTTTGCATCACGCTTTACACACTAAAATACAAGAATTCTATATATATATACACATATATATATTTATTCCATTTAAATCAGCAAAAAGGTACGATCAATTTGTTAGACGATTTTTTTTAATAATTTTGTTTTTTTTTTTTTATATTAAATTCAATATTTCTGTATCTTTAGTTGGAATCGTGGAATCGAACTAGCTGCTAGTTAATATATTATATGATATATATATATATATATATATATCTCATAACGTATATATTCATTACTTTGTTTGTTAGGTAGGAAATATGCTAGTCTTATAAATTTCACACATCAACATTTTATTTATCTTTTGTTTATAATTTTTTTTTTTTTTTTTTTGGTTATTCGAAATATTTTGTATTTAATAAAATATAGTGTATATATATTTTTAATTTGGTTTTGTTTTTTTTTTTTTTTTAATATGTATTTGTATTTGTTTTGTTTATGTAAATATACCGTATTTAGTTTTTGTTTTGTATTTATTTAAAACATCTAAATATCAATCCGAATCACAATTTCGAGATTCGATTTTGCAAAATTTTCTATTCAAATGCAATATATTTTTAGGTATACGACTAAGTTTTGAGGGCCTGTGAGAGAAAGCTTGAAGATTATTTATTAATCTTCAATTTATTTTCACTAAAAGTATTTGCAATATATTATTGCTATTTCTCGTTCCATTCAAGTTTTCATTTGATGAAATTTGGAACTTGAGGATATTCGCTTGTTAAATAAGGCGAAGCAGATATTCCATCAATAAATTAAATTCCTTCATTTGTGTTCGAGAACAAGAACTTGAAGTAGTCTTGAAATCGCTACATGACACATACTTGGGATGCTATTTGACCAAGCTACAGGCCAGTAACATGAAGAATAACATTCGATATTCAAATTGGATTGCCTGAGAACTCAATCCAAGAGAAGTCGAGAAGCAGGGAATATATTAAGTATATATATTAAAGAGGAATTAATAACGAAAGTGAAATAGTTCTCGACGTCAATCGAGTTCAATAATGAATCAAGCTAAAACCAAATATTCATGGCATGAAGTGAATGCTGTGCATCAGGTGGGTTCAGCTCAGAGTAAACTAATCAAACGACAACAAAGGAAGATGACAGGATATCCTGGCTAACAAGGATTGTGTGCCTGCTACTGCCTTTCTATAGATTTGAGCCTGAATACGCATTTTTAATGCATTCAGACGGCTATGAAAGACCCTCAAAACTTAATTACTAATTATACACCTAATATATTGATATATTTATTTTATATACGAGTCAAAGAAAAAACACGTAGAGAGAGCGTAGAACTATTTTCGTGTTTCGTTCCTAATCTAAGACGATTTTCGAGCGCCGACAAAGCCTTGAATTACTCTACATACATATATAGATAGATATATATATATATATATATAACTAGGTGTTGCTCGTTTCCATATGCTTCGGGTTTTTTGGTTTTTATTTTGGTTACATTGTTGTCTTTTAAAAGAACAAAATCTAATTATGGACGGGTTCTTATCAATCTTGTTTGTCAGCGTCAAATGTTATAAACTTTTTTTTTGTTTTCGTTTCGTTCCATTCAAAATCGAATTCAAATTTTTTGATCGGTGTTTCTTAAGCACTATAACTACTTGTTTAAATTATTACTGGTATTTTTTTCTTGTTTTTGTTGTTGTTGTGTTTTTAGCTTGTTAAATGCACATAACTTGCGTATGAAACACATTCCAAAGCGACAAATTATTTCGAAAAGCTCATCAAATTGTTGAATTGGTCAAACAACATGTAAGTGTGTGTGTGTGTGTATTGGAAATGAATTAACAATAATCTATTGGCAACTATAGAAACCTGATTCAGAGTAAACTAAAATTAGTTAAATATATATATATACATCCATATCATATATGCACATATATATATATATATATTAAGAGAGGGATATTCATATAGCTGCAGCTGTAGCCTAAGCCTAAGCAATTTATGATGAGCTTCAGGACAAACTAAAATAGACTCTAAATATACATATATATATAGATATATATATCGCGTTCGATATATCAGTTAAGTAGTTATAAAATTGTCCCTTTTCTTCTTCTTATGTTTATTTAAAATTAATTTTGTTGGTGGGATATATATTTTGTATTTGTTGTTCTTCTTCTTGATTTGCTTTTTGT
The DNA here is from genome assembly GCA_035047405.1 of Drosophila stalkeri. Lineage (NCBI taxonomy): Eukaryota > Metazoa > Arthropoda > Insecta > Diptera > Drosophilidae > Drosophila > Drosophila stalkeri. The sequence continues at coordinate 20,548,263 of JAWNPR010000041.1, read as the reverse complement.
TCAAACTTTTGATTAGCTTCTTGATTATATTTTAATGAAACTCAAATGGAATATAAATCAAATTTAAAATTATAAAAAATAAAACAAATAAGAAAGAAATATGCTTTCGTTAATCGTATATATATATATTTATGTTTGTTGTTGTTGTTGGTTTTTGTAGTTTAGGACATATTTTGAAACATTTATGTTAATAGTAAATTTATGTTTTTGTGGCTATATATGTAAGAGTGTGTGTGTATGTGTGTCTGTGGGTATTACAATATAAAAAGTGTATGCATTCGTGTGTGTGTGTGTGAAATACAAAAGTAAAATATTTTAAAACAAATTTAAAATATATATTTATGTATCTATAAAAATGATAGGCAAATCAACTTTTAGTACGTTTAGAAATATGTTCAATCATATGATATTTCAAGTATGTATATATATATATATGTATATATGTAGTACACATATAGTATTTAATGTTCATTTGTAAATTGATTTTCTTTTAAGGCTACACAGTTAAAACATTTGTTTATTTTTGCATTAAATTTAAAATTTTTACTTAATTACCAAATTTAATTAGATATTTATATATATATATTTATGTATATATTTATGTGTCTATGTCTGTTTTTTAATTTGTTTAGTGAGTGGTATTTTTATATATATTTGAATTTTCTTCTTTTGTTTTTAAGTCTATTAACGTTTCGTTTTTGTTACATTTAAAGCGTTTTTTTCTGTTTTGCTTTTCTATATATATATATATATATATATATATATATATAGAAATATATATAAAACACATTGAGTAGAAATTGAAAAGTTTTCTTGTTTAAAGTTATTAATTATAGTTTATAAATTTTATGCATATATTAGTTAGTTAAGAGAAAAAAAAAGGAAAATAAACCTCGACAAGCATGAGACGCTTGAATTTGTTTTAAGACTTTTGTTAAATGTTTAATATATATCTTATTTATGGTCCACAAAATGTCTATAAAAAATCTACAACAAAAGCCATTCAAGAAGACGAAAGAAACACAAATCAAAGTGCTGCCACAGGCGACATGTCGCACGTGTGGCAAGCGACAACTGACAGAAATGGCTTTGCAGCTGTAGCTGGATCTAGATCTAGATTTATAGGTGTGTATATATATATATATATATATATATATATATATATCTGTTACGATTTATCATTTAAAGTCACAACACTAAACGTCTAACAGCTGCTACAAAAAAATATTAAGTTCGTATATTCAATAAGAGACATTTTAAAATTTTTAAGAACTAAAAATAAAAATAAAAAATTAAAAAAATTTCTTGTTTGCCTTTTTGCTTAGTCATTTTTTTTTTTCATTTTCTTTTTTCTGTTTTGCTTTGTGTACTAAATAGTTAACATAGATTATTAATATTATTATATATGCATATGATATATATATATATATATTTTACAATTAATTAGTAATTTGTAATTTGTATTTATAATTTGTTTTGTTTAATTCTTCATTTTTTACTGGCTAATTACGACAAGGACAAAAATTCCGACATCAATTTGTATTTTGCATCGATTTTTTAAAAACTACATCACAATAATTATATGCTAGACTTTGTTACCAAATAGATCTGCTTGCTTTCTATATATAAATATATATATATTTAGATTTCAATATTACATTTAATTCGTGCACAGCTGGATTACAATAGACGCATGCATTAATAAACATAAATTTCAATTACAATTTACTTGGATTTACATATATTTGTAGTATCGTAATAGGAAGTGCCCACAGTTCTAATTCAATTCAAACAAAAAACACACATTAAAGGATCTGACAAAAGAGTTTTACGACTAACTACAAAATACTTTTTAAGAAACCTAATTAACAAGAAACATTACATTCATATTTAAATGGGTATATAGGTAGATAGTAGTATCGTATATATAGTTAGCATATATCATCGTAGTTGCCATACAAACAATAAAGTTAAATAAGCAAATCTCTGCGTTTGTTTTTCAACATATTAAGACAAAGTTAAGATTAAAGACACACAACACAAGATACAAGAACTAAATTAAAAACATGATACAAAGAAGACTATATAAACTGTTCGATTATAGCTACATTGCTTTGCCTTTTTGTACTTATAAGTGTTTGTTTCTTTTTGTTGTTCTTTCAAAATTCATGCACGAAAAAGGTTAAATAAAACGCAGAGAAACTTAACTTAAAAGAAAATCCCAGTGAATGGGGCTAGACAAACTAGAAATTGAATTAATTTCTGCTTATTTCTTCTCCTTTCGCTCCTTTTATAAGTAAATGACGCTTGGGTGTTTCTCCAACACTGACCTTGTACCTGATCTGATTTGATAAAATCCATTATATATATATTTATATATAAAGTTATTGCTAAATACAATGCATCTAATTTGTTATACGTTTGTACAAAGCCCCAGATATATCTCTATGGATATATATCCCTATTTTGTAGGTTTAGCTTCTTAGATTTTAAGTTCTATGAGAGTGTGTGTGAGTGTTGGCTGACGCAACAAATTCCAAAAAAAGGTCTGTCTATGTCTATGTTTATTAGCTATATATATCGCATGTTCAGTTATCAGTTATTTTTTAGATATCGCTAGGTTTAACTACTATAAATTGTTTATGTATATATGTATATATATTTATGTATGCTTTGATTGCTAGTAAGGTTTTTGCGGTATCATATTTTTGTTTTGTTTTTCTTGTTTATGATTATCTCACTAAAAGTTATTTATTTTTTTTGTTTGTTATTTGTTGTAAAAAGGCAATTTTTTGCATAACATTATTTGTATTGTGTTGTTGCTGTTGCTTGTTTGTTGCTGTTGTTGCATTTGCATATTTTAATTGTAGTTCTTGAGGTACTTGCTAAAAAAGAGTCTAAAAAATGTTACTATGCATTTAGCACTAAGTAATTTGTTGTTGTAGTTTCACAAACATGTTTTTTGTTTATCTTAAAATGTCGTTTTTAGAATTTTGCGTGTGTATGCGTGTAGTATATATATAAATATATATATATATATATATATATATATATATATATATATATATATAATATTAAGATTTAGTTTTAGTTCTAGTTTTACATTACATATTTATGTGTTTTGCATGTAGCACTTAGTATCATAAGTTTTTTTTTTTGTTTGTTTGTTTATCGAATACATATTTTAGCGTTTAGTTTATGTACTTTACTTCCTTGCTTTATATATTTATGTTTATATATGTATGTTTATATATAGTATATTATAGTATGCACTTAGTAGTTCTAATAAAAAATATACAACACACATAGTGAAACGCTTTAGTTTTTTTTTTTTTTTGCTTTAAGAAAATCTTGAATCAATTTTCGTTCGATTATGTTGCGTGTGTGCGTGTATATATATATATATATATATATGTGTGTGAGTGTTAATTACATATGTGTATGTAAGCTGTTGCACTTTACACGCCAAACTGCGCGTAGAAAATGCTTAACATTTTGTTAATTAAAATTGAAAAAAAATTGAAATCTTAATTTAAATTAATAAATCGTAATTCGCAATTGAATTATTGAACAATCGACAATCTCTTAAAAAGAAGAAAAAAAAAGAAAAACGAAATAACTAAAATAGATTTAACGTTTGCGGCGACTTTTGCTGCGTGCAACACTTGTAGTTGTTGTTGTTGTTGTTGTTGTCGACGTCGTTGTTGTTGCTGCTGTTGACGCTGTCTCTTGCAACATGTTGCTGTTGTACTGTATGATGCTCTGTTGCATGAGCATCATAAACCACCAGCATTGCGTTAGTTGCAGCTTCTGTAATTCCTGCTGCTCTTCAAAGTTGTTGTTGTTGCTGCTGCTGTTGTTGTTGTTGTTGTTGTTGTTGTTGCTGCTGTTGTTGTTGCTGTTGTTGTTGCTGTTGTTGTTGCTGTTGTTGTTGTCACTATTGTTGTCGTCGACGCCATCAGCCGAGGCCATAAAAGATCTAAACGAACGCAAGTACAAGAGCATTTGATTAGTAAAATCCTTGAACTAGACTAACATAGATAGAAAACCAGTTGAAATTGATGTCTAGCTGGCATTATCGACTCACTCGAGCATCAATCAATCAATCAATCAATCAATCAAGTAATCAAGTTCTACGCTCTGTGTGTGATTAGTTAGGAAAGGAAGCTGTGTTCTTGTTGTTGTTGTAGTTGTAGTTGTAGTTGTTGTCAGTGGTGGCCTCTGGCATCCTTGCATCAACCCTCGTGCACCCTACTTCAGGAAGCTACTCAGCACCATACCATATGTTGGTGGGCGCAAAGTGCGCCGCATGCTTGCTGGCGGCTACCTGGGCGGGACTCAATGGTCCGAATTGGCTATACTGTGTCGGGATTTGAATGTGAGCCGGCAATGGATGGGATGGTATGACCTGTGGAAGGCAAATAGAGAAATAGCGAAATTAAATGAAGCTATTCATAAATTTGCAATTAGTTTTAATTACTTTAAATTACTAGAGTAATTATAGAGTACATGTTAAAGTAATTATAAGTTATTTAGTGAATGTTGATTGTATAATATATTTAAATAAATCTGTATATTCACATTTTACTATTACTCTTGAAAGTAATTAAAAGTATTTGCTGTTTCGAACCAACATTAATATGTACATAAATTTAATTTCATTTTAATTATATTTTATTACTCTAGTATTTATCAATTTCAACGTAATTCTTAGTAATTCAAAGTAATTTAAACTTTACTTCTCATAGTTCAACTCAAAATAATATATATGGAATCACACTTTAATTACTTTTGTATTTAAGAATAAACAATTTGGATAATTAGAGGTAATTACATGCATTATTATAAAGAAAGACTGTTTGGAATGTAATTTGTAACTTATCTACACCCACCTGTCGACTGGAACTATTGTGGGCTGGTGGTGGGGCGACCACCGCTCGGTTCGCATACGCATAAGTGGGCGCTGCCTGGGACACATAGACGGTGGGTCTGCGATACATATCGCCCTGCGCGTATATGTCCGTCTGCAGCATGGCCGCAGCGGCTGTCGATGACGGTGAGCCGCCCAGCGGCGTGCCCGCCTGATGATGATGATGATGGCTGTGGCTGCTGTGATGATGATGCGGCGGCCCAGCGGGTGGCTGGGAGGAAACAGCGCCTCCACCACCACCTCCACTGCCACCCGCAGATGCCGATGCTGGCGGTGGCTGCGATGGCTGCCGATAGACTTGAGGCGGACCCCACGACGGTGGGCCCACATTGGCTGCAGCGGCAGCAGCTGCCGCAGCAGCAGCAGCCGCAGCGCTGATCGATGAGGAGCTGCTCGAGCTGCTCTTCGAGTGGGCCAGCGGTGGGGCAACAGTGGGCGCCACATAGCTGACGGGCGCTACAGACGGTGCCTCGCGCTTGGGATGCGCCAGCGGCATGGCGCCTGCACTCGAGCCAGCTGCCCATGAGCTGCGCTTAGTTTCCAGCTGCAACTGCTGCGGTTGCTGATGTGGATAATCCGGATAGAACTCGGCTGGCTCCTGCTTGGTTGGAATATGTGGCAAGTTGACCACAGGCGGCGCTGGCTGCTGCTGCTGTTGTTGTTGTTGTTGTTGCTGTTGCTGTTGCACTTGTATCTGCACCTGTGGCGGCGGCTGCGGCTGATAGTTGCACTCGCTCTGCGCCATGGCCAGAATGCGCTTCTTCTGCGACTGCCCCGGCTCGTACTTAATGCTGGGCTGCTGTTGTTGCTGCTGCTGCTGCAGCTGTGGCTGGGCTTGAGGCGGCGGTGGCTGATAGTGTGGCGTCTGTTGTGACGGCTGCACCTGCACTTGCTGCTGCTGCTGCGGCGGCGGCGGTGGCGGCTGGTGTTGGTGATGATGATGATGTTGCTGCTGCTGTGGCTGCTGCTGATGATGATGCTTGGGACTGCTGCCAGTGGGCGCGCCGAGAGCGGCGGCAGCTGCTGCATGGTGACGTCGTCGCGCATCTTCCGGATCGTGATCACCTACGGTAACGCATGGAATTACTAGATGGACGTGCTGTTGTTGCGTTGACTTATGACGACTGAGATGCGACTGAGACGTGTTAGGGGCCGAGGAGGAGGAGGAGGGAATGTCAGGGGCAACAGCTACAGGATTGGGACAGAGGTTAGCAGAAGTGAAAGAGGAGGAGGAAGAAGTGTGTATTGTGGTGCTATTCATGGAAATGGGTGCGGGATTTAGCTGTAGACTATGATGGTGGTGTATTGGTTGAGGTGGTTGAGGTTGTTGTTGGTTGGAAGTGGAAGCAGAATTGGAAGTGGTGTGATGACTGTTGTTGTTGCTATTGATGCTGTTGCTGTTGTTATTGCCGTTGATATTACTGTGAGAGCTTGACTGATAGCAAGTCTGTTGCTGTTGTTGCTGATGCAGTTGTTGCTGCTGCTGTTGTTGCTGTTGCGCGCAGTTGTCTAGAACAGCAGCAGCATATCCATTGCCATTTCCATTTCCACTTCCGCTTCCGCCCAGCGAGCCTGCATGATGATGATGATGATGATTATTGCTACTGTTACTGCTATTGCTACTGCTACTGTGGTGAGGAGGAGGCGGCGGCAACTGCTGTTGCTGTTGCTGCTGACTGCTACTGTTATTGTTAATGTTAATGCTACTGTTGCTGCTGTGATGCTGCTGCTGCTGCTGTAGCTGCTGCTGCTGCTGCTGCTGTTGCTGCTGCTGCTGCTGCTGCTGTTGCTGCTGCTGCTGCAGCTGCTGGCTGTTGCTGTTGTGGTGACTACTGTGATGGCTATGATGGCTATGATGATTAGCTCCGCTACTGCCGCCCAGCTGGCCGACACATTTGTTGGCCAAACGCTGACTGCTGCTGCTGTTGCTGGCATTCGCGGAGCTGTTCGAGTTGGACATGGAACTATGTTGGGCATTACCATAATTAACGGCCTGATGCTGCACGTGTAATGGCTGTCCGCCACTGCTGCGGCAATGCGAATTGCTCGACGAGTGCTGCTGCGGCGGCGGCGGCGGCTGCTGCTGCTGCTGCTGTTGTTGATGCTGCTGCTGCTGATGTTGCTGATGTTGCTGATGCGGATGTTGCTGCTGCATAAGGCTGCTGCTTGTCTGCGACTGCGCATGTGCGCGCTGCTTGACTGGCTGCACAGCTGCATCGGCGCCCTCGTCCTCGCTGTCCGATATGGTGATCACGTCGCCCACGACAGCTGTTGGCGAGGGCGTGTCGTGAATGGTGATTGTCGGCTGCTTCACGTGCGGCTGCTGATGCGCATGCAGCGGCGGCTGGCTGCTGCCATGATAGCTGACGGCCGAGCTGCCGCCATTGCCACTGCAATTGTTAACCACAATGTGATGGCCGGCGTTGCTGTAGCCGCTGCTGCTGTTGCTGCTGCCATGCGGGGCATGCGCCACCGGTGCATGATGATGCGAGCTCGACGAGCTGCTGCCACTGGCATTGATAATATCTGAAACGCAGGGATGATTAGATGAGATTAGTATGCGAAACAAATATTGTGTAGAGAATCTAATTGGAATAGGTTCAGCTCATTAAAAAACTTAGTTAATTAAAATTAGATGCTGAGACAGCTAACTTTAATACATTTGAATTTGAAATAAATACTTTCATATATAAAAAAAAAAAAAAAAAAAAAAAAACAGAAAATTGAACACACAAAAACTGGTTAAAATGGCGACAAGTTAAAGGTTAAAGATATAGACAATGCCAATTATATAACCGATCTGGGATATAGCTATAGTATCAGCTACAAAACTATAACGCGACATAACCAATTGATTAGCCGACACTCACTGCTCGCTGATGAGGCAGAGCTGGCGACGACGGTGCCAGCGGCGCCAGCGCCATAGCCTCCTCCTCCCCCGCCGCCATAGTTGCAATTGTGGTGGGCGTGGTACTGCGGCGAGACGTGAGCGGCGCGCTGATAGCGCTGCTGATGCGGCGGCGAGCTCTCCTTGACGCGCTTCTTCACTGGCGACAGCTGCTGATGCTCCTTCTTCTCGTGACGCGGCACACGATATGAGCTGCCCTTGCTGCAGATTGAAAAGAATGTGAATTAGTTTGGGCTGGAGTTGAATGAATGTAACTACGATACGCACGCTAAATGATGAGCCGGCGACTCCTTCTTGAGATCGTTGCGCGGCAAGTTGAGATGGTGCTTGGGATAGATCTCCTCCACATTGAAGAGCGACGTCGAGTCGACGATCAGCGAATGCGCCGGCGCCTGCTGCGGCCAAGATGGCACCAGAGCCATCTGGCGTCCGGTTTGCGGCCAGGCCACTCCACTAGCCTGCACCCGATTCGTCAACAGCATGCGCTGCCCAGAGCTGGGCTCCACCATGGACACAGGCACGGGCACGTTGACATACTGCTGCGGCGGCACCTGCAACGGCGGCTGCATCGTGGCGCTGCCCACAACGACGTGTTTGGTGGGACTGGGCATGGCCTGGTACGAGGGCGGACAGAGTATGTTGGACACCAGCTGATGCTGGAAAGTATCGGTGCGCGCCTGCGGATATTGCCGTGCCACATTGCGACCGCCATAGATCTGGTAGAGGCCCTCGTAGGCCAGCGGGCGGCCATCGCGCACTAGACGCTGCACCTGGCTGGTCAGCTGATTGTTGATGGTGAAGGTCATATTCTCCGTGCTGCTGGGCACAAAGTTGGTCACCAGCGTGGGCGCAGGTTGTACCCTGAACAATGGAAATTGAGAAAGTTTAAGTAAATATACACCTAATGGATAAGTCGAGCTGTATACTCACGTATGGAAATCGCCTCGTCGGCACACCTCCATCATTTGCACCGAGGCCTTCACATTGTTGCAGTAGACATAGTCAACCAGGTGGGTGAGCCGCGTGAAGCTGTGATTCAGTGCCTCAGCTGGTGTGAGGCGTCGCTCCTGATCTATGGTGAGCATGCGCTTGAGCAGATCTATGAATTCACGACGATCCGTCTTCTCGGCCATCAGCTGCCCGCCCTCCAGGTCCGTGGGCACATTCACCTGCCCGATATCGTCCAGGCAATTGAAGATATATTTACGCGCCTCCTTGCTCTTCGTATTCGTCTCCGCCTCGTGCTCCTCGGTGGTCTTCAAGCGCCAGAACGGATACGTGGAGTCGACGTCCCGGTAAAAGAACTTCGATGTCTTCGAGGCGCTGTTCAGCATGTGCTCCGTGGGCAGGCCCTGTGTTTGCGATATATATCGAATCTGATCAAACTCAGAGCTGCCCGGATACAGTGGCCAGCCCAGGAAGAGCTCGGCAACCACGCAGCCCAGCGACCACATATCGATGGCCTCGCAGAACGGCAGACCCAAGATAATCTCTGGCGCCCGATAATAACGCGACTGCAAATACGTATTGCAGACGGTCTTGCTCACATGCGAGGCGCTACCAAAATCAATGACCTTTACGCGATACGGCTGACGCACTGGATCCACCAGCATTATGTTCTCTGGCTTCAAATCGGCGTGAATCAGTCCCAATTGCTTCAGCTTCAACAGGGCAGTCAACACCTGATAAACAGACAAAGAGAGTGAGGGGTGAGTCAAGGCATTTCCTTCATTTACTTTTGTGCTTATCTCACCTGCTCCAGTATGGGTCGTATGTACTTCAACGGCAGCGGAGAGAACTTGTTTTGCTTGAGAAAATCGTAGAGATTCTGCTCGAGCATCTCGAAGACCAGGCAGGTGTGATTCTTATGCTGAAAGCACTCGAAGGCGCGCACAAAGTTGAATTCATCCGCATTCTCCTGGCTGAGACGCGACAGTATCGAGACCTCGATCTGACCCTGACGCGCGTACGACGGATGATTCTTTAAGATTTTGATAGCAACGATTTCGGAAGTGCCGCGCTTCCAGCACTTGACCACCTGGCCAAAGGTGCCGCGGCCCAGAAACTCCAGAACCTAAATATGAGCAAGACAAAAAGGGAAAGTTGAGTCGTCAGATAAGTATAACACTATATATATATAAGCTAGTTCATTAGTTCATTTAGCAGATCATTAATGGGTCATGAATAGAGTTCAGAAATCTAGTTCAGGTTAATGAACTAATTTAATTTAAACTCTTTAGAAAAATATATTTCATTGAGTACATCGGATTATATTCAGCTCTAATCCATATGCAATAATGGGACTATGAATATTACCAAGTAACTGGTAACTGGATCATTTTAATGAACTACTCAATGGAATATCTATATTCTTCACTTAAGCTCAATGTTCACTGAACTAGTTCATTAGTTCATTTTATTCTCTCTTTTTTACTGAATGGAGTGCCTCTACTATTCAATAAACTCATTCAACTTGAACTCAATTGTTCAATCAATCACTGATTGAACCAGTTCATTTGCTCATTTGAACTTTAACTCTAGCATATATATACACACCTCATATTCTGCCGACAGTGAGTAGAGCACTTCGTGCTGCACCAGCTGATAGTCGCCATCGGCTCCGCTGCTGGAGCGCTTGCTGGGGGGCTGCGTATTGGCATGACCCCCCGATGTGGCAACCTTAGCGTGCGCCGTTTTGAGGCTGCTGCTGCCACCGCTGTTGCCGTTGCCGTTACCGTTAACGCCGCCGACGCCGACGCCGCCGCTACCGCTGCTGCTGCTGCTACTGCTGTTGTGGCTCACAATATTATGAGCTGCTGCTGCTGCTGCTGCTGCCGCTGCTGCTGCTGCTGCTGCTGCTGCCACTGCCGCTGCCTGCGCCTGGCCGCTGCCGCCGTTGTACGAGTCCACGCAGCCGCAATCGCAATCTGCAATGAAAAGAGAAGATGGAAAATTAATTAAATGGAAATATATATTGACAGGGCATCTCTGTAGCTGCAACAACCTCTTCTTAGCAAACGTCTAATAACAGAGGATATCATTTTTCATTTATTCCCTTTGAAATTCTCCTCGAGCTGTGCGCAAACTGTGCCACAGCTCAGGCAATTGTAAAATGCGAGCAGCCAACAGCTAGAAGCGAGCGAGCTACTCATGGCAGACCATGCAACGATATAGACTATACACGTATATATATATAGATGCATATATACATTTATATGCGCATGAATATATCTCTCAGTCACTCAGAGCTGACAAAGAAATCGGCACGAAATGCAAACGCGCATTTTGGCCAATGGAAACAGTCGCAAATATGGCTGACAAGTCGCAATAATTATAATTGAAATAAAGCGTATATTCTACCTGAATAAAGACATATATAAAAACAAATACATATATATATATATATATACATATCTATATGCCATAAGGAAGCTGATCTTTATATGGTATATATTTACCCAGGCAGATCGTGGACCATTGTGGCAGGTATCCGAGAGTCATCATGTTTTTAACCAGGTATGTATATGCATACATACATACATGTGTATATACATACACATATATGTGTGTACATGAATTTGTATATGCAAACATACATCTATATATATATATATATATATGTATATCTATATATATAGATATCTGAGCAAATTATAAGCGCTAACTCAGTTTTAGCATATACTACTTTTTGTATATATTCAAATGTCTTTGTAGTAGTAGTAGAGCCTATTGAGTATGACAGACCTCGAGAGTGTTCCATGAGTATAACACTTGCGCTGACTCTAACTCACCATCACAGTGAGAGTGTTTCAAGTTCTACATTGTGTATAACACTAACCGAAATAAAGTCTGTTATAAAACATATGGAACACGTAAGCATAATGCAGTCATGCCTCTCTCATTAGAGTGAGAGTTTTGATGATTTTCGCTCAATCTCAAGAGGGAATTTGCAGTAACTAAGCTGTTGGACTTGCACGATTTACCACGCCTTCAAAGAGTCTTAAACTGTTCCTTATTGAATCAATAGAAGAGCGTAGAGCAAGACTGCTATTGCCTAAACCCAATATGCCTTTCTTAACATAGTAAGGAGATAAAGAGAGAGAGAGTCAGGGGAATTTAGCTTGATTCTAATCGTATTTTTGTCTTTGAATAAGAATCTATACATATTATCCCATATATCCAATATACATATATACCTCTCTCTTTACATCTATACTTCATTATATCCACACATCAGGATACATATATACAAATATGAATGGAAATTGCTTCTTAATGGAAATAGAAAGCGAAAAGCACATGGTCATATCGACTATTTTCTTACAATAGTTCAATATACATATATAATTAATAGAATATACATATATATACAAATATTACTTTAATCCCATTTTATTGATTTTGTTACCATTTCCAACAATTCAATTAGAGAAAGTTCCAACGGAACGGAACGCTTCGCTCAGTGCGCAACAGTTGAAGGGACAATTCGTGTGCATAGGTCAAAGTTGACTTGCTAATTTCTTTATTCACCATAACTCAATATCCTTCCCGATCTTCTTCATATTCTTCTTACACCTACTCCCAACAATCTCGCCTCTCACTAATTATCTCATATTAGACATTGTTGACTTTTGTATTGTTGCAGCTAAATTTAGAACTGGTTAAGTAGGAACACGCCTCCTGCTGCTCCTGCTCCTGCTCCTGCTTATTACATAATTTAATTAATTTGCGTCAGAGGACATTCAATACAAATGTGAGAAAAAAAGACATAAAAATAGCGCACAGGACAACAGCGACGAGGGCGAGAGAACACGGGAAATAAAAAGAATTTTTTATATCACGAGAGAGGCGGGGCGAACCCACGCGCGGAAAAGCCTGGGAAATTATATAGCAACCAGCTGAAGGTCGTTCAAAGGAGCTGAAGGATGGGGCTATGATAGAATATGGGGGATGGGGGGGTCAAAGGGCAGCCATAGCGGGTGCTGACTTAGCCTGCGGCTTCTGCCATCAGCCGGACACAAAATGTGACTGCGAGTTGTAATCAAAACGAAATTTAAGGACACACGCGATGCCAATGTCCTATACAACAAGGGGGCGTGCCAGTGGGTGATATGGGCGAACAACATTTGAATGTGACTGAAAATTTATGGCGCAGCGAGTGAAAACTAAATGCAATAAATTATGCAAAGCCCGATGAGGAATAGCGCACAATTTGAAAAGTCAAATTGAAATTGAAAGGTAAACTACAAAATGGATAGAGGAGAAGAGCAAATACAGATTCTAATTAGACTAGTAAATACCCAGTAGCAGTAGAGTCATCCAAGATACTCAGCTAAAACTGGAAGTTGTATACCCTTATGAAATCGATATTAATCGACAGCCAAATAATAATCGATATTTATGTGTGAGAAGAGCAACAGCAGGAGAATGAAATCATTTTATACAAATGCTATAGGGTATCTCAACTCTATCGATAACTTATCGATAACTAAAAGACTATACTTCCTATTTCATGTAACTGAGATGACATAGGGGACTGTTTACATTGGAAATTTGTATACAGTTAATTTATTATAAACTATACTTCACATCAGAAAACAATTGTGTATTGATATCGATAGATATATTTATCTTCTGCTGCTGATCAGATAAATATAACTTGTTAGCTGTCTCTTCTTTGACACAACTGTCAAGCGTAAGGCGTATGCAAACAGCAACAGTATTTGCACCCAAGGTTAAATGTCGGACAATCGTACAAATTGAGTCAAGCAAGCGCCCCCAACTAGCGAGCCACCTAATCGCCTACCATCCCAACAGCCCCATAGCCCCACCATCCGACTGAAGGCTGCAAGCAGCCAAGGCGAACGCCAGTGGCCAAGGACTTGCCGAGGATTTTGTATAACGAAACCTTTGCATCTTTGGCTCACGTGGCACTGCCACATGTCGCATGCTGCATACTGCATGCTGCATGCTACATGCCACCCGCTGCAACAAGTTACGAGTCAGCATCCACCCATGCCCCCTCGCACTCCCACTCCCACTCCCACTCGCCCAAAGACCCAACATCTATTTGCATATTTATTGTCGAGTTGCACAATAAATCGAATTCGCTTACGCAAATCTCTGCCGCAGTTGCTGCTGCAGCGGGCGTCGCAGCAACCGCCCTCCTCTCCACTTGCAACGTGACGCAGTTTTGGCAAACAAAAAACGGCAAACGTAACGGTTGTCGTTGTCGTTGTTGCTTTTCCTTTTGCTTTTGCTTGCCTTTTGCCGTTTGCCTTAGCCGCAGCTTGTTGCATAAATCGCGACTCAACAGAGTGTAAAACGTGGGGGGTGGGGGAGGGGGAGAAGTCAGCACCAAGACAGGGGCGTGTTATGCGGGTGTTGAACGTAACGGTAGCTGCTATAGAGAACAAAAGCTAAAGGAAACTTTTGTTTGCTAATGGAGCTTGAGGAATAGAGGGAGGGCGGGGATAGGTACATATATATGAGGTGTTTTCACGTAATTAAAATATGATGGGAATTTATGGAAACGTTAAGGATAAAGTATATTGATGTCAGCATATTGCTTTCCTTCTATATATTCTTGCATTTACTATGCTTTAAGAGAATATTTAAAAACCAGTAAAAGTGCGCCAGGTAGGAGAGTGTAAATATATATCTTATCAATAAATAGATCATAAATATTACAGAAATTATAATTGTTAAGAATTACATTAGCTAATAGCTATACAAAGGCTATTTATTCAAGGGAAATTCATATAACAGTTGTTTGCCATTTATCAGCATTGGAATATTAGCATTCCAGAGAATTCCCGACTTAACTAGAAACAGAGCCAAGCACTACCTACATAGTTCGAGTTATCGTTGGCCCTTGCTCGTTATCTGTTATCGGTTATCGGTTCTGGACTATGTCAGTTAAATAAATAAAAGCTCTGACAATTATTATTGCAATTGCGATTTAAGAGATAAGACCTATTGACAGACTACATATATACAATTGTATAGATGCATTACGACAGCTGCACGTGCATACATTATAAAATAATAATTACAGCCAGAGATTGCAGCAAAGTCAACAACTTGAAGTTAAATTCTAAATAAACAACAGAAAATCCCCAAGCTACATAGAATCATTTGGTTGGGCTGAGCTGTGGGTGAAAGCTGGGGCAACACAACTTTCGTAAATGCAAATGTAAATTGGATTTCATGTTGCATGTTGCAATTGGTGAAAACGCGACGCAGACAGCGGAAGTCGAGGGTGCCGACAACAAAAGAGTAGCTTTAAAAAAAAAAAAAAAAACAGCCGCGATAAATGCTTTTAACAACGAGAAAAACATTTTAAAACCTCAAAACGGAAGCGGAAAGATAAGAAACTCTCGAAAAGAAAGACGCCAAAAAAGAAGCAACAATAATAAAAGAAATTAAATAAAAATAATCATAATTTCCAGAAGCAACAGGTTATTCGCCACGAAAATGTTGACGGCGAATAGCGCTGATTAAGGGGAAGCAAAACAATAAACATGTTGACAAGACAAATGTAGCGGGCGACGAGCAACAGCAACAGCAACAGCAGCAACAGCAGCAGGAGCTGTGCAAATATTTGTTGCTCAAAATGAGAGCAATGCACGCACAGGCATTTCGAAATGTCAACAACAACAACAGCAAACATGCCAGCAACAATGTTGCTGCATAATTGCTCTTGTGTTGCCAGAACCTGTCAGAATCATGGAGAAAGTTGCTGTTTCTGCAGGCGACAATAATTTGGCAAAGTCATGTTGCGCTTGGGCACATGCCGCCCAGGAGCTTACGGGCAAATTTAAAATATATGTTTTTATACTGACAACATTTACATAATACAGCAACAACAATAATTCATGCTCAGCGAGCAGAACTGTTAATGCCAACAACGAAAACAAAAAAACGAGCCTAAATGAAAACTGGCACAGATACAAAATGGCAGCCTGGCAACAGCAGCAGCAACAGCAACATGTTGACGTTGCAAAAATGTCGCCAATTGCCTTTCTAAAAAAAAAATAAGGCGACCATGCCTTTTATGTACTTTCACAGCACAAGAAGAAGAAGAAAAAAACACACACTCAAAACAACCAAATAATAACAACAAAAAAAACATCTCAAACTTGAAAAATCAAAAAGGCGATCAAATGACAACAAGATAAAACCGCAGCAGGCTGAGAGCCAGAAGCAACAGTAAAATACAAAGGGGAGACAGAGCGAGACAGCAAATGCCACGCGTTATCGATATCGCTGGAGTGTGAGCTTTGGAGCAACATGTGTCCAGCAACACTTTGCAATTTTTAAGGCTAACGGAAGTGTGAATATATACAATATGCAAAGCAAAACAACAACTCAAAAAGTAATAAACAACAACTACGCCCAAATTGTGTCTATATTTGTTGTTTTTTATGTTTATTTTTATTATAATAGCATATAATATGCGCTTGTTGTGTTGTGTTGATTTGTGTAATTGCATTGCACACTTGATTGCACACGCAGCGACGTTGACGTCGACGTCCATGATGACTTCGATGTAGCGTCGTCGCTGACTGCGCCAGCAACGTCAATGACGCCAATAAACTTGCGCCCAGCAACAACAAAGCGAAAAAGCATTCCATCTCGCTTATTCTCGCACTCACGTCTTGTGTACCCGATTAAAATGTATTTTGTTTTCGCTGCGAGTGCATTAACAGCAGCTGCGACAACGACAACGACAGCAGCAGCAGCAACAACAACAACAACAACAGTATCGGCAGCGTATAACAGAATCAATTACAAATTAAATGCGAACAACAACGAAAACAACAGAAAGCAAGAAAAATGCATTTCAAGTGCTGTTGGATTTTTTCATTATATTTTATTTAACGATAGCAACAAACAACAACAACAACTACAGCAACAATGGCAACGAAAATTTTCACTTATATTGCAGAAAAAGCGGCAAAAAGAAACAGAAAATGCAATTTAAATTTAAATTGCGCGGATTTACGCCAGCATGATTTTTTAAGAGTTTCGACAAACAGCAACAACTTAAATGAGGTAAAAGCACACACATACATACACATGCACGCGCATGCACAAACACACACATATACATATGTGGACATGCATAGGCATGCACACAAATACATTTGAGCATGTGGAACGCATGCAAGCAATGTGGGCGACATTTCTCGACTATGTGAAAGCTTCACCGTCAGCGCCAGCACCAGCGCCAGCGTCAACGTCGACGTTTTGCACGTTTTGCTGCGTCGCTGCTACTGCGCGTTTTGCTCTCACGATGTCTTTGTTGCTTTTCGGTTAAATGTTGCATGCAGTTGACAATAAGACAATCCCAAAAGCAACAACAACAAAAATTAGTAAAATAAAATTAAATGAAATTAAGGGAAATTTCGTTTCACAAGCATAGCCAAAGTTTTCGCCTAATGTATTTTTATTTATTTTATTTTTTTTTTTTTTTGAGTGAAAGTTGCTTTATTTATAGCTAAATTGAGCAAAAACAAGATTTTTCAATTCAACAAATGCTAATAGCATAGCTAAGCTATTCAATGATTCAACGTATGCAGACACAATTGCAAAATTCTGTTCTCAAGCGAGAAGTAAAAATAAAAAAAAAAAACCAAATGTTGACGAACGACGCCAGCAGCGCAGCCGGCTTGGAGGTCGCAACGACGTTGGCTGTGCGCTGCCCACAAACATAGAGCTAGCATTAGAAACTAGTGTTGGCTCACTTAGCCTTTTCTAGCTATATTTTGAAATTAGCTTCAATGCATTTAAAACGAGTATTGAGACATGTAGCCGTTTCAAGCTATGTTTTGAAACAGCTTCTGCTTGATTTCTTATATATATTTAAACATCTGTCCACAAGGGCATTCATTCAGTCATCTGCAACTGTTTTCTATCCGCTAAAACTAATTACTTTATTTTTGCTGCTTGGCTACACTGCTAACGCTGCCAAGAACAACAACAGCAGCCAACAATAACAGTAGCTGCTGCAGCAGTTGCAGCGACACTTTAGACGGCGTCCTTCAAGCGAGCATTAGACGTCAACTGCAATGACCTAAAGTAACCCAATGGGAAGGCGACTGCGGCGAGTATTGCACAATGCATGCGGCGGCACCAGAGCCGCGCCGGGCAGCGCAGCGCAGTGAGGCGAGACGCGGCGAAGTAAGCCGCAGGCGACTGCGCTGCATGCATAGAGAACCGGCACAGAAGCAGCGGAAATGGGCGAGTCGTTGGCATATGAGTGTTTGAGTACATGAGCTCACACATATATACACACACGTATGCAAATTTATGCGATTCGAGTGTGGGCGTGGCATGGCGTGCCAACATTTTGGCAGCTGTTAAACCTAAGCAAAAACCAAATAACGTAAAAGATGAGCGAGCGACGGCGACGGCGACGATGACGGCGACGTCGGCAGCGAAAGGGCAAACAATGACAACAGGAGCGAAACATATGCCGCATAAGCAGGAGCAGCAGCAGGCAACAACAACAGTTAAAACTCCTTGCATGCATTATATACATGCATATATAGAGTGCATGATATTTTTATAACTGACATCTCCGTAGAGCTGTTTGTTGTTGTAACATCGATTGAGGTCAGCACTTGACGAACGACGCGACGCTCGAGGCGAGTTGACATGATGAGCAGAGCGTAGAGGGGGGCGAATTGAGTGCAGCGAGTCCAAGCAGATAGCAGCAGCAGTAGCGACTGCGACTGCAACAGCGACAGCGACAGCTGGGAGTCATCCACTCAGCAACTCGCTGAGCAGGCAGCGCGACAAGTTTAACAAGTCATTCCAGAACTGGAACAAGTAGAGCGAGAGAACGAGCGAGCGAGAGAGAGACAGAGAGAAGAGAGGTAAACAAAAGAGAGTGGAGAGCATAGAAGAAACAAGGCGAATTGAATGCTGTTTATCACTTATGTGTGCAGCGGCAGAAAGACAAATCTCTTCAAGAACTCTTTCAACTGACTAAGGCTATATATGTACATAGGACTAATAGATAGAATAAGAGATATTTATTATTATTTTTTATTTATAACAAGGAAATGATTCAGTTAAGAATACATCATTCAAGAATTTAATTAAATATCATATTTAATATAGAGTTGATAGATCATAGAGATTATATTGTAGAGATAATTCATATACTCAATCTCATTGATTAAAAAATATTAATCATAAAATGAATAGGAAACGTGATTCATTGACGTTTACAAAACTCATTTCCAGATTAGTTTATATATTCTCTTTTGTCTGCAAATTAGATTACGATATCTGGTTTTCATCATGAATACCAACTAAAGCCGTATGGAACATACAACAAAAGAAGTTATCTACAATGTTACTCGATTTCTATCAATTTTTATAGAATATCAATGCATTCCACACTGGAATAGTTTATACTGGAACTCATTCCCATATTTCATCCTTTCCACTAGAGCTCACTTCCAATTCCAAATGGTCAACAAATATATACACTACGATCCATCTGGTTTAACGCGATAATAAAACGCACCTAATTCTCTTTAACCACCCACTCAATCAAACCGTTTTCCCAACAGACCCGGGAAAACCGAAATCCCAGGGAAAACCCAAAATGAAAATGCCAATAACAAAAATGAACGATGATTGCGAACGTAATTTAAATGCAAATAAAAAATGAAAATGAAAAGGAAAAACAGTATCTAAGCTCGAATGGAAAGCGACGCTTGTGGGCGGCGGTTGCGGCGAATGCGGCGAATGCGACGCTTGGCGACACAGGGCGACGGTGGAGAGGAGGCGTGGCAGCCAAAGGGGTGAGACGCGGAGTGGCGCATGAAATGGAAGCACAGGAGGCGGGCCGAAGCGTGTCAATTTGATTGGCCGAAATGCAGGGCACAGGGAAAATTGTGGCAAAAGCAAAAATTGAGGCACGAAATGAAAAGCGCAAACAGCGCAAACGAAAGAACGATGAGTAGGGGAGGAGGATGAAAGGGGGAGTGACAGTAAATGGTGCAAACAAAGCGAAGCCGTCAATTGAAATGAAATGAAATCGTAAATTGCATTTCAAGCTTTAAAGAAAACAAAAGAAGAGAAAAAAAAACAAGAAGAAGAAGCAGGAGATATAGCAGCAGGAGAAGAAAATAAAACAGTAAGACTCTATGATTATTGATTCGCATTCCATTGATTCGCTTGTTGCATTTGTTGCACTCGAAATTGGCAATAAAAAGTGAGTGAGCCAAAGTCAGTCGAAAGTAGATACAGTAAAGCCTGGCATTAAGTGAACGCGAAACACTTGAATCTCTCAAACTAAGTTCGAAATTCTTCTAGTTAACTGTAATGCAATTCATATGAAAATATATTTATATTTTATATATAAATATAAAGAAATATAATTTAAAATTATTATTTCCAAATTTATATACTAATTTATATATCTTTTACTTTACTGTAGCTTCTGTAAATTTCGTCTCATAATACTGCAATAATTTTGCAGATTTTTATCAAACAATATTTATTTTGTTCTGTGTTTTTGCCGTGTTGTTTGGTTTGTTCGGCGCCTTTTGCGGTGACTGAGCGAGTGCAACGACATTAGCACCCCACAGAAACCCCCCCACAGACCCACATACAGTACCTCCTACCCCTATCCCGCTCCCTTCCTCTAACACACTCTTAAGCACACTCAATGCTCGCTTACCACTGTGTAAATGAACGAAAATTGTGTCGTGTCGAGTGCTTTTTACAACAACAACAACAACAACAACAACAACAACAACAACAACAATAACGACAGACAAGCAACCACAACAAAAACAACAACAATGAAACTTAGACAGCATTGCATTTTGCATGACTGCGGCGAAGCTTTAAATACCCTGTGAAACAAACAGCAGAACAACAGGCATGACTAATGAGTGCATATATGAAGAACAAACTAAATATGAAAATCTTTTAGAGATACAACTCTATCAACTCTATCAAAGCTGCTTCATTACAGGGTATCTCATGTGGGTCTAACCCTTTGGCTACTACTTCTTGGCTGCCTTTTGCCATTTGCTGAGGCCCCGCAAATATTTTGAAATGCATAAATGCAATTTTCGGCTTAACATTTAAAGTGCTTAGAGAATGGGAGAAGGAGAAGAGGAAGGGGCAAAGAAGAGGAAGTGGAGGGCAGTAGAACAGAGAATAGGGTTTGATGTCTGGCGATAAGATAGAAAAATACATATATATTTATATATATATATATATGTATATATTTTTATATATTGATGAAATACATGTAGAAAATGAATTTCATTAATCAAATCGCGTTTGCATAACTTTTGCTTTAGGTCATTTCATGCCTAATCAATATAGAAATTCGATTCATATATAAAATTGATTATTTGTACAGATTTTCCTTAATAGAATAATAGAATATAGGATATATAGGGATATTCTGATACATTAAAGAAATGTTTAAAGAAGAATTTCAGAAGCCGTTTAAACAGGTGAATTTTAAATGAATTGCATTGTAGGTACATATGTATATCCATTGTAAATATTTCACTATTGAAATCACAGTCTATTGAATATGAATGGAAACGCAAAGCAAAAACAAAGAAATATATTAATTAATTAATTAATATATATATATATATATATATATATATATATAAAGAAAGATTAATTTTTGATATCAATTGCGGCTAGACTCTATTATACTCTAGGAGCATATTCTGTTTACTCTAATCTCATTTCACTCAACAAGAGATAGTTTCAGTTTATTTTCGTCTAGAAATAGTTGTTGTTGCCCTGATAAGTCGCAAGCTGGCAGGAGGCAAAGCGAATCAAGTTGAGCAACTGTCAATAAATGCAATGAGTTGATAAGATTCTCCCTCCTCCTGCTCCTCCTCCTTCTCCTCATCTATTTCAACTGTTTGATGAGGTTATTAAATGGTATTAAGGGGCGTGGCCGCACGCTTCACTATCAGCGAACAATAACTAGTGCACTCTATATACATAATAGTATATATATATATATTATATTCAAACACACACACACAGAGATACCCTTCTCTAAATGCTGTTTGTTTAGGGGCGATGCGAATCTCGAGTCCCCCGAGTGCTTGCCACACAATGTGGCACAGTTGCATGCACTTTGCTCGACTCAACAAAATCATGCAAATATATCAATAGGTAGATAATTGCTTTATGCATGTGGATCGATGTGGGCGTGGACCTTTGCCTTTATGGTCAGGGGGCGTGGGCAGAGAGGAAAATTAAGTTAGTTAGCAATTGGCACGCCTCTCATACATTTCTAATCAGACAGAAAGAAAGGAAGCGAATGAAATAGAGAGAGAGAGAGAGAGAGAGAGAGAAATACACACGACCCGATACAGAATAGAAACTATTTTTGATATGAAAGATATTGAATCGATACACATTTGGCAATATTACCAATTAGACCAATTTATGCAATTGTCTCCAGCTATATACATACATAAACATATACATATATATATATATATGTATTTCTTTTGTATATATGCTTATATTTATTTTTCCCCTCTTTCAATATTCGATTACTTGTGCTTGGCGAAAACATAAACATAAAATTATTATTCAAGTGTGTTTCGTTTCGAGCAACAGCTAAAGAAATCAATTCAACAACAACAACAACGACAACAACAACAACAACAATCAAAACAAACACATTAAATGTTACGAGCTGCAAAAACGCCAACAACAAAACAGTTCAAAGACCCTTAAAATAAGCACCTTATTCCCACCTGAGTTTGGCATTAGCAAGAAACACACCTGCTCGATGTATCCTGGGTAGGGAAAATAGTTCAAACGGAAATGAAAACGGCTGAGAATTTGTGGGTGCAAGAAAGAGAAAGGCTTAAAGAAGGGGAAGAAGGAGTAGTTGAGTTAACTCAGAGCGATTTTAAAAGCTTACAGCTCACACAATCAAATATTATATATTCCCTGACCTGAATTGCAGAACAAGTATGTATATAATATAGTTATCAGATATCTGTTTCTGTTAGATATATTTAATAAATGTTTATGTAAAATTTCTATAAAGGTAAAAATTTTTTCTCTTGCTATATATATAAACATACCCACATACATATATCGACCGCCTTCCCATATATATACTCCTTTATTGCCGCCCTCCACCACTTGAAATTTCCGTGAATATATTTGCAAATAGCACGAAAAGGACGAACTGTAGTTACATAGGTCGTGGCTGGGGCCCAGGAAATAGGCAGGATGACTGCCTTATCGAGTGGTCAGCCATAAAAAGAAGCGGTAAAATTCCCCATAAATAAACATAAAAAAACAGCTCGAAAACTTTATGAATAAAGTAGTCAAGGGAAAGAACTAGAACATAAAGAGGTAGAGGAAGCAGCAGTGGGTGATTTAGAGGAAAACCCCAAAAGCAAAAAAAATTATGCAAGGACACGCAGAGTGAGAGAAGGAGAGGGAAAGAGAGTTTGCTATCATAGGATAAAATGCCAAGTTCTTTGAAATATTCAAAGTATTCGAGAACTAGGCTTAATTTCGTAGAAAACTTGATTATTTTAAGGCAATATGTAAAATATAGAAAATTATATATGAATATATACGAAATTTCCCACAAAAACCCACACAAAAAACCCAAATCGATGAAATGTGTATATTTGATGAGTTTAGTTTAAGGTAAGGGACAAAACCAGACGACGACGACGACGACGACGTCAGCATGACTAAGCCATGCCTTCTATAAGCGGCGGGGCTAACTGTGGCTGTAGCTGTAGCGCTATGTGAGGTTATGTTGCAATGACTAATAAGGCCAACAAATGAGAAGCGAAGCAGTAACGAAATAAAGCTAAAGCTGCAGAGCAATTCAAGTGGGCAGCGACATAAAAACAAAAACAAAAACAATATCAACAAAAAGAAAAACACAGTTAAGATGAAGAAGAAGAACAAGCAGATAAAAACAGAGCAGTGAGCAGCTCCTAAGCAAAGTGCTCAAAGTGCAGGCAGGCAAACCGAGCGAAGAGAGCGGGCGAGATGCAGGCGAATTGACAGCAGCCAGACTCTATTGTAAGCAGTCAGAGAGGGAGAGGCAGAGACGAAGACGCAAATAGACTGCGAGAGAGAGAGAGAGAGAGGTGACTGAGGGTGAACAGTGAAACTCACTTTGGTGCGGCGTCGAATAGGCTGCCAACTGAAAGCTGAGAAGAGTTGGCGCCGTCGACAGCTTTTCAATTTCTGTTGACAGTTGGCAGCGTCGACTTCGCAGTCGCAGTCGCAGTCGCCGTCACTGTCAGCGGCGCTGTTGAGTGCAGCTTTTGGCAAAGTCGAAAATGGAAGAAAGCAGTAGCTAAAAGGGGGCTGGAGTTGGGGGTGGAGCTTGCTTTGGCTTTCGTGTTGTATTAATAATTCAGGCGAAGCATTAATTTAATACAAGCCATTAATTATAGAAATTATACAAAACGTTTTAATTAATGTTAAGCTTTTTATGAAATTACACATAATTAATAATTTGTTTCTTTTTGAGGCCTTTGGGCATTGATTGGTATTAGTGGAATGTCGCATGGCTTTTAAGCAAATTTAATTAGCTTTGAGAGGAAATTGGGAAACATGAATAGGCGAGCAATATGAATGTATTAACATAAAATAATAAGAAATTTAACTGCTATTTCCACAATTTATCTAGCTTTAAAGTAGCTAAACAATGTTCCCTTTCATTCCCATTCAAACATATTTCAAATATTATTTTGGACAAAGCTTTAGTTCTTCTACAACTCTTATACAATGGAATCCACACACTTTGAAAGCTTTATATACCAAGTGTGAGCGAAAGAGAGCGAGCTCGTTTCTCACCATATGATCGTAAACCTAAATGCTCTGCTCAGTTCAACTTCCATGCTGGAATGCACAGCAATCAGCAGTCGTGTTCCAAAATAGAATTCCATGCTAAAATTCTAATCAGTTGTTTAACCCGCTGGCAACAGCAGCAGCAGCAATAGGAACAAAAGCCGCGTGCAACAAAGCTATTTCCATTTTCATATGCCACGACAAAAACAGCAACAGCCACAGCAACAACAACAACAATAAACTCATAAGAAGAAATGCCCTACTCAGCGGTCAACAACAGGCAACGCCAACAGCGACGCGACGTCGCGTGCAAATGGCCACCAAAAATATAAAAACAGCAGCAGTAGACGCAGCAGGAGCAAGAAGAAGAAGACGAAGCAGCAGCGCAGCGCAGAGCGCCAGTGAACGCATGAATATTTTTTCAGCTTAATTACGCGTAAGCTAGTGCAAACAACAACAGTAAATGAGAAGAAGAAGCAGAAGTAGAAGATACACGGAAGTCGCCAGCAACGAAAACAAAGCAGCTCGAAACTGTGTTGTTGCGACGAAGCAAACACACTAAGGCGAAGAGCTATGGCGGCAGCAGCAGCAGCAGCACCCGTTACATTTATGGAAAAGAGAGTGGGAGAGAGGGTGTGAGCAGGCAGTGCAGAGACACTGGGCGAGCGACAGCATTTTAAAATAAACGTCTTAAAATGCTGTAATAAGCCAAGAAAATATTCAATATGCGACGGCAGCCAACAACAAAGCAAGTAAAAAAGAAAAATAAGAAAAAGCAACAAACAAACAAGCAACAACAACAACTACAACATAGTGCAACATAGTTGCGCTTGACAATTTCGCCAGTCGCATTCTTATGTGGACGAGTTCCAACACGAGAATTTTACACACACACAAGCGCATTCACAAATTGCAGCGAATTTGCGGTGGGCTAGACAGCGTGTGATAGAGAGAGAGAGAGAGAGAGAGAGAGGGAGAGACAGATGGAATGCATGGTTAGAATGGGTTGTTGAGGGTCCAATCAGAGCAACATTTGTGTCGCATAACTCTGGCGTGCTTTTCTTTAATATTATGCAGAGCACAAAGGCAGGCAGCTCAGAAAGCCAACAACTCAGAGATACCCTTTTATAAATTTATATGAATGCTAATTGGATTTATGCTAACTAGATATCACAAATAGCCTTTGCTTGTTTTATTACAGGGTATTTGCATGTCTATGGTAATGCTCGATTAAATTTTTGAAATTGCTCTGCATAAATCAAGACAAATTAAAATTTATTTTATATAAACTATAGAAAATTGGAGTAAAATTCAAAAGAATTTTAAATTTATTTTTATTTTTGTTTTGTGTTCTGCCTAAAATCGGAAATTCCACAAAATGTTATTTTTAAATAAATTGCGACCTTCAGTTATTGTTAATTTATATAAATATTTGTATACAAAAATTTCCGCATTTTATTTTTTGGTTTCTTATATAAAACCAAACACAAAAGAAAACCTTAAAAACAAAAACCTAAGCAAAGAACTTGTGCAAATGAAGCACGAAGCAAGAGAGAGAAGTGGTGAGAGAGAGATAGAGAGAAAGACAAAAATATATAAAATTTTTATTTGTTATGAAGCCAATTGGAAACAAAATTTGAAAAACTAAATCTTTAGATACGTCAGCTAAAACTTGTGTTTGCAACAACAAATAAACAAATAATAAAGAATTTGAGCATTAGTCATCGCTGCTGCAGCGACGCGGCAGCGCACACCTGTAGAAAGCGCAGAGCAAACAATAAAAACCCATAGTAGTCCAATAAGAAAATAATTGCAAGCAAAGCAGTACACACTCACTGGGAGCAAGAAAGACAGATAGAGAGAGAGAAAGAAATGGTGAGCGAAGTGACAAAGTAGTGAGCTTTGTGTTGCTAAGCCAAGCACTAAGCTGGCAAAAGGCAGAGCTGATAAGCGTATGCGTGTGTGTGTGTGTGTGTGTGTGTGTGTGTGTGTGTGTGTGAGCGCTTCTCTCTGTCTGTCTATGTGAGTTTGTGTGTTTACTGAGAAGCTGCTCAATGGCAAAAGGATTAATTTCCAGTGAAACTCGAAGCGCATGCAAATGGGAAAGGCTGTCGAAAAGGGGGTTGCGCTTGTTGCTCACCATTGACTGTCAGACGTCGACGTCGACAGTGACAGCGACGCCCGCGCAATTTGTAGCCTGCTGCTCATATTGTTGTTGCTGTCGCTCGTTTCTCAATTGACTTTCTATAATTGCGTTTAATGTGTTGTGACGGAGCCGCACTCGCAATTACCCAGCCCCTCCCTCTCTGCCGCCTACAGCCACCCACGCCCACTTGGTTGGTTGTGCAACTTGGTAATTCTATTTTTGTTCAATTTTCTGTGTGTAGCTGTGTGCCCATTGCTGTCTCTTTCTGTTTTTAATCGCACATTTCGCTGCACAGCTCTTTTCACGAGAGATTTTCCTCGACCGACCCTAAGCAGCTTTGATATTATTTAATTTGATTCTATTTTGTAGGCAAGCGCAACCTTTTTATTTTTTTTTTTGTTGTGTACCGTTACTTTGCATAATCTAGGCGCAGAACATACCGCTAGGTGGCGCTGTTGATGATTTCATTAAGATTGGGTCGAAAGACTGACGAAAGGCGACAGCACGAAAAATTCCCTTACAATATCTATTTATAAATATATATGTATGTATATGTATTTATCTTTTCTTTAACATTATTTCCAGTGCCTTCCATAAGCTGCCTTTCCAGTGTTGATTCTTTTGTCTGCCACGCCCTTTTCTCATGCTTATTTTGCATTCAATATCTTTTCACAAAAAAAAAGAGAGGAGAAAAACAGAAAAAAGTAATCAACAGTGGCAGTTACGGTACTTTGTGTTTACTGTACTTTGTACTTTTGTTCATTCGTTCGTTTTGTTCGCTGCATTTACTGGGCTTGGGAATTGTCCATTAACACTTGTTAACCCAATTTAAATTCAATTTCCATAGACAACGTGCGTGCGTGTGTGTGTGTGTTTGGGTCTGCTGTCTGTGTGTGTGCGAGATAGAGACAGATAGGGCATTGAGCAACATACAAAAGCAGCCTGCATTGTCACTCACACACATACACGCATATACACACAGAGACTGCGACAGTTACGTGCTGCAACAAGAACGATAATAAAACAAGTAAAGCAAACGTCAACGCTGAAGCCGACATCGCAGCCACAACAACAGCTTCAAGGCAATGAGCGAAAAGAGAGAGGGAGATGGAGAGGGAGAGTAGCAGAGCTTTTGCTGCTGCTGCGCTGCTGCTGTTGATCGCAGCATTGCTGTCGCTGTCGCTGTTGCTGTTGCTGTTGTTGTTATTGGCAAATTTTCTCTTCTGTTTTGACCTCCATTCGGTGCCGCCCCGAGGGTCGCATTGAAAAGTTGAAGTTGGAGCTGCACTTGGAGGCCGGCTCCATTGAAAAGTTGCCCAAAAAAAAAAAATAAATACCAAAATCAAATTATAAAAAGCAACAACAACAACAGAGTGTGTACACACATAAATTGCGTTCGTTGTGCATGTGTGCACCCAAAAAAAAAAAAAAAAACAACGAATTAAAATTGAAAACAAGTTCTCAACACACAAAAAACTGGTCCAGCAATCTTTCATACACTGAGAGAACGAGGGGCGACTGTTGCTTTTGTTTCTGTTTCTGTTTCTTTTTGAAAGTAATCTGCCATGAACTGTACAATTCGATCATTAATTACAGCTAGTCAGATGATCATATATCATCATCATTTATAAACAAAATCAATACACTAAAAGTAGCTAAACTCACTTTGGCTGTTTTTCAACTCAAGTATTTCCAAGGTGCAATTGCTTACCTGCAATGAAAGAAAATAACATATATATATTAATTACAATTGCGGTAAATATTTACATATCTAATATTCGTACTTATGTAATCTACAAATGTTTCTAGACCCCAAACATTTGAGTGAAACTGACGGAAAGGTCGACTGGCGGCATAATTCAATTCAATTGCGCCGAAAAATAAAGTAAAATAAAAATAATGTCAAGTTGAAATGCAAAAAGAAATTGCGACACACAATAATCATGCAATTAGACTTGCTGCATACCCTGTAAAGTGCAAAGCAAACTCAATTTAAAAATTACAAAATTATAGCAAATATTAAAACCGGCGAAGCTTGACATGTGGCAGCACGACTAGCAAATACCCTACTTCAAATTATAATTATTTTAAAATTAAAATTTTTTAAAATAAAAATAATAAATTTGATATATGATTGGCATGCATTGTATATACCCTGAGAAATACTAATAGAAAATACATTTTATCTATTCATGAAGAAAATCGAATATAAAGATATTTTTCATAGTTTTCTAGTTATTTCTATCAGTCAGTATTTCAAATTTCAATTTTTGATAATTTTTCCAATATTTTCAATTAAATTCAAGCCACATAAGTCGCATAAACTCTACCTTAGCTAACAGCACTTTATGTTTGCTTCTTTTTTTTTTTTTTTGTTCCTTTTTGACATGACATAAAAGTTCTGTCTCTGTCACACGCGCCATGTTTTGCGAGCTTATTGAAACTTTGTACATATATATATGTACTAGCATTAGTGTGCGTGTGCGTGAGTGTGTGTGCGTGTATTGCGACAGGCAGCTGCTGTATCTGAGAGATACGCACGACAGACAACATGTTTAGCAACATTTGCATAGACTAAAATGAGCTACATATACATACGCATATGTATACTATGTATCTATCTATGCATGTGTGCAGGTATATGTATATCGCTTATATCGCATTTAGTATTTAGTTAACATTCGCACTCGCCCACTTGAAGTGGCCTTCCCTTAACCTCAGCTAAGCGCAGCTCATTTTAACTGTCGAGGTCTCGCTTTTGGCCACAAGGTTCGCAGTGAATATGACTAAGACTAAAACTGACAGCAATTGCAAATACCGTTCGATTCGGCTATACCAAATCCATTCTTTCCATTCCCATTCCCATTCCCATTTCAACTCGCTTCCAGTTGATCACGCACTTGACACACAGGTGCGATGAATTTCACTCGATTGCATTCGATTTGTTACCAATTAGCTTGTCTAGGCAAAGTGTCAACCATAAACATACATATATAGGCGCATTGGGGTCGGTCGTTAACTCTTCTACTCTCTTTGTTTACACCAAATTAACATTTGGATGTCATGGAATTTCGCCCTAAAGTCGCGCTACGTGATGTCTTGCATGAATATTTCATTTACATTGCGTTGTGGTGTTTACAGGTTCTCGCAGAGTCACACACACACATGCATACATACATACATACATGCAGACGTACGCAATAATAAAAATAACTTTGTCATTGGTAGCGCGGCGGTGGGGTGAGAGAG
Organism: Drosophila stalkeri; assembly: GCA_035047405.1. Lineage (NCBI taxonomy): Eukaryota > Metazoa > Arthropoda > Insecta > Diptera > Drosophilidae > Drosophila > Drosophila stalkeri. The sequence continues at coordinate 20,518,173 of JAWNPR010000041.1, read as the reverse complement.
ACGCAAAAACTAAAGCGAACTTAAAAACAAAAACTGAAAGCAGCGCAGCAACAGCGCAGCTACGCAGCAACTGTGATTGGCATATGAACGACGCGCCCTACACAACCTACGCCCTCTCTCTCACTTGCTTCTACATCTGTGGGGTGGGTGCTGTCGCTAGCTTAGAATGCCTTTGATGTAACTTACGCCGCGTACGGAAGACATGCAAAAGAGAAGCAAGAGCAGGGGAGAGCGAACTTCATAAGCAAACACGCTAGCCAATAGAGAGAGAGGGAAGCAGAAGTAGCAGACTGGAAGATTCTCGTTTTTGCACAGAGAGCTGCAGGCAACACTTGTGCCTGTTTATGTGTGTGAGTGTGTGAGCGACTGTGTGTGTGTGTGTGTGTGAGCAGGCTGAGTGAAATTGCAAGCCTGTAGCCACACACACACACACACACACACACACATGGAATTTAGCTAGTTTAACTCCTTTCACCCACTGCAAAATAATAGGGCATAGCCAGAGTTGCCAGAGATCACGAAAATTGTGATTTCTGTGCAATTTGTTGCCAACTAGATTTATGAGAGAAAGTACAAACAGGAAGAAGCATGAAAGAATGAGCGAGAACTGTACAGTGGAAAAAAAAAGTCGAGAGACCATTGATGGTTATGTATGTCATTCTCGCTGTTACAAAGAACCGATTTTACACAGCGATAGAAGAGAATTCGCTGGAAGTGGAGCATGAGATCTTTGATGGCATGAGACCTATTCTGAGTGGATGAAAAAAACTCCATTTCAGACTTACTGGTATTTAGTTTACAAAGGTTCAAAGTAGTTTTGTAAGTCGAATTCTATGCTCGAATACTTTCAAAAATTGGAATGGCAAAAAGCTGATAAATAATGAAAATATTTATGTTTTAAAATAGATTTTAGACTAATTTCTTAGAGCATAATTGGAATTTTATAAATTTCTAATATACATATATTTACAGGCATACGTTAATTCCAAACATTTCTGCTACAAAACTTTGAGCTCTATCTAGAAAAAGTTAAGTCAGAGCGCATTCCAGAAACGTTTGCTCATTTCCACAGTTCCAGGCACTGGAAAGCAGCAGATTTTTATTTTATTTTATTTTTAAAATATATTGACAAGACGTGAGTCAACTAAAACTATAATTAATAGCCTACAAAAAGTACATAAAATTATTACAATAGTATTTAACGGGTATTACGAGTACTTATCGAACCCCATTTGGGAAAACATGATGGTACCTCCAGGGAAGCAGCACAAATTGCGGTTTCTTGCTTATCGAGGAGCGAGTGCTTTGCAAAACCATTTCCAAGTAACAAAAACAAAAAACAAAAAAAAAAAAAAAACAGTTTTTTTTTATATAGCCCGCACACCTCCAGGCGGACACACACACACACACATAGAGCAGAAATATTACTAGAATACAAAAAGAGTTCCAAAAAGTATTTTTCAACGTATTATCATGATAAAAGTCAAGCAAAAAGCAAAACAAGCAAAAATAAAAAACAAACCAAAAAATCATAAACAAATAAAAAATGTTCAATGGCCGAGAGGGAGATAGCAATACAAACATCAATTTATAAGTCGCAATAAGCGAAAGACAAATACAAAAATAAATAATAAATAAAAACTAAAGAAAACAAAATTTAAATGTAAACCAAGAGAGACAGAGACGAAGAGTGTGGGACAGAGATAGATAGACAATTAAGGGGTGGGTAATTGACTGAGACACTCGAACAAAAAGGCAAAGTAAAGGAAATTAAAGCAAAAACTAAGCATTATCTGAATTTGTCTCTGCTTTAAATTAATTTATTATCTTAAAAAACATTTCAACTAATCAAAATATGAGATTTACGAGTGTTAATAATTCATAGTTTCTCAGATCGGAATGAAATCGAAATAAGCTGAATAAATGTATAAAAATGATTGTTTACAAAAAATAGAGTTTTAGTGGTTCGCAAGAAAATTGTTATCGATATTTAAACAATTAAATTGATGAGAGCGTATATAGTTATCGATACAATTGATTATATTTATATATATGTATATCGATAAGAGCAAATGTGTTTTGTCAGAGATGGATTTTCAATTGTTATCGATAAAAGTAAGAGAATTAGATTAGCAAACAATTCTCATCAGAGCTTTATCAAAGATTTATGAGAAAACTGACCTTATTGGAAATAGAGATTTGAATGTGGAATGTGCTAGCGATAAGATTACTGAAATGATATATGGCATCAGAGTTCATATATGTACATATATGAAATTGTAACTATGCTCGATAGCTCAAGAACAAATAAAAGAAAAACTTTCGTATATACATTCTAGATACTCTGAAGATGTAAGTTAAACTCGATATATGTATATATATATATATATATTGTATATTATATAGAGGATTGTACATACATCTAATAGGAATATATATGAAGTATGTATAAGATAAAAGCGAAAACAAATAAACAAGCAAAGCGTAGACATGGGTGAAATAAATATATAAGAAATAAAAGGGGATAGCAGAGGCAATAAAAACATCAACAAACAGAGCTGAAAGAGACGAGCGATAAGAGACATGTTTGAGCTGGCAAAAGTAATCGGAGATGGAAACAGTGCGAAATGACAAGCGACGCAAATGAGACGTGAAAGAAGATAGAGAACAAAGCGAGGGAACAGATGATGATAAGCAGGAAAGCTGAAGACGGGAGGGGAAGAAGAATGAAAGAACGCAAGAAAGAGAACGATGATAAGCGCCTGGGTATTCACACATAAGCCCAAGGGGGAAGAGCAATGGCAACAGCAGCAACGAATTCCAATTGAAACCAAGTGACAACAACAACAACAACAATAAAACATGAACACAATTTCGCAGGTTTCACGTTTATTGTTTGATTATCAATAGAGGCATAGACAGAGAGAGAGAGAGGGAGCTAGCGATATATGAAACGAGGCTACCCTTGATAAGCGACAAATGGCAAAAGGAAGAGGCAGACTAACTGTTTATATAGAATATATATGGATATGTATATCAATATAATCATCATAAATTGTTGTCTGCAGTTCGATATAAAAAAGCGAAACGATAACGATAACGATAACAGTGAATGATTTAAGTTATGGCAATTTAAGTCAGCAGCACAAGAAATAAATTTCAGATATAAAAAATATTCGAGCATTATTGGTTTTATTCAATGCCATAAATAAACAGAACGGAATGCCCCTAATGTTGGTTATTTCAATGAATCAGCAATGAGAGAAAATTTAGTTTAGGACAAGGTGTAACTGATATGTACATATGTACATATTAAAGAAATATATGCATATAAATATATTTAAGAAATTTATCGATAACAGCCTTTTTTTATTCACATCCGGGGCAAGGCGTACCTTGACCTTTGCCCATAGATAATTTCATGGATTTCTCTTGGGATTAGCTGATGAAATATTGTCTAAGAAATGCATCAGAAATTTAATTAAAATATTCAATATTCCATGTGTTGTCTGTTGGGAACGGAACTTGTTCATTTCAAAGTGTTTAAAATCGCATTGAATAGAACTAAATTTCAATTATTGGATTTATGGATATTATAAAAATACTTATTCTTTGGTACTCAATGCATTGCTCATTAGAACTTAAAGTACTTTTAGAGTATTTAATTAAAATTTCAGAAGTTCTCCGTTAGTGCTCTAGTTCCCTCCTAAGTTGTTCATCTGGAACTACTTGTGAGTAGTACGATATCGATTAAGAACAAATTTTAATGATTATCTCAAATATCTAATATATCTTACTCAACTACCAATTTCACTTCTAGATCTAGATTTATATACATCTAGTTCCAGTTCCAGTTCCCTTATTGGAACTATCATGACTTATCTCAGATATATATAAATGTATATAGAACTCACCTGTTTCGCGCTTTCGCTTGCTGTTGACCACTGCAGTTGACTTGGACAACGTTTTCTGCTGCTGCTGCTGCTGCTGTTGATAATGATGTTGTTGCTGCTGCTGCTGCTGCTGCTGCTGCTGTTGATGATGATGATGATGAGGTTGTTGTTGTTGCTGATGTTGATTATGCTGTGAGTGCTGCTTGATGATGACGCTGCGCTGTCGCGGCTGCCGTGTCTCCGCGTCGAGATAGACAATGGGCTTCAGATCGCAGCTGATGCCGATGCTGATCTGTTCGACGGTTGGCTTTACGTCCAGCCCATGCGCAGAGGCTACTGATGCTGGAGTTGGTGCTGCTGCTGCTGCATAGGTGCTGAGACGTGGCCTGTAAATGTGCTCCTGTTCTGTTGCAGCTGAACCGGAACCGGAACCAGTAGCGGTAGCGGAACTGTTAGCGGCAACGACGGCGTAGTCGATGACGAAATCGGACGCGTGTGAAGGATGCGACGTTTTCATTGGCGCATGCGAATTGATAAAACGATCCTCTGGTGCTCTCTCTCTTACTTCTACTCTCCTACTCTCTCTCTCTCTCTCTCGGTCTATCTCTATATATGTTACTCTCTAACGCTCGCTCTCGCTCTTTCTCTGTTTTGCTCTCGGCTCTCGACTGAAAGCGTTTTATCTTATTTCTCTGGCATTTGTTGACTTTTCCAATTCGACTCTAATTGGATCTGATTAGATATGGTTGGTCTTGTTGTTAGACTCAAAATTTAACGGTATATCTGCGCCTTCATAGGACTTAATTTGCTGTACAAAAAATTACGTTATGCTTGACCAAAATTCCGATTGGTCTGGGCCTTGTGTAACATTGAGATTGTGGAATCAAATATTTACAAATTAATGCATTTTTCTTATTTTTATAATTTTGTAGACAATTTATATTGAATTAGAAGAGAATCTGGAAGTAAACAAAATTAATTTTAATTAGTTACATTTTATATAGATTGATATTAATAGGCATAACATTCTAATGGGAAATTAAGCTGCAACGCAATTCTTTCACTCTGGAAATATGGAAATCAACAATTTTCGTTACATTTTCGAAAATTTCCATTGGCATCTTTGGTGCAAAGCCACAACAACAACAACAACAACAACAATCAAATACACGTTGCCAGACGCTGCCAATTTGTGGTTTTTGTTTTTATGCCTTTTTGTCGGGCCTGTGCACAGTGGTACAAAGTACGAAAATACAAGTTTGTATAACATTTACTAATAATATATATTATTAATAATCGCATTAGAATTATTACAAATGATTACATTTTCCATATAGGCATTACAATAGTATAAATAATTATATTGTATAGCAAATTTTAATAAATTCTGATATTCTATTCTATTCTTTTTAGAAATAATTCAATTAATTATAAAATTATTCTCTCTTTCATATCAGATGATATATTTTGTACTGTATTTTCACATCATGCCAACCACTGTGCAACGCCTTTATATACATATATGAGAAATGTTTTGGGTGACTGCCTATTTGTCTATGTGTGTGTGTGTGTGTGTGTGTGGCTGCCTCGAACCGAAATATAAAACTACGCAAAAACTATAAAAACATGCGCCAGCAACAACAAAGCAGCGTAAGACAATAGCAACAACAAATTCGTAGATTACACACCAGGGAAAGAGCCCTAGACAGAGACAGAAATACACACACTCGCACGCACATAAGCCAATTGAACTGTTTTTTCTTCTGCTACGCACTTTGTATTGGAAGGCAAGGCGAACGCAAAAAAATTATGTTCTTGGGCTTAAAATTGTGTCCAATTGGCGACTTGCGTTTGAAGTTGTGCGTGTCTGACTCTCAGTGTGTTTGTGTGTGTGTGTTTTAAAAAATAAAATTAACAACTTGTTGGGTTGGACAGATTGGCAATTGGCAGGGGGGAAGCACACAAAATAAAAATAAAAATGAATATGTGCGACGAGAAAACAAAAATTAATGCAAACAAAAAGCCGGTTCTCATACATACACACGCACGCATACACATATATATGCATAAACATACAGTAATAAAGGCAAGAAAAAGTTGCAAAGCTGCTGCCAACGCTGTCGTCGTCGTCGCTGCCGCTGCCGCTGCTCGTCAGAGATAGAGAGAGAGAGAGAGCGCAAGGAGTTGCTACAGCCGAAACGACAAACATAACAAACAAACACAAACACACATACAAACACACGCATTTACGTAGAAAGGCAGCGTCGACGTCAGCGCCACATCGACCGGCGCAGACGTCAACAACAAAATGGAAGAAGAGAAGCAGCAGAGCAGCGCATTTAAAGCTGAGCGACGAGCAGAGCACAAACAGCGCAGTTAGCAGCCTAGCACACACAAAACGGCAAAACGAGTTTTATTTTTATTTTTTTGTTTTTGTTACTTGCGGTTTGGGCGAGTCGCTAAACAGCAACAACAACAAATGCTATACGTATTTATTAATAAAATTGAATTTGTTTGCAAATTGCGACACTTATTTTTTGAAGTTTCTGCACACACACACATTCGCATACCATACACTTATACATATGCAGGCAGACAGCACTTTCAGAGCGAAATTGTTTGAGATCAGCAAAATGTTTTCCAGTTTATTATTAGCGTAGCTTGCTGCGCGCACCTTATGCGAGGACGAGCCTTGTGTTTTCTTTCTTTTCAAATGTATTTAATTTATTTTTATTTTTATTATTATTTGTAATATGTTTTCTTTTTTGGTAGGCTGCCCGCTGTGTACGTCTGGTTCGGCGGCCGTTTGCTGAGACTCTGCCACGCTGCCAGTATTGCAGCTGCGGCCGAAGGCTGCTGAAGGCGTCGCTGTTCGGGCGCCTGCGCAAGCGCCAGCTGCGGCAGAGCCACACTCTCTTCTCTCCTCTCTCCCACTCTCTTCGGGCACCGTGTGTTGAGAGGCTCTGCCCGGGGGACTCGCGAAATTGTCGCTTTGCTGACGTGGGCGCGCCACCTAGCGGCAGTGGGTGGGTGGCACTGCTCTGCTCTGCTTTCCTCTGCTATGCTTTGCTTTGCTTTGCTTATTTCAACAGACACGTAAGGATTTACGTAGTTGGCATAAGGCGCGGAGTGGATTACGAGCGCGTCAGAAATAGTTTCTTTTGCACAATCAGCAAGAAGGCTCGACAGCCACAGTGTGAGAGGGAGATGGAGAGAGATGAAGAGGCTTAGGTCGTGGGTCGGATAGCCGGCGGCAAAACGCGAAACTTGTGTCGTGGGCAGACTTAATTCCACACAAAAACTAATACGCATATGTGTGAGTGTGCGTGTATGTGCGTGCGTGCGTGTATGTGTATGTGTGCTTTTATTACATATTTTTAGCTCAGAAAATGGCACAGTTACATTTTTAAAAGACGAAGGCATGAGAAATTGAGGCAGGGCAAAGGCAGGGAGCATCTCCCACGCCTAGCAGCGCAGGTAAGCATATGGCTACAAAACGCACACACACACACATACATGCATGCATTTTTATAGGCATATGGAAAAGTTCTTTGAGTGAAGGAAAGAAAGGGATAGAGCAGAGAGCAGGCAAATTAGATTTTATGCTGCTAACTAGGCTGCTGTCGCCCGGCTATGCACGGCCAAAGTAATTAAATTTCTTTCTCAACTGATATAAATTAGCCTTTTGACTATTTGTTAATTAATGAATCATTAAATTAATACACATTGGATATACAGGAAATTATTATTTTAAATATTTGAATTTGTAAATAAAATTAATATTAAATGAATTATATTTCTAATAACTAACTGATTATATGTCGATCGCTTCTGCCAGTTACTACTGTATTGTATTATTAATGATATTTATTTTATTGCGATATTTGCAGTCGCAGACTTTGTCGCACTTAAAGGCAGCTGAAAGTAATCGTGACTGCAGCTTGAATCCCCTTTCCTACGTACTACAGCAAATCCACTTGGTCAGCTTTCAAACAGCTGTCGAAGCTGCCTGCGATTCCTTGAATTTCGCTTTGACGACTAATTGACAAGTGTGTAGCGCAAAGAGAAAGACACAGAAATATACATACAGGGAGAGAGGGGGAGAGCAGTAGAAATTCTCTTAGCTAAACTCCAAGTTGTGCAACAATTTTATTTCATTTGTCTTTAAATATTTTACAGCTAATTGTGCGCAGTCAACGTAGGCAGCAACAGCAGCAGCGAACGCAGGCAGCACTGCCGACGTCAAATGGTTCTCAGTATCCTTCGCATGAATGACACACAGCTAACAAGCGCTCTCTGCTGCCGCTCTCTTATACACACACATACACTCACTCATTTTCGCCCGCTCTCTCTTTCTGCTCTCACACGTTCACCGGCGACGCTGGCGGCATTTCTTTCATGTTGTTTGTGATGACACAGCGCTGGGCAGAAAGGAAAACGCACACACAAACACAAACACATGCACATACACACATACATGCATATACCTATGTATGTACATATATAGCTTACACTATCTGTGCAGCAACAAATTGAGTCGTTAAAAATGTGAATGAATATTGCGGCGAAGTTTTGTCTACAATTAAGAACAACAAACAGTACAGGGTGCGTTTCATGAGGGAAGGAATGAAGAAAGGAAGAAAGAGAGAGCCCGCATACGCCAGCATATGGAAGTTCACAGTTATTCGCCTGACGCGCAATATGGCAAAGTATACAAAAGCAGAAATAAATGGAAAATGGAAATTAATTAAATTTAGCTAGGGGTATACGCAAACAAACGCCACCCTGTATTCAAATTGTTATTAAAAAGGCAATAAAACATGGCTGTCTATATACAAACAAAAACTTTGTAGCAAAAAAATGAAAAAAAAATAAAAACAAGTTAAAAATGCAATTGAAAACGTGTATAAAACACGCTCTCTCGCTTACTCACTCACTCACTCACTCGATCATGCATACACATACACACTCATGTGCACATACACATGCATACGCACACATATGCTACGTGCGCTACTTTGAGTTCATCGTTTTCAATTCATTTTGAGTTTCTCTCTGCCACAGCAAAAAGTCACTCAAACACACACACACACACACACATTCACAGCCACACGCACGCATACTTATTTAATATATACATACAAGCGTATTTGTGCTTACTTTTCATTAATTTTTTTGTTGATGGGCGCGAAGAAAAGGAAGGAAATATTGTAAGAAAAAAAAACAAGCATTCACACTGCGCGCAAACACTTGGACCGCATTACGAACAGAAATATAATTTGTTGGGAATTATAGAAAGTGCAATCGAATTTGCGTTATTAAATCACTCGCCATGTTTTCTCTCGCTCGCTCGCTCGCTCTTTTTCACACACACGCACGCATGAGGAACACAATGAAAACTTTATTCCTATATTTTATTTTATTTTATTTCACACTTTTACACGAGAGCCCGCGGACCGAGCGACTTTGTGTACGCGTTGCTCAGAGAGTTTTAATAGACTGGGTGAGTCAAAGTGACTGTGATATAGTATCTGAAAAATACGCAAGCGCATCAGTATTTAAAATACCCAAACAAGTTGAATGCTCCATGAAATACAGTTAGACTAAGCTGGTCACATAGTAAGGTGTGTATTTATTTTCAACATGTTTGAAAAATACCAAGCCTATCGATTTATTATCGATTAGTTCAATTTCCGCTTGTTTTAAAATTTGTTAATCTTTAATACTAATATTTTTAATGTAAACTAATTGATTATAGTAAAATGACTAGAGTAGTAACAAATTGGAATGTTAAGGCTTAAAGAAAAGCACAGGGCGTATTCAATTCCTGCTCAAATGCAGCAGCGAGCTCCACTCCTCCAATCCCGCCGCTGATTTCCTCCTACATTGAGCTATCCAGCATATCCACCAGGCGCTTGATCTCTCGACTGTGAATATATATACACAAATTACAGATTACATTCTGATTGTAGTCTGAGATCACTCAACTCACATGCGCACACTGAGCTGCTCGGTGGGTCGCATCGACTTGCTTATCTCCTCCGTTTTGGCCAGCAACTGATATTGGCATTTGATATTCGCATCGAGGGCATCCGTGAGCTTCTTTACGGCGTTCTTGTGCACCTCGACGTTGTCGGCAGTGATGCTGCTAATGGAGTGCAGTAGGTTGCCCAAGTTCTCGATCAGATTGTCCACGGAGGAGGCCAGGTACTGCGCCTCCAGCTCGATGTCGCTGAGGACGTTGCCATCGACCTCGGGCACATTGCGCGACTGCAGAAATCTGGAGATGGGTGCCGAGTCTGAGTTGTTGCTCTGCTCGGAGGCAGCGCGCAGCTTCGACTCCAGGTTGTGGGCAACGAAATGGTGCATGGCACCCGCGCTGGCCGCAACTGCTCCTTCCAGCTCATAGGGAAAGCCTTCAGGAGATGAGAAGGTGAAAAGATTTGAGAGTTGAATGATTGCCAACTGCGAGGCACTTACTGGACTGCGTCGCCTGGAGACGACTGCTATGCTTGCTCAGCTCATTGGAGCTGTCTTTCGAGTTGCTGTTGCTTGGATCCTCGTCCTCGTCCTCCTCCTCCTCCTCCTCGTCGTTCTCGTCATCGCCCGAGTCCAAGTTCTGGTAACTATCGCTGCCTGCTGGTGGCACCTTGCCAGCTGTGGGCGTGAGATCTTGCAGTACATGCTCGGGCACAGCTCCTGCGTATTGCGCCAGGAAAGGAATCTCTGAGTATGAAGCTGGCGTGCAGGCGTTGTTCCGCTGCTTGTTTTGGCTGGTGCTGGCATCCTCGCCGTCTGCCTCTTCGCTGTAGCCGTAGCGTGGGCGTATCGGTATGTCTTGGCTGCGACGGGACATCACAACAATTCTTCTAATACTCAATATAAACAATTATCAAAAATTCGCTTAGCTAATTCTTTGTTTTTATTCTGTTGGTTACAGTTCAATGTAACGATTACAAAAACTATCGACTACCGTTAAACATAGTACGCAGTTACAATTTAGCGTGACTATCGCACTGCAAAGAGTCGGTAAAATTTAAATTTTATAGCTGTGCAAATGAAAAGTTACTTTTCTTTTTACTTTTATGACGATAGTTCCAACAATAAGGAAAATATTTAATTACTTTAAGTTTTATAATACATTCAAGGTTTATATATATAATGCCATTGTTATTTTCGTAGCGCCCCGTCTGTTGTATATCGTGTACTACAATCGATAGTATGTGGCATGTTGACGCAAATTTTGATATGTATCCGATATTAACATCCCTAATTTTGACCATAAACAAAAACAACTTCGAGCGGTTTAGACGCGTAGCGGACGTTATTCGCGTCGCTGTGTTGTTTCATTTCAAACAAATGGCCGCCGACGCGTGTGCACAGCAGTTGAAGAAAAGGTGTTAAATGTTTTTTATAAATGTAATTGTGCGTCGCTGATCGATTTGTGCAAACCACTAGTTGCGTTTTATTTTTATTACTTAAAATAATTTTGCCATGAAACAGCGGTAAATACAAAGCCGTTCGCATACATCTGCATGGTTGTATGTATATGTGTTGAAGTCGTTTCGTGTGCGTGTGTATTAGTGTCCGACAAAGTGCATGTGCACGGAAATCAAAGTGCCGCAAACGCCAAACGAGTAAAACAGATGAAATAATATTTCTGAATGTCTGAGTGTAAATTGCGAGCACAAAGAGCACCTAAATGTGCTAAAATTAAAGCATAAAACAAGCAACTAGCAGGTATCACACACACACACATGCATACAAACACACTTATATGCTGAGAAAAGAAAAAACCCGACGGCGAATGCAGTGCGTGCAATTGTGTGTGTGTGTGAGGGCGACAAATTCGCCCTGTGTATGAGTGAGCAAACGAAAAGAAGAAGCACATCTACGTTTTGTGTTTGCTTTTGCATTTGATTTTGCGCTTTACATGTGCTGTGTGCTGTGGGGTTCAAATTCCAATTGGAATTTGCAAGTTGCGCATGCGTTGCCGCATTTTAAAAATCTCGTGTTGTGTATTTATTGTGAGTGTGTGCGTTTGTAAACTAAATCATTCAGCAAACTCAACGAAGCAGCTGGCTAAACAACAACAAAGCAGGTAAGTCACTTGCTAACAAAAAATAAAAAAAAGAATGAAGAATTTTACGAGAGCACATTAAATTAATTTACGTTCCATACGCTCACTGGAAGAGAGCGAGAAGTCGATTTAACTTCAGCAGCAAAAAAAAAAAAAAAAAAAACTTTACTTGTGCATGCGTGTGTGTGAGTGAGTGAGTTTTGCTTGCTACTCTTTTTCTCTGGCATTTGGTTCTTTGGCTTTTCTTTTCTATTTTGCTGCTGTTGCTGCTGCAGCCAACTTTTGTTCTGGCTGCTTTGCCAGCTACGCTTATTCGCTTGTTATGTGCTTTACGCCATTGTCTTCTCATTCGCTGCCGTCGCTGCTGCTGCTGCTGCTGCGCTTGCAGTGAATCGTAAACGTAAATGGAGGCAAAACTTCGCTCAGTTTATGGATTGTTATGCAAAAATTGTAAATATAAACTAAATGCAATTCTTATTTGAATTCATTCTACAAATATATTTTTATATCAATCAATAAGAAGTTTCATTTTTGTATTATTTGCTCTTCTGCTTATTCGCTCCATTTATGTTTCAATTTCATTTTGCTTTGCCTCTCTGCTATTGTGTGTTTGTGTGTGCTTTACTGCTGCTTTTGCTATCTACCGTTATGTTCGATTGCGATTTCGTAATAACTTTGAATTCGCCCGACCGACCGCCGACTGCGATAATATTTATTTGCTTGCTCTCTCTCACTCTCTCACATACACACACTTGCACTTTAAAGTGCGGCTGCTGCTTTCGGTATGCGTGTGTGTGTGTTTGTGTGTGTGTGCGTGTGCGTGTGTGAATGTATTTGTGCATAACTGTGCAATGACAGCAGGCGGCATATTTGCTGTCGTTGTTTTTGTTGTTGTTGCATTTGCAGTTGTGCGTGGGCTGCTTTATTTATCTGCCGTTTCTGTCTATCGACTGATAGCAAACACTGTGCGGGGGCCGCAAAACCAATTGCTGCACCGATTGATGTTCAAGTTGATGTAATAAAATATTCATGAAAATGCGCAACAAACACTTTAAAATGCAATAGAAAGTAGAAGTTGTAACGGTAAATAGTTGAAATTTATCATTTGTTATGAATGCGGCGAATTGTCAAGGGCATTTGATTCCAATTGGGTTTTACTTACTAATTTGACGTATGTAACTCGCTCATATGCGGCGAATTGTCAAATTCATAATGCATATTCCAATTGGATTTTGAGTTGTTTGCAGTTTTCTTTATCCTAATAGACTGTTTTGACAGCTGGGCTATGCATCGGTTGTAATTAGGGTATTAACCCATTACTTTCATAGATATTTCTCCGCTCACTCTCCCATTCACCCACATCACTTCACACATAGAGCAAGAGAGAGAGATACTGAAAACACTTCACTTTACGAAATGATCCTGCTGAGTTTCACAATAAACAAAAACAGAAAATATTAATGCTATTATAAGTGTTTACTCTTCCAGCTGCGTTTGTTTATTTATGTTCTTTTTCGCATATTATATGCCTCGATGGCCGCTAGAGGCTGGCACTTGAGCATAAGTGTTGCGCTCTGCTCTTGCTTGGGGCAGCATGAGAACTGGCAGTAGCCAATCCAGTCCAGTTCCAGTTCCAGTTCCAGTTTCAGTTCCAATTTCAATTACAGTTCCAGTATAGTCACTTTCCAAAAGAATGCCCTTTTGTTACCTATGGATTTCCATTGATCTCCACACACAGCTTGCAACAGCTTTTTTTTTTATTACTTTTGTTGTTGGAGTTGTTTTTTGGCTTTGCGACTCGCTTTTGACCTGGTGACCCAGCAGACAAGAGATTCGTTTAGCGTTTAAGGCGATTTCAACTCTGCAAAAACTGAGTAGAGTGGGAGCGAGTGAGAGGGGGAGAGTGGAAGGGGGGGGATAGAGCTATAGGCGATGCCTTGCAGCGCAGATTAAAAGCGCGTCTTAATGCGATTTGCATTTCGTTATATGCCATGGCCTATACGTTTGGATCGTGCCTGGAAAATCTAATTGAGGAAATTCATATTTAGTTACTTTTCGCGCCTGACCCCAAACCCAGAAAAAAAAAGTTACAAAAAAATTCCCGCTCACGTGCGGCGCCTTTTCGGGCTTAAATTTTCAGTTGCCTCCGCCTTCAACTTGGCTAGGACCGATAAGCGTGTTAATGGCTCATTAGCTGTTATAGGCCTTAGGCCAAGAGCTATTACACAAAGTAGTCAAGAAATTAACGAGCCTTAATCGCCATTTTTCGTTTCGTTTTCTTTTCGGGCGTGGGAGACACCTGTGAAAGCCAATCGCACTCAAAGTTCATTCAAAGATTCATAACTGAGGCGCCGAACATCAATTGAAATCATTTTTAAACGAGTTTCTGTGTTGTTCGTTTGGGGCCAAAACAGGAAGTGGCTATGTTTTGGGCCAACTGCTAATTGCAAGTGAAATGGCCTGAGAAAACTTTGTGAATGAACGCAATGAATAAGTTATTTGATCTGCTTTCAAAGCGGAAAGATGACGAGAGAGAATTTGTCTAAAAAAGAGTGGAATACTTGAATGATATTGGAACACACTCGATAAAGTAGGCTAAACTATTGGGCCTTAAGAACAGAGATGATCTCTGGGATTATTGATTTGTTACGAAAGCATATCAAATGTGGAATATGAGAGTGTAGAATGAAGAGAGGAATATGAATCAAAGATGGACTGATGTAGAAAAGGGCTAGACAAGCATGGGATATGTTAGGTATGTATGCATAGAGAAAGTCAAAAAGGCATTCATATATATATTTAATAATAAATAGATATATTTAACTATAGATATATGTATTTATAGCTATATTAATCTCTTTCCTTCTCGCTTTAAGTCCTTCATCAAGCTGCATATAAAAGTCTGATTCATATATAATTTTCTTCACTTATTTTTATTTTATTCTTTATCATTCTGCAACTCTAATTTATATATATGTATGTATGTATATATTCCCTCGATTTATATTGTTCCTTTTGCTTATATTTGCTTGGCTGGCGCTTCCCAGCGATGCATGACTCAGCTTTAAGAATGTTTCTTTTTCAGAAATTCTTATGATCCATTCGTTCCATTAACTGTATACGTCCAGTAATCAATTCCGCAACATTTACTCTGCTAAATATATATAGATACTCATTCGTATAAACACTATATGCAAGCGGGTTCCACCCTAAATCTTCATTCCATTTACTTATCTTTCGCTCTCTCCCTTCCACTTTTTGTTTACATTTCAGTTAGAGCGACTTCAAACGAAATTCTAGGGTATATCTGGAGCTGTCTGCCAGCAGCTCGTTTGCCAAATGGGAAGCACTTAAGAATTTTGCAATTATCGACAAGTTGGCAGCACCCGTCGACAGCTACAACAACAATAGCAATAACAACAACAATAGCAACAACAACTACAACTTACATCTATAAATTGTGCTCCTCGAATCTGTGTGCCAATATAGTTGACCTCATTTTTGATTTGTTTACAGGTAGATGGGAGGGGGGCAAGGAGAAGGGAAATTGTTTTTCGTCGAAGGTGTAAAATGAAAAGCGAACCGTTTAGAGGCTGTATTGCCAGCAATTGTTGTTGTTGTTGTAGTTATTTTATGGCGCAATATTTGACCCACCTTTGTTACCTAGTTTTACAGCTCATGCTCATGCCTGTCCCTCCTCCCTCTCTCTCTTTGAATTTTTCACACATTTTCCGTTTTGTTTTGATTGCTTTTAATATGCGTTTCGTTTCGTTTTTCTTTTTATTTTTTTTGCCATTTGATTGATGCCTGCGATATCATTATTATAGTAAATCATCATCATCATCAGCATCATTAATAAGCATTATTATTATTAACTTCATTTAACAAAAAAAAAAAAAAAAAACTTTTACTTTTTAAAATTTTCTTTTTCGATAATTTTCAACATAGTTTGTCGTATTTGAGTTGAGGGATTTTTCCTGCAATATTTGTTGTTGTTGTTGTTGTTGCAGCTGCTCCTTGGCATTTTGTGTCAAAATATTGAACTCTGCGAGTCTCACCCTCACCCTCACCCCCACGCCTACTCTACACGCCCACCCTCTGCCTCATCCTCATCCACTGTCTGTCTGTTTTTTCTTAACAATGTCCGCATTGTTTTCAGCTCATTAATTTTCCAAAGGTTTTATCTGCATTTCCGTATCGTTTTTTTTTCTTCAGTTTTTCTTCTTCTTATTTTCTTATCTTTGTATGCACGCATAGCAGCCGCTTGTTGTTGTTGTAATACACTTGTGAATGAGTTGTATTGCATATCTCAGACAGTTTGTTGTATTTATTAATGAAGAGAAGTGATGGGGGTTTTGGGCACTTTCATCTGAAAGTTATCTGCAAATAGAGTTTGGGGTTTTTTTTATATAATGAGTTTTAAGCACTTTTCCAAGATTTCATTTACATTCAAAAATCATAATTAATTTGAATGATAATCATTAATAAATGAATCAATGTCTTATTTCAGTTTGGTCGAAATGGGGGAAAATATTAAAAAAATAGACTGCAATTTGTATATGGGTAAACGTGTAATATATAGTATATTCAGATATATACAAACACTTATCAAATTCACCTGATTGAGTGGGAAAGTGGGCGAAAATTGAAAAGTTTTTTATTATGAATGAAATCCATCTGTTTGGATCTAAATAATCTGAAGTCTAGAGTTTTATATGACACTAAATTTTATTCAGCCTAGTCTATAGCTTCATCATTACCTAAATATACCTTTGCCAGTCAATCGTAGCCACGAGAGTATTCAACTTTTGCCTCAGGCATAAATTCACAAATTTCAAGCTGAGTGTTGCACTTGTGACTTTTAAAGTTTCTCCGCTCGCGTGCTGCAGTTGCATAGAGCGGGGAAGGCAGTTAAAGGTGGGCGTAACCCAGAGTGCTGCGGCACACGCCTACAAATTGTGTCAAATGTTGTGGAGCTACTCTGCTAAACGATCTTCAGCGCTGATAATAAATGTATGCCGGCTGTGCCAAAGTCAATCAGCAGCTGGAATTAATTAAGAGAGCGCTTCCTAATGCGCATCTTAAAGCAAAAGTCGAGACGAAGACTATACAATCGACAAAGAGACAGACAGACAGAGAGACAGAGGCAGATCGGCAGCTCCGACCCTATTTATAATGCTGCTGACAACATTCGTTGTTTGGCTTTTGTGCATACGAAATCAACCTTGAAAATGTGTGTAGTGTAGATATATATATATATATATACGACTATATATAAAAATCAAATTAATTTCAAACCGGTTAACAATATGTTGGTTATTCCATCTCTCTCTCTCGCTTTTGCTCGCTCTCTCACTCGCACTTGCTTTGTAGTTTCGCACAATTCACAACAAAAGTTTGCAACGCATTCTTTTAGCGCTGCGACAGCAGCAGATTAAATTGTTTACGTTTTTTACCTTTTTTTCACTAAGCGGCTTTAGAATTTATTATCATTATTTTTTGCTTATGATATAATGTTCATTAGCGAAATCGAGTCTAATGGTTTGACTAATTTGAGCTAAGTGTTGACCCGAGGCTTATTTTAATTCAAATTCGTATTAATTTGATAAAGATTTCGAGTTTTTTTTTAATATAAATCGTGAAAGAAATTTTATTATTGAAAATGGTTTTTCTTATTGGAATAGCAAATCTGCGCAAGATACAGGGTATTTCCAATGCGTATACTCCCGTCTAGAGCACTTTTACTTGTTGGCATTCATTCATTTCTGGACTGCTTTTATAGTTACATTTGATTTGATCAATTAAAGTCAAGCTTCCACACATAATTGAAATCGATAAAGTGTGATAAATTCTAGTCTAATCTTGTTGAGATCCTTGATTTATACACTAAAATAGAGAAAATGCTAATTAAATATAAATATTTTTATTATCTGGCATTTTTAATTAGGTTTTATATATATTTTGCATGCAATTATATAGAAACAGACGCATGTGCCTAATTCTCTGCTTTCCCACACTCTCA
This sequence comes from Drosophila stalkeri, assembly GCA_035047405.1. Classification (NCBI taxonomy): domain Eukaryota; kingdom Metazoa; phylum Arthropoda; class Insecta; order Diptera; family Drosophilidae; genus Drosophila; species Drosophila stalkeri. Next base: position 20,500,178 of record JAWNPR010000041.1, on the reverse strand, counting down.
CACACGCTTGCACTTTTTTCATTGCCCAACACTGGCATTGGGGTCAGGCATTTAAATAATCCCCCAAGCGCAGCCATTGTCAAATGCAGCCAAGAAAAAAAAAACAACAATTTGGGACAGGCTGTTGCTTGTTTCTAGTTTTTATTTAATGCACTTTGTTTATGGCCGAAATAAAAATGCTTATTAAATGTTGCCTAAAAATATTAGCAATTAGTGTTGTATAATGGAAAAAAACTAAGTAAATGATCGAAAAGGCAAGGAATTTGTGGAATTAAGCGTCAAATGGCATTTGCCAGCGATTGTGTGCAACATGTATCTGAGAGATATATTTGCATCTCACAGATACATTTGTTGCTGGGGATGTGCGCCTGGAATAGCGCCAAGCCCATGGCGACACTTGCATTCCTATTTCTTTTTCTCTTTATCTTTAGTATGTGCAACTATTTCTGTGCAGCCAGAGAATGTCTAGATGTGTGTGTGTGTGTGTTTGTATCTTTAGTTTACTTGAATTAGGCACGCTGTCAACATTGCCTGCGCCTATGCCTGGGTTGTTGCTGCTGCTGCTGCTGCTGCTACATTCGTATCTTGTAGATACATTTCAAAGCGAAAATGCAGCGAGTGCTAAAAATAGAAGCAAAAGCCCTTCCATCACATCCATTTATATATATACTCATATGTAGTAGATATAGGTATATGGCAATAGTTGGGGCAGTTGCTCAATTTATAAGAGGGGAGCTCTAGAACTCTAGCATCGTTCTTCTAGTTGCCTGTCTGCTTGTTTGCCTCATAATCGCCGTCATCATTTTGTTGCTTTGGCCTCATCTTTATCCGCACGTTTGTTTTAATTGCGCTCTCTGAACCACAGCGATAAGGCCGAAGGCAACGGAGCGACTCCTCCCCATTTAAGTTTCTTTACCCTCTCTCCCTCCCTCTCTCTTTCTTTTAATATTGTATAAAATTGTTTTGTTCTTGTTCTTGTTTAAAAATAGTTCAAGAACTCAACTCCATGCAAGTTCGTATAGGGGCCAAGTGGAGCTATTTTATTTTTTATGATTTACTGTGCATTCCTCGAGCTGAAGTGCATAACGGCGAATGAATTTGGTATTTGGTTGGGCAGCAGGGGGCGTGGCTGAGAATGAGTTGTAGATTATAATGAAGTAAGAGTGGAAATTCTTAGCTATGAATCAACTAAATTACGATAGAGTGTTGGAAGGGCCATAAAATGAATAAGCGATAACTCGAAATCACTAAAAAGGTCAAAGATTATTAATTTTAATTGAAGTTTTGTAAAGGAAAATTATCAGAAATTCATATCAAGCAGTTTAATGTTTATTTTTTACTTTTTATTTTTAAAAATAAAAAAAAAATATAATACAAATCCTAAGACACTTTCCACACTTGCATAACTCGCACTTAAATCAAATCGTCTCTTAAAATTGTCCATAAACAAAAGTAAAAGTCTCAAACAAATGACCTTTGCGAGGCGACACAAGCCAGAGACGAATCTCAATATTGTCATTGACCCGTGTCCAACTTGCAGTTTACCAAATTCCCATGCACTAGAAATGCTTTTGTTTTTGTTTTGTTTTGCTTTTGCTTTTCGTTTTCAGTTTTTGCAGGATGCAACTAAAGCTGACTGTCAAATTTTGGCAAACAAAAGAAAAGCTGCGCGACCCTGATTGCTTTTGTTATTCACATGAAACAAGGAGAAAAAAAAATAAGAATTTCCATAGGCTTAAATTTCAATTTTTTGCAGGGTATAACTATAGAGTATACAGTATAGAGTAGTATAAGTGCTTAAATTAATATCTGCAAATGAATTGAAATTGCTTTTTGATTTAAAATTGAAAGAGTTCAGAGATTTGAAATGAATGGCAGTTGAATTGCTTAAAATTAGAGTATACTAAGATAATAATTTATAAATGAAAAATGAAGAATTTTTATATTAAATATTTAAGTATATTTATATTAAATTAAATATATTGTTTTAGATATTTGTATTGATTTTTAATACAACTAGAATAAATAAGCCCCGATATTACAGATATATCAGTTGTAGCATATATGATTCTTTCATATTTGTCATAACTCTTCAAATAGTTCTTGACAAAGTCTTAACTTAATATAAGATAACAGGAGACAAATTATAGAAACAGTAAATCATAATATATTGAAGATTTTCGTACTTTTCAACCTAATTCTTTAATTATATTCCTTATTTAAATATATTTAATTTACAGGGTATTCGGCTTGTCGTCTATAGCTCATACACCTACATTATATTGTAAACTTTTAGTTTTCCTTTTGCATTTCAAAGGCAGCGAAAGTCAGCGACGACGACGACGACGACGACGACGACGACGACGTCTGGGCTTTTTGGTCTTGGTCTGGTCTGCTCTATGAGCCTGGCCTAGGAGCTGCTACAATTTCTGTGTGTGTGATTTAATGCGCGACTTTTCGCTATTTCGGCTTAGTTTTTTTTTTTTTTTTGTCTAGCTTAGTTTTGGCAGCAGCAGCAGCTGCCCGTGGGCATATATATTGGATATCGGGCGTCATTTGCATATCTCATGCACCATCGACGCGAGCAAATAAAAATTTATGCAATTAAGCAAATCAGACGATCAGGCGACGATCCTGGTTAGCTAAGGCTCTCTCTCCCCTCTCTCTCTCTCGGTCTGTCCCTCTGGCAATCAGGCAGAGAGATATACCCTGCATTACAATGCCTGCCCACTGAGCTGGTTACGCTTCGATAGTTATCTATGCATTGTAATCATCGATTGCAGCAGCTGCGGGGATCATTTGTTTAGGCAAACCAGGCGGTTTGTCATGTGAATGTGCCACGCCCACACATACACACCACTCGCATTGGAGCTGGGCAAAAGCGTGTCCATCAATTCTTCACTTCACTTTCATTCGGAGGCCATATATATATATATATATATATATATATATGTGTATACATAATGCCTATATGCATATGGAGTTAGTTAGTGGGTGTTTGTGGGGCATTTACGACTCTTTATATTGTTTGTCGTTGTTGCTGTTGTTGTTGCTGCTGCTGTTAATTTGCCTGTCCGCTTCATGTGAAAGTTTGCTGCATGCCACAAATTGCACGCGCTGAAACTCGATGAAACGTGGGAATTGCGGGGGCAAGGCAGAGGCCGGCGGACGCTGCAGGTTGTAGATTGCGCTGCGAGGGTTCAACATTCATTTTTCATGCTGGCGATTATCCTTTTAACAGTTTTGACCAGCACAACAAAGAAAAAACCAAAAAAGAAGCCAGATCCAAAAAGCAGCCACATTCACAGCACATAAATCGTCCAAATGAGCCATTCAATCATGTTAACAACTTGTGCGAAATAGTGCGCAGCAGGCTAACAGAGCAGGATCTATGGACATGATTAGACTAGTAAGGAGCTGCACGATGTCGGCAATGTGAAATGGGAAATATAAAGTAGATGAAAATGTATAAGGGAAAAGTCTATCAGAGACGGAAATCAAAGAAACAAATTGATGAATATCTGGAAGTGTATAAACAGATATGCATATATAGGAAATATAATAGGATGCTAGAGAAGATATACATACATAAAATGTAATATACAAAGTAGACGAAATATAATAGTATAAAGAGAAAGACTTATAGATATATAAAGTAAACGAAAAAGTTTAAAGTAAAAGTCTATCAGAGACGGAAATCAAGGAAAGAAATTGATGAATATCCTGAAGTTTATATAAAGATATGCATATATAAAAAATTTAATAATTTGCTAGAGAAAATATATTTTCTGCATAAATAAAAATACAAAATGGAATCAATAACAATTAAATTTAAAGTGATGTTAGTTCTACGGACAATTTTTAATTTCTCTCAGTAATTCTATTCTCAGTAATTCAATAGCTATAGATCTATAGCCCCCTTTCTTGCTCAAGTTAAGCTTAGAAATCTAATGATCCGTAAAACCTGAATGCTTTCTGACCTCTTTAGTAACACAGTAACTCGAATTGCAATTACACAAAAGTTTATTTTGAAAAAAAAAAAAAAAAAAAAATTCAATTTACAAAAGACTTTAATGTCTCAATTCTTCCATGGCTCAGTTTCCCCAGCAGCGAAAGCCACACCCAGCAAAATCGTTGCTCGATTCTAAAGAATTTAATTGCATTTTTTTACGTGTTGCTTTTAGCAGCTCCACAAATAAAACAGAGACACATTGGTTCGTTCAGTAATTTCTTGGCCAGCAGTAAATCAACTGGAGCTTGTGCTCTTGGGGAGGGGTTTTATCCACCAAGGGAACATACATATACACATAAGACATAAAGCAGCCGCTAAGTTCGATCAGTGTGACATTTTCTGACATTTAAATTGAACATTTAAGGGGCGGGCGAACGAACGATTGATCGCCCACTCGTCGTGGGAAGCGATCAGACGAGACGATCGAGAGGATCGAGAGGTGTGAAATTGGGTCACAAATTTGTTTCGCCTGCCTAAAATCAAAAGTTCTTTACATAAATTATGGTGTGAGCTTGAACTGGCCACCGAGAAAGTGTAACCTCAATACAAAGGCAGGTTGCAATCAGCAGGAGTCGAGGCAACGCCCTGTTGTCCTACTTATGCAATCGCACTTTCAAAAAAAAGAAAAAAAAAAATACAGAAAAAAAATATGTATTTTATGCTGCAGGCAGTGCAGGGTCAGCCCCAGTTTCGATCGTGTAATCGAACAATCGATAAATCGAACGACCATTGGCCATCCCCAATGCCTGGAGCCAAAAGACAAATACTCGAATTATCGCATATTGCGAGTGGCTCATCGACTTGGATTTATTTGCATTTTGCATTTTGCATTTTACATTTGAGTCCAATAATACAATTTGGTCAAACAATAATGTCTATCTGTATCGCTGTATAGTGGAAGAAACTACAGTAAAAACTGCATGAGCACGGACAGACAAAGCAATTAGCGTTGGCCATTTATGGCCTGAGCTCGAAAGCTGGGAAAACTGCGAAAACTTTTCAGCTGGGTGGCTTAAGAACCGTTACGCAACATTCGTTTTTTTTTTTTTTTCATTTTTTGTTAGTTGTTTTTGTTGTTGTTGTTTTTCTTTTTCTCAGCTGCTGCTGCTGCTGCTGCTGTTGTTGTCGTCGACTCAACGTGCGATCATGCTGCACAGATAAAGTGCACAATTTATGATGCCGCTAATCACCGGCGTGCCTCGGGGATGACGCTTCAAGTTGAGCTCAGTTTGCAGTTATTATGTGCTAACTGATAATGATTATCCTGCTATAAGTTGAATGGCATTTGAAAGCCTTCAGGCGACTGCCAGACGAGACCAGACCAGTTGATTAGAGAGATATCAAAGAATATGAGAGCCTGAGAAAGACATGTTTGAACAAGTAAAAGCTGTTTGGCATGGCCAATGGACAGGCGAGTGAGCAGCATAGATTGTAGCTTTGGCACTTGACTTTGTTGTTCATAAACTCGATCATTATCAAGTTGAGTAGAGCAGTCAGTCCAATGGCTGCTGTGCAAGAAAGCAGCAATTAATAATGGCTGAAATGATCAGATGAGCATCGTTTATACCCGGAACTGCCTTAGACTTATCATTGATCATTGATCTAAACATGAACTAGAAGTGAATATATTAAATATGCAAGGGACGATTGAAGATATCTACCTTGACACTCCCGAGAACTATTCATATAAATTATATCTGTAAATAGATATATGTATATCTTCTATAAGAATTCCTTTTCAATTTCGATAATTTTTACTTTTTACTCATTTAAGATTTCGCTTAACGATAATAGCCTTGAAATTCCTTTCTCATATCAATTATTGATGCTTCTTTGGAACTTTCATTTATGTTTTGTTGAATTGTATGTAATGCGATCGTCAGATCAATTGCAGAGATTCGCGCTGCCAAGCAAAGAGAAGGAAAGTAAAACCCATCCTAGCATCAGCAACGTTCATCAGTCATCAGTCAGTCAGATCGATATTAAGATAGGCATTGCAGCTCCAATACAATGACGCTTGATTATGCAATGATCTCTGGCTGCAACTGTCTGTCTTCTATCTCAGTCTCTCTCGCGCTCTCTCTCTCTCTCTTTCTCTGTTTGCTGTCTGTGGCAACGCCTTTGGTCATGTTGGGTGGGGCCAGGGATTGGGAGCGGAGTGCATGGCATGGGGCAGCTGCAGCTGCTGTTGCTTGTCCACTTCAACGCCTGATGCGGCCGCGTGTCCAGGAAATGAGGTGAATGCCTTCTTAGTGGCAAATGTGGCAATCGGAACCAGCACACAAACAGTAGAAGAAGAAGAAATGTAAAGAAGACAAAGAGGGCGCAGCAAAATGCAGGAAGGCAGCAGAAGAGTCAACAGCAGACGAAAAGGCGAAAAGGCAGGCAAAGTCCAAACAGCGAAATCGATATTATTTCAGGGACGTAGCTTCTGACAGTCGCAGTTTATGCAGTTGGCACTTCCACTTATGTTTTGCAGCAGCATTAAATATGCCCTGTAACCACAATGATGGGGTAGGCTGTATGAGATAGAAGCTTTGTTCATTCAATGATGAATGTCTTTAAGCGGGTGCTTACAGGGTATCTGTAAGTCAATTAGGTTGCATTGCTCATTGCTTGTTTTCGTTCGTCTGTCTTTTGTCGTTCTCAGTTTCTCTGCGTGCTGCATGCGGTTCCAATTTTGTGCTCATTCGGCCATTGAGTGCGTATTGGTATGGACTATGGAGCGAGGGGGTAACGAGGGGTTGGTGCTTGTGGCTAAGGGGGTGCAGCAATGATTAGTGACAAACAACATTGGTGGGTGACTCACTTGGCAGAACATTTGCCAGCACACACAGTGAGTGACTGAATAAGTGAGTGACTGAGTATGTATGTGTGTGTGTGTATGTATGTATGTATCTCCCTCTCTCTGTATTTGTGCAAGCCACGTGAAGCCACATCAATCCATCAGCCGACTTTTAAAAACGTGTCGCCTGCCTGCCACCAAGAGAAACAACAACAGCAACAACAACAACTCATAATTGACAACAAATTGAAAAAAAAAGCAAATCGAAACATGCGTACCCTAGGGAACTATTATAATAAATCACATTAAAAAAAAAAAACTATAGAGAATGTATACGTATTTATGATTCTTAATAAATCATAATTATATATATGATCTACTATCGTTTGTCACAGTTGTATATCTCTGCATTGTTACATACTAAGCATTTGTTATCTAGAATTATCTATTAGAGTGTTATCTATTTCAAGTAGAATATATAAATGTCATATTGTTGATAGTTTTTGTAGAGTTAGTCTTCAATATTGATAGATTGAGCTAATCATATTAGTTTAAATTGGAGTATAGGTCTTTAAAACTAAGGCAAAAACACTATGAAGCTATCATTGAGCAGACTGACTTTAGTAAATATTTTGAAGAAACTTTAATATCTAAAATAAAGTTCCTATTTTATGCCTTAATCGAAATGTCTCATCTTATTTATACCCCCCATTAAGTTACATGACATTTCCGTCTTTTGCATTTACTTTGACTTCCACGCATTTTCCACCATAATAAGCGGAAATCATTTGCAATGAAATTCAGTTTTATTAGATTGTTAGGGTATTTCAAAGTCGTCACATTAAACTCCCACTTTGAGTGCAAGTTTGTCAACTTTAGCTGAATCCACTTGATCGACAAGTGTTAATTATGCTCACGTTCGGCGTGCAGATCAGAGAAAGAGGCAAGAAGAAGAAGAAGAAGAAATGCCGGATATGCGTATGACTATCGTATGACAAAATGAATGAATGATAATCATATTCAGATTGCGACGTTGCTTCATTTTAACGACTTTTGGCCAAGTTTGGCTTTTGAGGAAGCATAAATTGTGCGCTCTCGCAATGCAGTTGTCTAGGCGAATGCATTAAACAAATATAACTTGTGGGAGTCATAAATATGTTTTCTACAATGACGACGAAGTCGAAAGTTTGTATAAAACCGAGCAGAAAAGTGAGAGAAAACTGAAATTGAAATCAATTTCAATCCAAGTCGTCGCTGACTACGTTATCAGAGTTTGAGTTGGCTGCATTTGGTTAGTTTCAATAACATAGAGCTCACAATCGGAATTCATTTAAACAATTTTATTTTTCGTAAAAGTCCAGAAACAAAGAATTCAATCATAATTTCGATGGCCGATGATTATGAGGTTCAATTTGATGCTGTCGATTCGGGTGCATCGAAAACGTTCCCAATGCAATGTTCGGCATTGCGTAAAAATGGATTCGTCATGCTAAAGGGACGTCCGTGCAAGATCGTGGACATGTCCACCTCGAAGACTGGCAAGCACGGGCATGCCAAGGTCCATCTGGTCGGCATCGATATATTCACACAGAAGAAGTATGAGGACATTTGCCCCTCGACCCACAACATGGATGTGCCGCACGTGAAGCGCGAAGACTATCAGCTGACCGATATCAGCGACGATGGTTTCGTTACACTCATGTCCGACAGTGGCGAGATCCGTGAGGATCTCAAGGTGCCCGAAGGGGAATTGGGCGGTCTTCTACGTTTAGAATTTGGCGAGGGCAAGGATCTGTTGTGCACCGTATTGGCGGCCTGTGGCGAGGAGTGTGTAATTGCTACCAAGGCCAATGCGGGACTCGATAAGTAGAAAGAAGAAGCCACAAGAAGTTGAAGTTAGGCCACACTTGGGCTAATAAACCTTAATGCATTTATAATGCACAATTGCAATAAAAAGCAAAGTATGAAGAACATCTTTTTTATGAAGAGAAGGATGGGTATATAGATATAGGGTATACTGATACGTGTGTAAGCAATTCTGTTTGCTAATAAGTATAATCTGTAAAGCGATATTAAAGACATGATAATATACTATAAGTGCATATGTAAATATTTCAATTGGTCTATCACTAAGGGCATCCCTATTCAAGTAATATTAGTTAAATCTTAGCTTGGCTGTCACATATCACCTCTCAGCAGAGTTCAAGGTATTTGCTAGTCGAGCACTCCTTACTATATCGCACTCATGATACATTTCTTAAAGATTTTAAACAGCTGCGCCTATTATCATATTTACAGGGTATTTCATTCAATACTCTTAAAGTGAGTTGAGCTATTGATTTGTGCACAGGGTATACGCATTGGCCAAGTGTCTTTGAAAGTGTCAATAAATTGTTGACTGTGTCACGTTTCGAGTGTGTTGTTTTTGTTTTGTTTTTGTGGCTTGCTGGCAACTGAATTATAGCCACGTCTTATTGCCAGTTTCTTCTCGTTGTCGTTAGCTTTTGCTTATCTGCAGCATGTTTTAATGAGTTTTCATGTTCCTAACTATAGACAAACTGTAAATTAATGTCTCTGCGAAGCAATTTAACATTTAAGCCATCAAATCGAATACACAAATAACAACAAGCAGCTAAATTGGAGCCACCGCACCGCAAGGCTCAGGCCAAGCCACCAACACAGCCACAGACGCCGCGCAGCACCACTGACAACTCGACACGACACGACAGATAGACAGACAGACAGACAGATAGACAGACAGACAGACAGACAGACAGACAGACAGACAGATAGACAGACAGCAGACAAGAACCGTCTTAACTACGATCTTTACTTTTAGTCAATTCGTCAATTGTCACATTAATAAGTTTTACGAATGCTTAAGCTCAATTTATGTTTACCTTTTGGCTTGATTTATGTCGCGAAAACTGGGCAAAAGCAATTGACATTAGCTGGAAATAGAGGTTAAGTGGCCATTTGGGTTGGGCGCTCAGAACGTGGCGAAAACCTGAGTAAAAATTAGAATGACTAACAATAGATGTTTAAGAAGTTCTTTAAAGACTCACTTCTAGGCCAAGTGGGGATTAGAAGTTATTATGTGTAGAGTGCGTGCTTCACTAGAAGTTACCCTAAAGTTCTCTGTTTATTTATTGTTTTTAACTAAACATTTTCTCAATTTTCTTTCAGGTATGTAAATCTAAAACAGATGATGTATAGCATGTTAACTCGATGTTAAATAGGGTCACGTGAGGTCTTTATATTTGACACACCTTGCTGGGTAAGTGCAATCAAACGGGAAGATCGAAGTGCTTCAATTCCAGGAAATGCAGGCGCGGTAAACCAGAAACATGCAACAAGTGGCGCCAACTGTTGAGCTCACTCTCTCTCCCTCTCTCCTTCTCACTCTTTCCTTTGATCTGCCTCTTTCACCAGGCACAATTTCTTCTGCACACCTTGCACTGATTTCCATGACTTTAATTACCAAAGTGGAAGACCAACTTGGTGAGCACCATTGCCCCACATTTGGTGGCTGCTGCTGCTGTGAGTGTGTGTGTGCCCCACAGCAACAGCGTGCTGTTGACGTTGTTGAAAGTGCGTAAAGTGCCGTTGATTACCATAGACGACAGCGGCACACGCCCTGCTGACACCTTAACGCCCCAAACATTCCGCCCCAAAATCAAATATTTGCACATGTTTTCGAGCCTGAGGAGGAAAATGCTGAACTAGATTTACATTTTTGTGTTTGCTTGAATATTGGAAAGTAGGTGAGAGATATATCCTTTGAATTTTTAGTGGAAATTATATGATAGTAGCATAAGTTTAATTGCTTCTGTGGAAATATACCTTAATCCGATTTTCTTATATAATAATATATTATATTCCCATTGATTAGCAGCAAAGTCATTTTATATGGCCAACATGAAGAACATTTGTGTATGACGAGAAGGCGGTACACGATATACACATGTTACGAATTCTATTTCCGAGTAAGCGTTAGCTTTAAATAGAGATTAAAGACATGCTAATATATGTAAATGTTAGCTTGAATGTCACATATCAGCTCTATGTAGTGTTCAAGGTATTTGCTAGTCGGGCACTCCTTATTAGAGCGCACTCATGATAAATCTTTTGAATTGTCAAATCGAATAGCATGCAAAAGATTTTGATCAGCTTTGCCTATTATCATATTTAGAGGGCCTTTCATTTACCACTCTTAAAATGATGTATGAGTAAAATAATGAATATTGATCTTCATTTGATATATTTATTGATCTCTTTTCCTGTCATGGTCTCTCGTGATTCGTTTAAATGAACTTCAAAGCGAGTTGAGCGCTACAAATTTGAGGCCCGCATCGAAGTCTGCGGCCATTTATCATATGTGAAGCCAAAGCATAATATAATCGTCTTTATCAAATTAATGAGATCTCATTAGGTGGACTCGCCCAATCGTTGCCCAGTCGCTGCAACGTTTATCAATTCGTTGTGGGCTCAGACCTTCTAGCCTTCTTCTCTAAGAGGTCAACAGCACTCTTTCTCGTGGAGGGCTGCTCACGTGTGTGAGGCTCATCAAGTGTTGCTAATTACGAATGTTTGGATTCTCTTGACCAACTACAGTTCAATGGCCATCTCTACCTGGCCTATAGAGTCTCTATCGACTCTGCCTAGTTGTTGTTGACCACCTGAGCAAAAAATTATGCGCCATTTGTAGCATTCATTTCGTTAAATGTCGAGTTTCATTTGCAATTTCATTAAATATTTACTGCCTGGCATACCCTGTACTAATTAGAACCGAGGGGTATGTTGCGTTGCTTGTGTTGTTGCCTGATGCTGCTTGTCTTATTTCAACTAGTTACAGGGTATCACTCTCTCGATCACTCCCTCTGCTATTTCACCTACTAGTTTTGGCGTCTCGCTGGCGGCGGCGTCTGCTGCGTCGTCTCTTTGCTGCAGCATCGCAATGCTCCACCTTCGGTTGCCGTCGACGTTGCGTCGTCTCCTTCATTTCGCTCAATTGACAGGCAGCTGCTGTTGCCTGTTGCCTGTTGCCAGTTGCTGTTGCTGTTGCATTGCTTCCTTGTTTGCCAATTGCATTGGCAATCGACTAAATGCATAATACTATTTGCATACAGCCCGAGGACTGCGTTCAACTGTGAATATACTCTTTACTCACTCACTCACTCTCACAGTCTGTGATTCATTCATTGCGCCAGTCATTCATTCAAATTTGTAAATTTTCAAATTTTGTTGCCGTTGTTTGTTTTGTTTGCCAATTTGACATTTCTGTCAAACTGTCGCTATTGCAGTTGTAGTCGCTTACCCCCTCCCCGCCGCCGCTCCGATTGATGTGGGTGTGTTAGCTGGTTTTCCAGCAGTGCGTGGCTTTTCATTATGACCGCCCTCCCCCTTCAGCAATTGAGCACGTTGTCAAGTCTGTTAACAAATGCAATAAATTTGTCGTTAATACAATTTAATACGACTTGTGTGCCTGAGATTTTGGCCAAAAGGATTTCGTTACATGGAAGCCACTCCCAAAAAAACAAAAAAAAAAAATATGCCATGGGAATGAATTGAAAAACTGCTGATGATGTCATAAGGCGCCAAGAACTTGGTCTGAAATTCAATTAGTTGCCAAAGAAATAAAACAAAAAACCTAAAAAAAAATATATATATCAAATTATGAATAACAAACGAAAAGACAAACGTGAAACCCATTTGACGGGGGCGTCTATGGAACCCGCATATTCATATAGATATATATACTTATATATATTTCGGTTGATTCTTCAAGTCGAAATGTTTCCCCACTCTGGCATATGTGAGAAATATGTGGATTGAGGGGAGTAGAAACGGGATATATTTGGGATTGCTAAGCAATGAGTAAATAAAGGCATTAGCGGGTAGCTATGAAGGAAGGGTGCGTATTGTTTTACCCAACTAATTGTTAAGCATGATTGATAAATGTTTGTTCAATTGCTTAAATAGTTGGAATGTGTGTGGGAAAGACAGCGAGCGAGAGAGAGGGAGTGGGAGTAGGAAAGACAAGAAATGTGTAAGCGAGAGAGCTTAAGTAAGAGAAGAAGCTATGGAACAGAGCTTTATCTCTTGCCTGAAGCCCAGAAGCTGTCTCATATATGTATAGGAACAGTTGGAACTTAGATAGATCGAGAAATGGAATGGAAGAGAGGTAGACGTAAGAGATGAGATGGGAACTTAGATAGATCGTGAAATGGAATGGAAGGAAGTTAGACGTAAGAGATGAGATGAAAAGAAACATAGATGGAATGAAATATAGATAGAGAATTTATTTTGATGGCAGGAGAGAGATTGAGTAGTAGTCAGGTAACAAGGTAGAGTGTAATATGAGGTTGCTGAAGGTAAGCCTATGTTTCGTTTCTGAATTCCATATTTAAGAAAATCGATGTTGTTGATCTTTGTTGATTAAATATTGAAATCTCTTATCATGTTTCTTAATATATGTATATTGTTCTTTATATTACTTTCCATAGTTTTACACCCTGAACACATTGAAAATGGAAAATCAAGGTATAATGATTTTGTTAAAAGTATGTAACAGGCAGATGGAGGCGTTGCAGATCCCATAAAGTATATATATCGGGGTGATAAGAAAAGTTGATATATATAAGATGATATAGCCATGTCCGTCTGTCCGTCTGTCTTACTTGCTGTGGTATACTCTATGTATTTCTTATGCTTATGGTTGCCAAGCTAACAGATATGCATATTCTTAGAGTCAATATAGCTCTAATGCTGTCTCTGCTCTAACACCTTATTTTCCACTCCTTTTAAGCTGATTATTTGAGCTGCTTTTCAGTTTGTCTTGACGTCTGCATTAAAATCAACTTAACTATGCACTGCTCCATCTATGCTAGCCCCATCCCCATCCACAACTACCTCCCACTGCTCTATGAAGCCTGCATAAACTGCCAACTAATTGTTATTGATTTTGGCTTTGCATGCGTCGCATTCTAAACAACTTGAATGCATAAACCTCAACCCGGAAAACTCTGGGGGTATTCTATAAACTATGCCCATGGACTTGTCTGTCTGTCTGTCTAACATTTCATATTTCAAGTGCAGCGGCATAGAAAAGCATTTCATATTGCTATGACAACAACAGCAACAATGCTCGAGTGTGGGTGTGTGGGCCTAGGCATAGAATCTCCATTACGTACCAAGTCTTAGCTTCAGCTGCACTTGACCTCCGACCTGCGCACTGCACTGCACTGTCTGTCGTTTTGACTGACTGACAGTGTCTGCTGTCAGTCAATCAACGGGAAAAACTGCACCATGCAGAGTCTTACCCTCGCCCATATGAAGTTATCCATCTATCCAAAACTAATTACACGCTTTAATATGTCGGCTGGGTGTGCGGGGCGTGGCCATTATTCAGCAACTTTTTTTTGTCTTCGGTGTGGAAGGAGGGAGAATGGGCGTGAATGCGTGCATCATGCAGTCATGGATACACTTTTTTTTTTACCGTTATTTAAACATATAGAGAAAAAAAAAACAAATGCAAGCGACATTGGTTGATGTTTATCTAACGGTCAGAGGTAAACACAGAGGCTCCCCGCCCCCCCGGAACACACCCCGTTTTCAATTAGAACTTGAGCGTGAAAGGTGACAGTTGCAAGTTTTAATTACTCAATTTGTGTTGATATATATATATATATATGTGTATATATATTATTCTATATCGATATAACTTTCTATTTTGTTAAATCGATAAATGGAAAGTCATCGGATTTTGAGTAATTGATAGATAAATAGATCGATCAAAGACTGTGTTTCATTGTAATGGAAAAGCGATAAGAGAATTGGACATGACGAATAGATATTTGAATGCAGTATTATTTGAAAATAAAAATAAAAATTTATAGATACATAAATAATAGAAATTAGATTAGAGCCAGTGAAAATTGAATTCATAGTATAATAATTTGATGGACTCAAACTTCTATTTCCCAGTCGGTCACTCTTTCCTGCTGCTCTCTTACTCTGAGCTCAATATAGACATCAATATAGACATTAAATATTTTCTTTATTTCATATAATTTAACTTTCAATAAAATAAGATAAGATCTAATTGAATATAGTTTACATATTTTTAGAATTCATAATTCAGAGTTCTTGCTTTTCCACATTATCAACATCTGATAAATACAATCAGCTGCGGCTGCATTTCACATCTCGACTTTTATGCTAAATGTGCCGAGTTCATTCAGCTTTTTCTCAATTGTGGCTTGGCTGGTTGAAGTGTTAATGATGAAACAGCGATTTTGGTTGTGGCTTGAAGATAGGCATTAAATTAATTTAGTGCCGCTTGCATTTAATTAATTGCCGCTTGCAAGACACCTTTGTGAGTTGGAAGTCGGACGAGTTCGGTTTCGCGTTGCGTGAGGCAATTAAAGAGATTTATGTGTCAAGTCTCCACCCTCTCGATGCAGGGCCTGTGCGTGTCTCGGGCCAAATGGGTTAAAGAAACAAGTGTGTAAGTAGGTTTCGCACCAGATATCCGACAGATATACGTACGTACGTATATATCTAGGGTATAAGGTAGGGAATTGAAGTTGAGCTGCGAAATGGGGTCATTGGAAAGTTGAGTTATATTTCTTCATTTAGCTTTACTCTGTTTTTTTTTTGTTTTTCTTATCAGCGTGAGTTGAGAAACGTTTGGCTTGTGGGCTGACAGGTAAACTTAAATAACTCGTCTGTGACCACAGAGCATTTAATGAATGCAGCTATGACTATGAGCACTTTTTAACAGGTGCTAGAATAGAGAAAAAAGAAGTCTTTTATGGGTGAGGAGGAGAACTAGTATTGAAGGTGCTAACTGTTATGCTTTGATATGTGGGTGGGTTTACGCTAATTATAATATGAATAAATTATATATGTGAGAAATTCGATATTAGATGGTTCTGCAGGAGGGAAGGTCAAGTGGGTGTAGTCGTACTTCATATGTAATTTGGATTATCGAAATGATAACAATTCATGGAGTTGTGATAATGAGTGTAACACGCTGTAGAAGGCGAGATAGACTTGATCAGAACGAAACTTCAGTTTCTTACGATATTTGTGTGGGTGAGATTTGGAGATTTCTTTGTGGACATTTGGTATGCTTAGGTCTGGAGTATACGACTTCATTACAAACATTCTAGCCTCTTAAGAAGTTTTGAGTTGATGTGCATTATAATAGATTTTTATTTAGTAGCAGTGACTTATTCAGTTTGGAATTCCATCTTAGTAAGCACTTTAATATTCAAAAGAGTTCTATTTAGAAGTAATTATATGTTGAGCACTTCAAGTGGAAAATGCTTCCTTAAATTCGAGTCGAGTAAATATATATTTATTCTAAGAGTTACTAAGAATAATTAAAAAAGTAAAGCAAAGTTTTCAGTTTCCATTCACATAATAAAACAAGCTTTATTTGAGTTTTATATATATATATATTTTAGCACTTCATGGCATTTAAGCACATTTTATGCAACGCACATATCGTATTACAATACAATAAGAACGATCTACAACTCATTACAGTCGGCTTAGTGCTAAGGTCAAGCCAGTTAGTTAGATTCTACGAATCAAGGTGTTGGCCTCTATATAACGCAATGCTAGGGTTCTCTTCTATTCGCCTTTTGGCTGCGTGTCTTGTTTCTTTTTCTTTAAAGCTGAGCCCAAGCCAAGCCCATTAAAAAATTGTTCGGCGATTATGCGGGACAATGTGGTAATGAATTTTGTGCTCAAACGACATTTCGGAAGAGCTTTTTTTTGTCGAAAAAGAAGCAAACATGAAAGAGATAAAACAAATACAAACAAACAAATAAAATTCATATGCTAAGTGCGTGCCAAACGGAACGACCCTGAGCCGAGGGAGCCCCGAAGCGTTTGTATTTGTAATATATAAAAATGATATTGGGTAACAGTCGGACAAATATTAACTGAGGTGAGGAGTTGGGGAGACGAGGAGATGGGGGTAGTGGCAATCGACTCGTAAATCAAATTGCAGCATTTAACGAGGCAACTTGTGGACCGGACCGGAGCGAAGCGTAGCGAAGCTGTATGGACTTTGAAGTGGCATCCACTCGACCACGCTCCACTGGCAATCGACAAGGGAACTGCACGCGTTTTAATTGCAAACTGTGTGAGTGTGGGCAGGGGGAGCAGGCCCAGGGGCTCCCTGTGGAGGAGGAGCCATGCAGCATAAATAATAAATAAAAAACTTGCGTGCCGTAAACAAAGTTGCGACAGTTATACGGAAAGTGCAGTGGCAATGCAATAACGGGGGTTAACTGAATGGCAGAGGCGGGGTAGTGGTTGGGGGCGAGTTGACAGGCTATAAAACACAATTGAGGCGCCACATGAGAGCAGAGCAGAGCAGAGCGGAGCGGAGCAGAGCATAGTAATGTGGGCCTGTCGGCCTGTTGGCTGTCGGCGCAGTCGGTTAAAGTCTCCATTAGGCGCTCGCGCATGTGTCATTGCGTGGGCAGATTATAAATACACAGAGCGAGAGGGAGAGTGAGTGTAAGAGAGAGAGAGAGAAAGAGAGAGTGCAAGAGTGAGAGATATTCTTTCATTATTCAAGTGATTTTTATCGCCATTTGCATCCTTTGCTTTATAGTTTTTGTTGCTCGGCCCATTATTGCCCCTGAGCCAAGCCCAAAAAAGGAAATTCATTTTCACTGACCAACATTTTGGCTTGGGTTTTTGCCTGGTGGGAAAGCTGAAGCAGGAAAGGTTTTTTTCTTCTTCTTTTATATGCGTGCTTTTCCCCATCAAGGTTTTTTTTTATTCAAGCTTACTTGTTTTTCTTTTATTATTACTTTTTGTCTACCTACATTAAATTGAACATTTTGTTGTTTTGTTTTTTTATCAAGTAATTTTGTGTTGGCTTTGCTGGCTGTTTCAAACTGGTAACTGGTTTCTGGCCAATTGAGACATAACTGTAGTTGAATGCACATTAACATTTTCCTTGGGAATTATGTCAGTTGGCTGCACTGGGAGTTTCCTTAAAGAGTGTTGAGCTGAGCTGAGCTGAGCTGAGCTGAGCGAAGGTGCGTGAAGTGGGGGATGGAAGCTTCAGATGTTATTGTTTGTAAATTTAGCGAAATAGTTCAAAAAGCCTAAAGATATTTTATGTGGAAATGATGGGAATATGAAAAGTAGACTACGCCTGGAGCGGGATTTAATTATAATAAATTGATATTGAGGTTATTCATTTGGAATTGAATTGTTGTAAAGCAAAGATTTGATATTGAATTAATTTTAGAGTGTGGAGGTGATGTAAAAGAGTATAAAATATTTATGTGAGAGCTACGGTAATTAAAAAAATACCCTTTTATTTATATTATTGTTAATTCAACTTTTAGCTACGATTATTTACAACTTAAAATTAAAATCGTCTAAAAGCAAGCGAAAAAGTTTCTTTTCTAGAGATAAATAAATTGCCTATCTTAAAGAGCGTTAACATAGAGTGAATCTCTAAGCTAATATTAAAGCTCAATGCCCTTAAAGGTTGTCAATTAATGGTTTGATTAATGGGCTAGCAGCTTACACTTCCGTGAACTAATGCAAAAAGGGTTTTTCGAACTGTCGATCACATTCCATGCTAATCATTCGCTGTTGCTGCACTTGCCCGCCTTTAAATGAGCAGCTTGTAAAATTGCAGCTGTCAAATTAATTAAATTGCCTGTAAATGCAGCAGCAACAACAACAGCAAAGAGAGAAATAACTACAATCATCAGCTACTTCAGCTTCGGAGTCATGATGTCGCTTAAAAACGTCATTAACATTAACATTAGGCTAACCCCCAGACGATAGACTTTTCACCTTGGCCCCAACTGCAATTTACCAATAACAACTGCGAACGAGACAGACGGAAAATCAACTCATTAAACCACTGAGACGTGCAGAGTGTGTGTGTGTGAGAGAGAGAGAGAGAGAGCGGCAGAGTGAGAGAGAGAGAGCGATAGAGTCTTAAGTAGAGAGCGGAGGAAACTGGCAGTCAAATCAATGCGGGTGTTGTCTTCATAGTCCGACTTCACATTCACTTGTCTCCATGGATAAAAGAAAACAGAAGCAAATGGAAAACGGAATGCGGAGGCGGAGTTTGAGTTGCAGTTGCAATTTGAAGTCTGCAGTCTCCAGGCCGAACAGGCGTCAGTGGCTACTGTCTGCTGTCTGCTTGGCTCTGCTGTCTCTGTTGTCTGGTCTCTGGTCAACGCTGTCGGCTCTGACAACGAATGTGAAATGTGATTTTAGTTTACATTTTTTATAATATCCTCAAATTTGTTGTCTTTTGCTGTAGTGCATGCTGATTGAGTCGAATGTATGTAACAAAAGATGTTTTGAGCTGACTGAGTTGATTTAGCGAAAGAAGAGACTTGAAATGGAAAATGCAACTGCTAGAGCATGCGCAGTTTTAGTTGCTTTTAGCAATTGTTATTAATACTACTATTAAAGCGCATCAGAAAATTTGAGAATTTTGAGAGGCTTTAGAATAAAAATCTAGAATCTTTAATCTTTGAGTTCTTGTCTTGTATAAACATTATTCCAATTCTCTCTCTCTCTATATATAATTATATATTTTTGTTGTTGATATTTTTTAACATTCATCTCATTTTCTCAGGGTATCTCTTAGTCATTATAATCCATTGAATGCTTCTATGTTTTATCTATTTTAATTTTTTTTTTAGTTTTATTTTGGGCTCCAACAATTTGGCTCTTTGCGAGCTGTTTTCCATTAGCGAAAATGAAATTTATATCATGTAATTTAGTAGACAGCAAACTCCCACGTAATCCGACAGCGCCTAGCTACCAAAAAAAAAAAAAAAAGCCTAACAAAATATCAATTGACATTTTCCAACATTGGGAAAGTTCAGTCACAGTGAAAACTTCCGAATGCGGCTGATATGGGCAGTCGAGGCATAATTCATCAAGCCAAGTTCTTTGCCTGACGTTGACTTACTTATTTTTTTTTTTTTAAAGCCTAGCTGCAACGTTTTAGCTGCTTCTAACGGTCTTTTTGTAAGTCGTTCTCACATTTTCACCTGCTGGCTATGCAATTTCTCCCATCAGTTTTGGCGCATAGCCCAAAAAGTCTTGACAAATTAATAAACAAGCCGTCAAGCGAGCTGGTCAACACTGTCCAACAACTTTGCAACTACTCTATGTACATGGTATACATGGTACCTCGTCCCTCTCTGTCCTCTCTAAATCATCTAGTTGCCATTTGTCAGCCTCGCGGCGATTTTAGCAAATTGCATTCTTAATGGACTCTGCTCGGCCTCAAGCTGCAAGATTTCTATGCAAATGAAGCATTTGTGTGTGTGTGTGTGTGTGTGTGTGTGTGCGTATATGTGTGTGTTAGAGTGTGTGAGGCGAAAATGTTTGCTTTGAACTTTGGTCAAGCAATAACTTGTAGCATTTTTCTAATCAGCACAAAATATGAGAGAAATAATATCATCTATTGATTATGCTGAGTAAATGCTTGAGAAACTCTTTCATTGCAGTGTTTCATTCTCTTTTCATGTGTTCTTAAACGTGCATTTTATGCTCTTATGTGTGTTTCATTTCCAAGTGTTCTGTTATTACTGAGAGTGAGATCACAGCCTCAACAGCTTAAGGGTGAACTGGGAGTTCTATAGGGGGGAACATGGAATGATCTGAAATGAGTTGAAATGATAACACTCAGATGCAGATTGCATACACACATATATATTACATATATAACAACTTAATCTAGTCCTCAATTCAGTTTCATTATACATTCAATTCCATTCATAGCTTCAATCTCTGAGCGCCTCCTAGTACCACCTTCACTACTCGTAGCCCTCCCTTTATACGTTTAACATTCAATATGGGCAAGTCTTTGGTCTATGATTATTTGCAAATATTTAATTTCCACTTCATTATTGATTCGCCATGTCATTATATAGCTAGCACTTGCTACCACTCCACGTTGATTAGTAAAATCAAAGTGTTTTGGCCTTAAATATTAACTCATATTTTGTTGCATTTTCACTTTCAAACAACTCCTTTTTGGGCCTTGTTTAACTGTCATTAGCAAATGCTTATAATAACTCCAGCTTTCAATTGCAATTCCAATTGGAGTCTTGTTGGCATGCCACTTGGAATACGTTTTTCTCTTTCTTTCTTTCTTTTCATTTATGAATATTTCGTTAGGCTTAATTACTTGACAATTAACAATGCAAATTGCAGAGAAACGCCACCTGGCGGTCGGTCATTGAACGTCGTTTCGACACGCTATATCAAAACTATAAATAACAACAAAAATATCCCAAATACCATTGAATAAAATATGAAAAAAAAAAGAAATACATATGTAGACAAACATTTTGCTTGTTTGATTGTCTGATTGTTGTTGTTGTTGTTGTTGTTGTTATTATTATTGTTGTTGTAATAATAATGTGTTAAATTTTCACGTGAAGCAAATTTTGGAATATTTATCGGTGAAAAAAAAAGACCGCCCACAATTTTCCAACATTCACAAGTGCTGTCTAATTAAAATGCAAAAGCAAATGTTTACGACTTTTGTTCAACTAATTTAGGGGTAACTGCAGCAACAACAACAAGAGACAACAAATACAATAACGGTTTGCCTTAGGCCAAAAGCAAGGCGGCGCCATCTAAACTTTGCTGTGGCACGCGATGACCGCGAATTTTTTTTTTTTTTTTATATTTTGGCCAAAGCCAAAGCCAAAGGCAAAGTTTGCATGTTAGAAGACCATAAAGAGCCAACGCCAAATGTTGACAGTGCCACGGAGGCCAGCTACGTACGGCACATTGACATTCAGTTTGCTTTTGGGAGAAATGCCACATGCTGCATGCCACATGCTACACGTATCTAGTAGCCGGACAGCCAGGCAGCTGTTCCTGTTTAGGTTTCGCTTTCGTTTGTCTAGCGAGCGTTATTTAAATGTTAGAGATTCGTCTGGGCGATTAGACTCCTATTTAATTAGGATGCAATTGAAATTTGTTTGGAGTGCTTAAAATTCAAAGTTTTAGATATTAGATAATAGACTATAGAAGAGGAAGGCAAAAGGAAGTAGGGCTGAAACTATTATATAGGGCTTATATATAAGTTAAGTGCACCCTAAACACTTTGGTGAGTTGAGTACTTTTCCTCCTCTTTCGGCATGTGTTTAATAAATAAAGTGCATGAAGTTTCAAAATTACAATAAACAAACTTTTTAATGAAATAGAAACTATCTATCAGTATTTGTAAAGCTTACAAATTCTTTTTCTTTTGTAACTAAATACATTGATTACGAATGATTAATAAACGGTTACTGTAAATAGTAGTCACTCTATAAGACCTATATACTATTTATAAAATTGTAAGTTCATAATTGTTTAATTTGTATCAGCCTTAGATTTCTTAGCTTCAGTCTTCAGACTGACGGCAATTATTCATAGTTTTTCATAGAGTTGAATCATATTTGTAGTCACGGCTGGTAACAAAGCATAAGTGAGTTTAACTTTGACAAAAGCTAATCAACATTTTGGTAATATATGAGTAGTTTTCAAGTGTTTTAGACATGTTTGTTCGAGTCACAGTGTTAGCGTTTTGTTGTTTAGCCAGGAGATGACAATTTGTTAGCCAAAAATGTATAAGCATTTATAGCTATAGTTAAAACATGTGGTATAACATTAGTCACAGTTTGATAAACTATGCTTTTAAGCTGTGACTACTACTATGAAAACTGTGAGAGCAAATGAGTGTAGAATTTGCAGTCATATAGTTCAAAAGATATTTGTTCTCATTTCTTGATTTCTGATTGTGAAGCTAAAAGAAATTGATTCAAATACTTTTGCAATTTTTTTTTTAATTTAATTATATTTTAATCAACTTAGCTATAGAGTATTTCATATCTAGAAAATATTTTCTTTATATAAATTTTAAGTTTATTTTATGATAATGTGTTTTCTCATAAATTGCATTTGCCCAGGGAAATAGTTCCTGCTATCTATCTACTCACTCACTCTCTCACTCTCCCTCTTTCTTTCTCTCTCTCTTACACACTCTCTCTCTTTCTTTCTCTCTCTCTCTCTCTCTTTCTCAAGATTTAGCAAAGTATTTGGTAGCTAAGGATTTTCTATTCACATAGCTTTTCCAGCTGTTCGCATGTGCTTGGCGCAATCAGATGAAGCTTAACCCCTATGATTATTAGAGATTAGCTGCATTTGAGTCGAAGGCCAGGCTCATTGGCACGTTTCACCTGGCCCAGTGCCTTTTTTTCCAGCCCGGGTTCAATGTGAAAGTGCGAGTGCGAGCGCAAGCTCAGTCGCTGCAACAGCAACGAAATGCATATTTTTGGTGCAGTTTTATTTACTTTTTTTTTCCCCCCTGAGTGTGGCCAGCTGGCCTCGCCTGACCGGGTTGGCATACAATGCGAGATCTTTCTAGTTGGCCACCTGAGGCGATGTCGGCCTGTTGCATGTCATTTTCTGACCGGTATCTCAATAATTCATACGCAATTGTATTGAACAATAAATTAATCACACGAACGAAAGCCGAGCCGACACACCAGATAAAACGTCATAAACAATGCCCAAACACACACACACACACACAGGGAGGGAGAGGGAGAGAGAGATGTATCTATGGAGATGAAAAAAGATACATATGTTGCCATGCGATAGACACACATTTGCAAATGAATAAAAATATTGAAAAGAAATGGGAGATGAAAATGGCGTTAAGCGGGAAATTAAAAGGCAATTTTCCAGCGCTGATAAAACAAAGATCGAACGTGTTTTTATTTCTTGTACGTTTTTTATTTCGTTTCTACCAGTGCAAAAGTCAATTAATCATTAAAGAAAATACTGTGTTCAATGTGCATGTCGAGGTTGTTACGTTGCTGTTGTTGTTGTTGTTGTTGTTGCAATTGCAGTTTGTGTCTTGTGGCACAGGAAACATCGACCGGCATGTTTGTTGTGTTTAAAGTAAAAGTAAGCAAAAAGAAGCCGCGACAATCGGCAAACGTTGTACAATTAGAGAAACATTTCGCAGATGCCATTAGCCGAATTCCAACAACTGGCTCAAGTCTACCAAGTCGAAGCGGCAGCCCCTTGAGTTCCTGTCCTGTCCTGTCCTCTCCTATCTCTGGCCTGCTCTGCCAACCCAATTGTGCGTAGTTTCTATCTAGAGTGAGCTCACGTGCATCAATCAATCAGTCAATCAAAAAAATTGTTGCTTACGCATCCAGTTTATGGCTCACACGCCTTGACGAGGACTTTTACGTAATCAGTCGACCTAAAAAAATATATAATCACAAAACAGTTTTTATGCGTTTAAGTTTTCAAGGAAACAAACTGGATTTTTGTTTCTTTATAGCGCAAAGTTTGTAAGAGTTAAGTTAAAAAAAAAAAAATAAATAAATAAAATAAAAATAAAATATTATAAAATAAAAAAATTTAAAATTAAAGCAAATTTAATAAAATATATTAAATATAAAATATTAATTTAAATGACAAATATTAAGTATTAAATATTAATTTAAATATTTAATATTAATTTAAATATTAAATATTAAATAAATATAAAAATATTTCTATCTTAAGGTTTTTTAATATAAAAAATTTTTTTTTTTATATTAAAAAGTTTTTAAAATAAAAAAAAAACTAAATTAAAAAAAAATTTATAAAAAAATAAATGAATATATTTTAATATTTTTGAACCCGTACAATATATAAATATTAAAAATTAAAAATCAATATCACATTGTGAAAATGAAATTATAATAGTCTTGCTTAAATTATTTATTAGTTCAAAAAACAAACGTAGAATGTTTCAGGTTCTGAGAATCTCCACGTCAGACACTCTGAACTAAAGCAGTCTAAATGATGATCTCAAAGTGTAGCAATCATTTAGAAAGCTCAATGACGTCAAACTTGAGTCTAAAACTTATTGTCCAATATAATGTGTGGTTCAAGTTTGATAAGTAAACTCTCATTTGATGCAATTTTAGATAAGCTAGCAATTGGACTTGATTATCTGCTTGGCTCTGCCATATGTTGTTCACTTTATGGGCGCAAAGAAATCGAAAGTGTTTTTGATGCCAAACAAATCAGTCATCTAATTGCTGCATGTCTTTATAACTTGACACAAAGACACGCACGCACAGCATGGAGTGATTTTAATTGAATCAAGCAAAAGCAGCGAAAACCCAGCAGAGTTGGCGCTGCCTACTGTGGCAACGTTGATAAAGCTGTAAACATATCAATTACAGACATTTCAATGCGTTTGCCATGGCCCAATTATGCGACTAATATGATGATGCTCTCTCTCTCTCTCTCTCTCTCTTTCTCTCTATGTCTGTCTTTCAATATCTAACTCTTGCTTTTCTCTTGAGATCTTCCGCTAGCCATTTGCTATTGTTTTTATTAAATAAAGAAAGAAAGAAAAAACATTCCGCCGCCGCATTGACAACTCGAAGATTTATCTATGGCTCCATTGACAGCTATACGAAGAGAGGCAGACGTCAAACTCCAAAACTAAAGTTGTCTCTTGAGGGTTGACGGAGGCATAAGGAGGGGCTGACTACTGTTTTGCTACCTATCTCTCTCTCTGTTTCAGTGGCTATATCTCTCTCTCTCTTTCTCTTTCACTCATCTACTCGCTGAGTCACTTTTTCTTTCTCAACTTGTCGCCTGCCATTTTATCAAACGAATCTGTGGCATTTCATTTGCTTCTGCAGCCCACACATCTGCCGACGACTTACACACACACATATATACACACACAAACACACACACACACATACATAGATACTCAGTTGCAATTGCAACTGCAGCTTCAAGAGTCGTCAATGAGAAGTCCACAGATATTTTATCTATGAGTTGTCTCTAGCTGTTATACCCTGTAAGCATTGATGATGATTGGAAGGGTATATATAAATATATGTAAACTTGAATTTATAAAGCATATATTCTATATGGAAGCAAGCTTAGGGAAGTATAAGTAGAACTGGAACTTTGCTTAAGGTATGTGTAAAAGAATCATATTCGATATCGATAAGCGAGCAAAAAATTTGCCCTGACTCTTGTAGCCATCGCGCATATGAAATGTAGGGTATATTCTAGTCGTGCATTCCCCTATGCGCACCCAATGTGCATTGTTAATGCTTTTGACTTTCGTTTAGCCTGTTAGTTGCATTGCGTCTTCTACGATTGTCTCCCGTTGCAGCCTTTCCTGAAAGTGAATCTCAAATATTTCTTGATTATGTGCTCCTCGGCAGCGATGAAGGCAAAAGCAGTCACAGAATTCGCATATCGCGCATGCGCGATTCAATGCAATGTAACAAGGTCATATGAGAGAGTTGCCCAACTAACAATGTCTACTCCACCACCCCCTCCACCCAGTAGCCTGCCTCTGCCACTGCCACTGCCTTAGCCTCTGCCTCTGCCTCTGCTGTTGCAGTTCGTATCTTTCCAGCATCTTTTGGCTCATTTGCTGTTTTGGGTCTTGCATTGGTTTTTATATTGCTGTTTGTTGTTGTTGTTGTTGGATTTGTTGCTGTTGTTAGTTGTTTTTATTTTATTTTATTTGTGTTGCCAACGCATTTCACTTTCTACTGCATTTCGAATGCATTTTTTTTGCTGCTGCTGCTGCTGCTGCTAGCGACGACAAGTGGGCCGAAATCGACAACGCTTTGAGTTTTCTTCTTGATGCTTTTCATTTTCATTAGCGCACTTTTAGCATTTCCTTTTACCATTGATTGCCTTTAGCCTTTTCGCATACTTTTTAACTGACCATGAAATAACATATTCATTTCTCTCACTTGACATCCACTTCACACATGTATGTATCACTCGACTTGGATGGAGAGTCTTCTGTCAGCTTCTTGATATCCAAGTTTTATTTGTCAGTCTGTCAACTTTTTGATGATATACAAGTTTTATATGTCAGTTGAGCTTGGCTTGCTTTGTTTGTTTGTGCTCAGGCAGCCAAAAAAAAAAAAAGAGTGAAAAAAAATGTAATTTCTTTTCACTCACAGCTCACAGCTGATATTCTGTCATTGTCGTGTTTGGTTCCGCGTTCTGCTGCAGTCAGCGAACGGCTTGAATTTCGTTTTGTTTGCTTGTACGCAAAACCTTAGCTGAGAGATATGAGATTGCATTTGCTTCAAATGTTGCTGTACCTGTGAAAGCTGAGAACTGTTTATGCAGTGCAAGAAAAAACATGTAAGAGTGGGGCATTCTTGGGTTTTGCTTGCCTAAGATTGGAGACCGTAAAGGTTATTAGAATTTTAGTAAAAAGAAATTATTAGTTTGAGAAGTTGATATATATAAAAATTTAATATATATATTAAGTGAGCTTCATGCTATAAAAAAGTTATTAAAAAAAGTTAAGTATTTGGATTTTTCCTTCTTCTTGTACATTCAATGAATATTACATAATTTAAATATATTTAAAAAAAAAATAATTTGTAGCTTAATTCAGTCAAATTTCTATTTATCAGTTTAATAATTGATTTATAATATTAATAATAATTACCAATTTATATTCAATTTTCCACCTAATCTCTTTTTAATGGCCAATTTCGTTGGAAGAGCTATTATGACGCCTTCAGTAATTAATTGATTGAAAAGCTCACCTGAGAGGGATTGAATGCCAACCACACACACACACACATCAGAGTTTCCCACGCATGCACTGCCTACGATTTCTTTGCATAAAAGAAACATATATTGCCCGCATATATTGAATCTTTTATGCGAAATCTGTAAGCTGCGAGACCTGCTGAATGAATATATAAAAATATGCTGAGAATAGTTGTTGAGAGAGTTTTTTGTTATTAGATATCTCTACGTGTTTAGCCTCCCCCAATCATAATGTTAACTTGACTGGGAAAGGGAGCCAATTATCGCCCGAAGATGTTGACGTCGTCGAATTGGCCATTACGAGTTGGCAGCCAACTTTGGCCAATTGCTATTTGACCGCTGACGATCGACGACGGCGATGGCGATTGTGCCCATTTCCGACTTCAACTTGACCACAGAGCGCGCAACTAACTAAAGCGAGAGTGCTAAGGCTAGATAGACAGAGCGAGCGAAAGAGAGAGAGACACAGAGAGAGAGAGAGGGCTATAGCTGGTGTTGCCAAAGTAAATCGACGTTGATTTGTTTTGCCAGCGCGTTGTTCGTGCAAAATTTCGCTGGGATTTCAGTTTTTTTTATTGGCCATTTGAACAATGGGCATTACAACTATTTCTTGGCTTTGAGCTGTAGTAGATCAAATCAATTTTGATCTAAATAGAGTTTTGGCAGTTTTATTATTTAGTTTAATTGTTATTTAACTTGTTAGTACAATTAGATTATATAAAATGATTTTTATGGTTATGACTTAACATGATGCACGTCTCGGATTTATGGTAAACTAACAGAAAACTCACAGTCTACTATACTATACTATACATATTGCTATGCTTTAGCGCATATCTGCATATGATTTAATGCTCTCCTCTTCCATATCCCATACTGATCTATACTAAACCAAAAGACTCTTTATAGCAAATCTATATAAGAGTCCAAAACTACTATATAGTCTATAATCTGATGTGATATGATTAGTCATATCCTACTCTCGTGTGCCATCTATATCAAAAATCAATCTATATTAGATCTTAAGAATCCTATTATAAATTCCTTTAGAATCCATTCAAAGAACTTCCTTGTAGGCTAGGGTATTAAAGCTTCGTCGTGCAGTTCTGTCGTTGATCATCAGGTTTTTTTTTTTTTGTTTTGCTCTTACAAATTGGCCGTAAATGATATTTTCACAACTCGCATCGATCGCGTTGGCCCCGTTGCTGTTGCACGCCCCCCCAAGCACCGCCTGCTGCACGCCCCCTGCGATCGCCGACAAGTGAGAGAGTTCGCTGGGGTTAATATGGCCAATAAATTGTTATTGGCGAGTTGTTGCTGATTTCTGGCCCGCTGATGCTTTATGGGCCATATTTTTTTTTTTTTGCCATGTTTTTGGGGTCGATTTTGGGTTTTGTTTTCTGTTTTCTGCTTTTTGGCTTAACGGCTAACGACGAAAGAAATATTGAAATTTGCGGGCAAATTGTTTTCAATTTAATCGACTCGCTGGGCATTTTTCATGCTGGAGTGCAAATATAATTAATGATAATGAATTGTTATGGCCAACGGAGCCTAGGCTGAGCTTCGCATTTCCTCCCACCTTCGCCCACAACGGGAGGAAAAGCCAAGGAAAACTTTAAACTAAAGCAATGGAAATTATTTAGCGGCAGGCAAATGTCGTGCGACGTTTTCTTTTGAGGAATTATGTTTATTTTCGTAGTTGTTGCTGTTGTTGTGGGAGTTGGAATTGGGAGATTGAGATTGAGGTTGATTTATCATTCGAGCGAAAGGTTGCCATAAAAATGTTGCTAAACAAATGTTGACGCAGCCAATGGGTAAAAGTATTTTTATGGCTCAGTTTTTGCCTGGCTGACTGACTGGTTGAGCATTATGCAATTGGAGCTGAGGCCAAGTGCTAATAAAATCACGTTAACAATTTTCATTTGTTGTCATTTTGCTTCAGCTTGTTTCCGCTTCATTCGATTTTCATCTTTTGCGCACATTTCCACATAATATTTGCATATTTGTTTTCCATTTTCTATCGTTTTAACACGCATTTCACGCTTTTCTCATTGCAGAAAGTGAATTGAAAGGCATCCGACAACATTTGCTTTGGAGTGGAGCCAACAACAACAACAACGACAACAACAAACTGCAGCAACAGCAACAACATTTTGGTCACTTTTCACACTTGGAGTTAATGTGAGTTTGGTTAACTTTGTAATTTGTTTTTAATACAGCTTGTCTGTGGCAACAATGCTGCTTAGTTAGCCAGCCAGCCAGCCAGCTAATGGCCAACACGATAATGATGTTTGCATTGATGCACAATGCACTTGACATTGAAATAGGTTAACTGAAAAAGCGATCTTTGTTAGCTTTGAACTGGCTATTTGGGTCAAGGCGACGCGGATGGGGTTAACCGAGTTAAGAAAGAGTGTGTGTTATTAGAGAGCAGCAAATGTAGAAAGAGCTGAAAAGACATTTACCACATGTAACTCTCATTCATCTTTATCTAGATCTATCATTGTTTTCCTTTCTCTGTCTGTTTCGCTTTCCCGTCTTCCTCTATTTTCATATGCCATTCCTTATCCAAATCGTAAGATTCTCTCTTTTGTGGTTTTCCTTCTCTTTTCTCCCTCTGCTTTTTCCTGTCTTCCTTTATATTCTGATTCCATTCCTTATCCCAATCGTAAGATTCTCTCTTTTGTGGTTTTCCTTCTCCTTTCTCTCTCTCTTTTCTCTCTCTCTGTGTGTTATTATAGAGCAGCAAATGTAGAAAGAGCTGAAAAGACATTTACCACATGTAACTCTCATTCATCTCTATCTAGATCTATCATTGTTTTCCTTTCTCTGTCTGTTTCGCTTTCCCGTCTTCCTTTATTTTCACATGCCATTCCTTATCCAAATCGTAAGATTCTCTCTTTTGTGGTTTTCCTTCTCTTTTCTCCTTCTGCCTTTTCCTGTCTTCCTTTATATTCTGATTCCATTCCTTATCTTACGATCTAAGATTCTCTCTTTTGTGGTTTTCCTTCTTCTTTCTCTCTTTCTTCTTCTTGTCTGCCTTTCCTGTTTTCCTTTTTATTTTGATTCCATTCCTTATTCCAATCTTAAGATTTGTGTGTTTCCTTCTCTTTTCTCTCTCTCTGCTTTTCCCGTCTTCCTTTATATTCTAATTCCATTCCCTATCCCAATCATAAGATTCTCTCTTTTGTGTGTTCCCTCCCATTTCCCTCTCCTAACTCTTTCTGTCTCGTTCCCTCCCCCTTTCCCCTTTTCTTTTTCGCTGCCCTACTACGTTTAATTTCATAATTTCCCTGTTCCATTCAACATTTCCCAATGTGAATCTTGTCTCTATTCAGCTTGTCATATCTATTTCTCTATCTCTCAGTTAACTCTTCTTCTTTCTATTGCTAATGCATTCTCTTTCTGTTCAGCTCTATCTCTCTGTTCTGTTTTCCATATCTCCATTTCTATTTCGCCTCTGTTTTACTTTTAGCTTTCTGCATTCACCTCTCTCTATATCTTACTCTCAAACTCTTTCTCTGCTAAGTAGATAACAAAGCTGCTCCGCACATTTGTCATTTCTTTAGAAACTGTCAAGTCTGTTGCAAGTCAATTGTTTCTCAACTCCCTCTCGAGTTTCTTTCCCAATTGTATTTTCCAGTTGGCCCCCATTTGAAACAGAGATAGAGACATTCCAGCCAGCCAGTAGCCTAATCAGCTCTGTTCCATAATTTATGCCCGCCTGCGCAGAGACTGCTAATTTGGTAGCTTGTTTTGGACTAAGTTTCGGGAGTTATTTACAGCCGCGCCACCTGTCGTCGGTTCATAACAAACGACTTCCCTTTCGGACAGATAGCGAGGCGTGGCCAATCTGTGGCTATGGCTGCTGCCAATGGGGAGGTGGGGCACACTGCTAACTAGCTGGTTTTTCTTAGTCCATTTTAAAATAGACTCGAGAATAAATGGCAACTTGTTCGAGCAACTGAAACACGACACATTTATCATGAGTGGAAAATGTGGAACTCTAAAAATGTGTTTATAAATTGTACAGACAAATTTGCTTTGGCTTGGTCAACCAAGTTGGGGGGAAATAAAAAACAACTAACTTGGCGATTAGCAAGCAGTTAGCAAAAGGAGGAGGCGATGCGGGGGCGGGGGAGGTTTATGTTGACTGCTGTAGTCAGGTGCTCGTTTTGGGGCGTCTGTTTGCATGTGTTCAACATTTGTCCACGCTGCTCGATAACTTTCGTTTTTCCAGCTACATGTGGGTCTGCCATGGGGCCAATTCTCTAATTGCTCTGCACCAACAGCTAACAGCTATCAGCTTAAAAAAAAATAACGAAGATAAAAAATGTGCGCCTTTTGTTTCTGCTCGCTACGTGCCCCTGCTGCCCCTACAGCCCCCTTGCTGCCTGCCTTTTGCTGTGGCTTTTCTTGCTCTGCTCTGCTTGTTCCATGTCGCCATATAACGTCGACCAGCCACCTTCCCACCTTTTTGGCTACAAATATTTTTACAGTCTGTAAGTCTCCCCTTTGGCTCGATTGTTGCCTTTTTGCATGTTGCTGCATATGTGGCAGGGGTCGCGGGGAAGGCAAACTGGCAAGCAAGCCGGCCACGAACGTCTGTTGGGCTTAAGAATTCGCAATGTTTTCATTTTCAGTTGACATTTGGCACATGTTTTTCTACTGAGAATACCCTATATTCAATGGAGTTGATTTATGGGGTAGTTTGTGTTGGAAATGTGGAAAATATTTAAGGAAAATGTGATAAACGATAGATGATTCATATCTGTTATTAAAAAAAGAATTAAAGAGAGGTGGAGCAAAAAATATATATGAATATAGAAATTATATTTAAAAGAGCTAATATATTAATATAAATACAGGAATATATAAATAGAGTGTAGAGCAGAAGCAAATAAATGTTAAAAAATATTTATTTATTCCATATTTTGTTTTGGCAAGCTTCCGCTCTTTTTTCTACTCTGTTTCATTTCGACTTTGCTCCCCCTTAAGCTACTCTTTATAGCATCTGTTGATGCATACATTTATAACTCGCATGATCGAGATCATCCTCCTACTCTTCTCTTTTATTTCGTTCGTCTTTATATCTGATCAAATCTTCATTGCAGTCTCTCTTCTCTTCTCATTCATTTCAACTCTGTTCCATTTCCATTTTGTCCCTTCTTTCGTTAGCTTTTATATAGGTGATCAAATCTTCATTGCAGTCTCTCTTCTCTTAACATTCAGTTCAACTCTGTTCCATTTCCATTTTGTTAATTCTTATAGCACTTGCTGGTCCATATATGAATATGGAACATTAATAACTAATTCTTAACTGTTTCGTATATTATCTAGATCATCCTCTCTCCAGTCCCCTCTCCTTTTCCATATCATCGTCCGCTGCTTCTTTGCAGACTTTCTGCTCTTCCATATTATACTCTTTTATTTTAGAGCATCTTCCTGCCATCAACTTCTACCCCTTTCTGCTGCTGCTGCTGCTCTGTACCCTTTCGCCTTCTGTTTCAGCCTCATTGCATTTGCTGGCCAAAAACTAGCTCGAGCGACCACAAATAGCGCAAGACAAAACAAAAAATTAACAATTCATTGTCTTTGTTAGCTACCCCTGCGCCTGCTTGCTGCTCTGGTTATCTAGGTGGGCCACAAGTTGTCGCCGTCGTTTGTTTGTGGTCGCTTTGTGGCTGAGGTTGACATGCCGCTTGAACCCGCTAAAAATAAAATACCCTGCAACTAGCTCCGCGCCTGGGAGCTGGTTGGCAAAAGGTTTTCATTGATTGGACGGCATTTGGAATCGTGTCTATTGCGGTTGTTGTTGTTGTTGTTGTTGTTGTTGTTGTTGTTGTAATTGTTGCTTTATACAAGTCAATATGGTTATTGTTATTGTCATTGGCGCATTGCCTGCAATTTGGCCATTTGGCAATAACAAACGACAAACGACAAAAGCTTCACGTGTGTGTGCCCAACTTTGGCCAGCAACATGTTGCCAGGCAGTTAACAATTCATTAGGTGTTGCATTGCCTGTTGTCGTTGTTGTTATGATTGTTGTTGTTGTTGCTGCCGGCTGCCTGCTGCAACTGGCTAACAATTTATGGCATGTTGCCTCGCGGCCAACTTGATTCAGTTGGTCAAAGCTGGCCAAATGCGTTGCAAACGTTTCTTGGAAGAATTACCACAGATAGAATGATAATTTATGCAATATATATTTATTTGTATATATAGATATATATCTGCCTGTGGAATGTGGTCTAAGCTACGTTTGTCATAAATTGTCGTCAGCTGTTGTCGACCTCAACGATTCGTCGTCGTCGTCGTCGTCGTCGTCGTCGTTTTGTCTAGCTTTTAACTGAAATACTATTGAAGCTTAGTCATGGCTATTTATAAATTTGCTACAGTGGGGTATGCGCATTTTGTCACGCAACACGTGACGTTTATATAAATGTAAAGTCATGAATGAAAGTGAGGTTTATTAGAAGAAGATATAGATAGATATATGAGTTTCCCTTTTATATACTTTGTTCTGCTTCCGATTAAATTTGTTAATATTCTATATAGAAACACTATTGTGTATCTATCTTTCTATATTATATATTCAAGATATTCATTTGAAATAGTTTTTTCTTTGGTTTCCTAACTAGACTTTGCATGAAATGTGTTAATCTTTTACAGGGTATCTTCACTTTTGCTTTTAAGCACTCAACTACAGTTCGATGAGTCAATTATTCATTAGTTCAAACTTTAATCAGTTCAAGTAGTATGAAAGTAGTAACAGCTTTATATATAGACTATCGAATATATATATATGTATATAGTCGAGCTTTGAGCAGTTTGATTGAATTTGTTGGCAAATTCTGTTGATTTGTTTTGCTTCTCTTTATTGTTAGCACTTATCTAATCTGAACTATATAAGACACGAGCGTCCAAAAGTTGCCCTAGTTGAGTCAAGTTATTTAAAGTGCCCGCACACAAAGGCTGTCAATTATGTGAGTTATTTGCGTGAGAATATTTCAAGAGACGAGAAGCAGAAGCAGAAGCAGAAGTGGAACTAAAGAACTTGTATAGTAATTACATAGTACTGGATATTAGATAATATAACAAGAGATCAAAGATCTTGAGTTTAAAGTAAGAAAAAAAAAAAAACGAAAGTTTGTTTTGCTTTTTATTCAATTTGCGTAGCCATTGTGAGTTCTATTGTGAATGCATTTGCTTGCTTAGATTTATGAGCTTATCTTTGTATGCTACGCATATATAGAGATATCTCTCTCTCTCTCTCTCTCTCTCTCTCTCTCTCTCTCTTTCTATATTTATACATAATGAAGACCACAACTCTGCTGTAATGTAGTTTTTCAAAGGCTTTTCTTGACTTTATTTTCGTCGCGCTTTGTGGCTTTTGTGTCTAGCCAAATATTTGCTGTCATCTTTTATGTATGTCTCTTGTCTCCAACCTGCCCCCCGCGCGCCTTCTCTGCTGCCCTTTTGGTTAATCTTTTTGTTTATTAATTGCGAGCGCGTGTGTGCTTTGCTTACTTCTTCTTCCTCTTCTTTCTCTTCTTCGTCTTCTTCTTCTTCTGTACATGTCTTGAATATGTTTGGCATAAACTTTGGGCGCTTTGAAAGCAAAACTTTTCCTGGAATTAAGTCGTTTATTACCGCATCTATTGCCTGTCGGTCCAGTGTCTTGGCAGAGTGTTATGTAACGTCGAATAGCAGGTGTATCTCTCTCTCCCACTCTCTCTCTCTCTCGCTCTCCCTTTAAGCCATGGCAACTGTGAAGAGGGCATTAGGTTAAATCACCTTTGTGCTCAGCTCATCTTTGGCTTTGGCTTCAACTCAAATTTGCATAGCTTTTTCGGTTAAGTGCTTGATTTGTGGCTTGTCGCATTAACCATAAATTATGTTTTACAACACTAATTAAGTTGTTTTCAGTGTTGATTGATTCCACTTAACTTAACCATAAGCAAATCAAGTTGGCTAAACGTTGAAGTTGAAAGAGATTTAAAATCCATTAAATTTGTGAGGAATTTGAGTCTATTAATGGAGAGAGAGAGAGAAAAGGGCTAAAGATGTGGAAAGTCTTAGTCTTATAGAGCATAACTCAGAGATTTGAGTAATGAAAGAGCTCTTATATGTGGTCGTAGTAGTAAGTATGCCGTGTAATATGTGAGAGATTCTTTTCAATTCTCTATAATCCAAAACAATCTTTAGCAGATGTCTCACACTTATTTCTCTCAACACTTTTAGCGTATCTTTTGCAATTTCAGATTCTGCATAGCAATTGTCAGTTTATGCGATTTATTAATTATGTGATTAGGTAATGGGCCACCTTATATAACGTACGAAATATAAATGTGCAGAAGCACTTTAAGCCAAGCCATAATAAAATTGTGATTGTTTTTCAATGAGTCATGGTCTGGACATGGCTAAAAGAAGCCGGCTAAAAGAAGCCCCCTCTCTCCTCTCTGCAATGCAAATAGCGAAATTTGCATGCATAGCGAGGGAGAGAGAACGATAGAGAAAGAGAGAGAGGGAGAGGGGCAGCGGAGTAGGGGTACTCACTCTTGACTATTTTGCGAGTGACTAAGCCAAAGTGTTTGGCGAGCTGTTAAAAGTAAAGTTGATGCCTAAAAGCCTGGTCAAGGAGTGCCGTGCAGCTCGAAGCCATAAATAACTATATGTATATGTATGTATATGTATGTATATATATACTTTGTGTTTATCTATTTATATGATTCGCTTAACTACGTTGGCCATTGCCTTGGCCAATTCATTTGCCCATTGCACTGGCCATGTGTGTAGGCCGTAAGTTAAAGTTTCGCTTTCACGAACAAACCACAAGAACTAAAAAAAAAATTCAAAAATAACAGCGAAAAGTGCAAGTCGAGGCCTTTTTTAAATTGCCCCGCGGTCTCGACTTGTGCCGCGGGCAAAACTCCTGTTTTTTCTTTTGTTGCTCTATGGCTCTTGTGGCTCTCAACAATTATAATGGCTGGCAAACGTTATTTACTGCTTTTAACGTCGATTTGTGTGTCGCGGCACGCCCCCTTCAGCCCCACCATCTCCACCACCAGCGACAGCAGCAGCAGCAGCAACAACAGCCACCCACTCGATTCGCTGTCCAGACAATTGCCGACAACTTTACGCCTCCCGCCCACTTTTTGGGTGTGTGCGAGTGTGTGTGTGTGTGTGTCTGTGGATCACTGCGATTGTTTTCGGCTTACGCTTGGAAACCCCTTTGCCATTAAATTTACAGGGTATATTTGGGTTGATCATTGATCAAGTTGTCAAAGTGTTCTTCTATATGTCAGTTGGCTTCTTTCGTTCTTAGCTTTTATTTGTAATTATCACTCGATGTTTTATTCTTTCTCTTGCTGCAGCGACCTCTCTCCCTGTCTCTTTCTCTCATTGTGTAGTTCTTCTTTTAGTATGGCTCTCCATATTTCTCCGATTTGTGTCTATAGCTCTATATCTTTGTCTCCCTCTATCTCTCTCTGTAACTATATCTTTTTATATCTTTCTCTATATCTCTATATCTTTCTTCCTCTGTGGCTGTTCTACCTGCTTTCTTGCTGCATCTCTCTCTCGCTCTCTCTCTTTCTCTCTCTCTCTCTCTCTCTCTCTCTCTCTCTCTCTCTCTCTCTCTCTCTCTCTCTTTCTCTGCGTTCTCTACTCCTGCTACTACTCCTATTTACAGGGTATATGACAAGTCCACTTCAAATCGCACTTCCTACACATATGCGTAATTGTTGTTGTTCCTGTTTGTTGTTGTTTTTTAGCAGTGGCTGCTGTGCTGTCTTAGCTATTATAGCTGATGTTGCTGCTGTTTCATGCTATCTTAAGTGGCTAAATAAACGCTGGCAGCCAATTTTGGATCGAGTTGGAGTTGTTGGCCTAAACGTGCTTGGCTCGATTTGCATACGAATATGGCCCACAAGTGTTTTCGCGACTAATTTCGTATGAAAATTTGATTGCTCCCGATTAGAATCGTGTTCATTGTTTTAGCCCGACAGACGAACAGACAGTCAGACAGGGGGACCGCCCCCCTGTGTCGCCCCTTTTGGTCAGTTGAGCGAGTATTTGTTTGGAAATGAAGTAATATTTGTGCTTCTCTTTTTGGGCGTTCGAGTCGTTGGCCTTCCACTGTAATTATGTAGTTGTCAGTCGGAGTTGGCTTTAATTGCTGTTTACAGTTACCACCATTGTTGTGTGGGTGTTATGCGATAAGCCATAAGTACACATATCATATACACTATATATATATATATATATATATATATATATATATATATATATATATATATTTGGCTAACAACTCTGTCGGTTCTTTTGTTTGCTGATTAAAGCAGATATCGCAGTTCTCTTTGGCAATTACAAATTTGTGCAGCCATTTAAGATTGCTTTGTCCTGATTGCTTGCAATCTGATTCACGAATTTGATTACATGTGTGAATACAAGAGAATATATTTCCCAGATATACCCAGAGATGTTTCATATTTCATATCGTTTATTTCATATAGTTGAATTTGAGAGGAGTGTTAAAGGAACTAGAATTTATATACATACATTCATATATATTTACGAATTTGATTACATGTGTGAATATAGCTGCAAGACTATTGCAGGAGAATACATTTCTCAGATATACCCAGAGATGTTTCATATTTCATTTCGCTTCTATCTCTTATCGGCGTCTTTTGAATTTGAGAGAAGTGTGAGTTACAAGAACTCGAAAATATATGCTCGCATATCATTCTTTAGTTAGGTAGGTACCATGCTCTCTCTCTCTCTCTCTCTCGCTCTCTCTCTCTCTCTCTCGCTTGTGTCTTTCTTTATCTATATATATTTCTCACTCTGTTCCTTTGCTGTTCCTTTACTCCCTTCATAAAGCATACTTCTTACTCTGTCTGCTGTTTCTTCTATTTATCTACCTCTTCCCTATTCTCTCTCTCTCTCTCTCTCTCTCATTCTTTCCTTCTTTGCTCTCCCTCTCGTTTACTGCTCTTCCATGCGCTTCTCATAAAATGAAATATCGCTGATTTTGTTGCTTTGCTTGTGAATATTCATAATATTCATTTGCTCGCTGATCTCTTACTTCCTCCTCAACTGAAGCAGCTTCAGCTGTTGGCTAATTTAAGCATTAACTATATATAAATATATATATATATGCATATATTTACAGATATTCATTTGAAATTTGTATTTAGCTTGATTGATGCGATTCAAAGTGCTTTGGACTAATTCGCGTTAAACGCTTTTGTTTCTTTCTCTCTTTCTCTCCCTCTCTTTTAATTACAGTGAAATTCACGATTAAATTGTGATGTTTTTTTTTCTGTTATCAAGAAAATAACGAAAATATTTTTGCATAAAAAGCAAACGAACGGAAAAACGAATTAAAAATCCCGCCAGGAACTGAGTCGAAAAAATAAAACACCACATAAAGGTCGAAGCAGCACAGCGGAACGCATGGAATGAAACGAATGGAACGCCCAGCGATGGCAGACATGCAAATTTATGCACTCTGAATAAAGTCCAGCAACACGAGTAACAACAACGAAACAGGATTTAAAGCAGATTTTAAGCAAATTAATTAAATTAACAAACATATGGAAATCGTAACCAAAAACAATTAACGCCACACTATGGAAGCTGCCACAGCAATGCGAAATCGAGCAGACGACGAAGTGGATGAAGTGGATCAAGTGGAGATTGAAACTGAGGCGTTGATGGCAGCGTTTGCAATCGACATGGGCGTGGCCACAGAGGAGACGTCATTTAGCAACCAAGAGACTGATAAAGCGGCCATCACAATGAAGTGCAGCAACGGAAGCACTGACATAACTAAAACAACAACAGAAACAGACATGACAACAACAACAACAACAACAACAACAACAAGCACATTGAGATTGGAGGATGTGGTTGCATTTGTCATGCCAGCAATGGGAGGAGCCACACGCACCACCAAATCGGCAACGAAATCAGCGAGCAGCAGTCGCAGCAGCTCGCTAAGAAAACAAAAGCAAAAGCTCAATATGTTGGATGTGATTGGATGTGGTGCGAGTGCTGGTGGTGCTGGTGGTGCGATTGGTGGTGCAGGTGTGGGTGCCTGTAGTGTAGCTGGCGGTGTAACCGGCAATGATATGAAAATATCACAATCGATGACGTCACTGCCAGCGGATGAACTGCAGCAGGAGCGTCGTGATGTCATCCAAGCCAAGCTGCATCTGGAGCGGCCCTACAACAGCCTCAAGGTGAGTCTCGAAGTGGTGTTCAGGTGCGATTACGAAGAGACTCGCATAAATTTGCAATTGAGAGTTGAAAAATATTTATGTGCATGGCGCCTGTGTCTGCCCTCTCTCTCTCTCTCTCTTTCTATGCCTCTCTCTGTCTGTCTGTCTCATAAATGCTGCGTTCCACACGCCAACAAGTTGTTGAGCTGGTTCGCAATTGGCTTAGAGAGAGGGAGAGGGAGAGGGAGAGACAGGGGGGGGGGGGCAGGAGCTAGACTCAGTTATGGCTTCAATGACATGTTGCCGTTAGAATATGAATTCTTGAGCTCGTTCTTGTCGCCAGCGTCAATGGCGGAAATTGCTTTTAATAAATTATTAATCAATTTTAATTTCGTTATTAGCATGCAAGCGAAATGTGTTAGAGAGAGAGAGGTGTATGTATAACGGTTAATAAATTGCTCTATATATATATATATATATATTTTTTTTTTTTTTTTATATGCCAAAACAT